>JAJTUV010000683.1:120000-642500 GCA_021653895.1 Mastomys natalensis | reverse complement strand
AAAAAAAAACATTTTAATGCTAGTGGTGACACACACCTTTAATCTTAGCACTTGAGAGACAGAAGCAGGTGGATCTCTGAGTTGAGAGGCTACCCTAGTCTACACAGCAAGTTCCAGAACAGCCAGAGCTACACAGAGAAACCCTGTCTCAAAAATACAAAAAAAAAAATAATATAACAAATAAATCCCTGCTGCTCAAAAAGTTTACCCACGACCCAGCAAGTAAAAAGCAAATAAGACCTTAAGCATCCCAGATCCTAAAACCAAGCATTACACTGGAGCAGGTTTTTCTAAGTCACTCAGTGGATACTTGGAACTTACTTTACTAAGACCGACATTGTGGTATTTCTTTTCCATTATCTTCTTCACTGGCTCCTCCTCCTTAAAGGTAATAAAGCAGAACCCACGCCTCTTATTGGTCTTGTTGTCCATAGGGAGCTCTATGGATTCAACCTGACAGCAAAAGACAAGACTTAGTATTCTAGTTTGTGTTCTACTGTCATTAGTAACTTACATAGTGTGGGGAAGGTGGCACAAAGGAAATGCATTTAATTCTTAAGCTATATTCTGCTGTCTCCCTATTTTTCTAATATTTTAAGGCTATTCTTCAATTAAAACCTCCAATCTCCCTAAGGCCTCACACTTGACAAACCCAGAGTGCCACAAAAAAGGAAACAACAGTCATTTTAAGAGAAACAAGGCAGAACCTGCATTTGAGGATAAAGATGTAATCTAGCAACAGTACTGCAAACTGAAGAACATGTGGCTACTCCAATCAGAAGCTACAACTCCAGTCTTAAATGGTTGCTGCTGAACAGGAAGGCAGTAGCAATCTAACTTTTGCTTGTTCCTATAACTACACAAGAAACTTTATATACTTGGATTTTTGTGTATAGTATTTATGAGTATTAAGCATTCTATTTCTAAGTCCTAGCACAAAAACATGTTTTCTTATTTGAATCAAGTAAGAGATGTCAGCATACCATCCTTGGAGAACAAGGCCACATATACCTCAGCTTAGATTTAATTATTAATTCATGATAGGAACTGGTAGCTCACTATGTCACTATGTCTATAGTCTCATTAAACTGTACTTACACATATTTGAGTTGGCAAGATGCTATACTAGTCTGTCCTTATTACTTCCTTATTCTTAAGTGTCTCCTTCCATACTCAGTAAGTCAATCTTGACTTCCTCTTCATACTGCCTACCTGTTCTCCTCTTTCCACTAAATTCTGAGGTAAGACTGCTGTCCAACTCAGACACAATGGGTCATTCCTGTAGTCTATGTAAGACAGAAGCAGGAAGACTTAAGTCCAGAGTTCAATGAGAAAAAGAAGTTCAAAGACAGCCTACATTACCTAACAAGACCCTACTTTGGGGTTGGGGGTTGTTTACTTCATCTTTGTATCTGTTACTTTATATATACAGATGCTCAAAAAATAAGAAAACTATTACCCAATGTTCAGATCTGCTCATATCAATATTCTTATTATCAAAACAAAAATATTTCACAACTCTGAAAAAACCAGATGGCCAAATCCACTTAATGGGAAATCCCACTTTAATTTTGACAGAAATTACATCAAAACACAACATACCTCACCAAAACCACCAAAGTACTCTCTTATTTTTTCTTCAGGTGTGTCTGGAGAAAGGCCACCAACAAAAATTTTTTTGACAGGCTCTTTTGTTTTCATGGCTTTGGCCCTTTTGGGATCAATCACTTTCCCATTCAATTTATGTTCTTTCTGATCCATGACCTAAAGAAATTAAATTTTTCACTTTAATATGTAGAACTACTGTTCAGAAATAAAATACTTAAAAATAATCCCATAATGTACCAATACTATGTCAACTGGCTTAAGATTAACTGTCAAGTCACAGAGTAATATGACATCAACTAACACAAACTAGTGCTCAAGTACAAAAGTCACTAAAAAGTGATGTAGGGGAAGTACCACCTCAACTGAATTGATTACTAGGCAACCATAACCATTAACTGATAACAATGTAAACAATGGTTGCTACTTCCCCTCAGTGCAGAACCAAAATAATGACTTAATCAGAAGTTGATCATCCTGTAGACATTTGTATGAGGGAACTACTCTATTCTGAGAATCAGAGTCAAGGAGAAAACTGTCTAACGTGATTGTAAAATGGGCCCTTCCTGCCAACTTGTCATACTGTTTTTAACACAGTAATTAAGACTTTTAAAATTCCCCTCTATCCTCTTGGGACTGAACATAAACAATATACATATTAACCACAAGCTATCATCCGCCCCAGACAAATCTGTCCCTTTTAAAAGTCACTTTCAATTTAGGAAAGCTGGCACATGGAAAGTATTCAGTAAATAATTCCATAAGTCTACCTCTCCCTTCCAAATCCCATACTGGCAAGAGCAGGGTGCATTGGGCACCTCTGCTGTCCCAACACTTGGAAAGTAGAGGCATGAGGCTCAAGGTAATCCTCAGCCGTGTGTTCTGCTTGAGGCCAGCCTAAGCTACTTGTTTCAAACAACAAAAAATATACAAAATGCATCTCTTCTTCCTTATAAAAAGAGAACCAACAAGTAACACAAGTTTACTGTATCAAACTCTCCAGGTTTCATTAATCAGAATATATACATATATATATATAACACACTACCTTATCTACACTCTCCGACTCTTTAAATAGCACAAAGCCAAAACCCCTTGATCGCCCTGTGATAGGATCTAACTTCAGAGTGCAGTCTACAACTTCACCAAATTTGGAAAAGTAGTCCTTCAGATCTTTCTTTGTGGTGTCCCAGCTAAGGCCTCCTATAAACATTTTCCTGTAAAGACAAAAAGCAGTATTAAAATATTAAGAAGAAAAAAATCAAACTTTATCTTACATTTACCCACATCAGTAACACACTCTTTTCAAACTGCTTTTGTTTAGTACAATAAAATGTTATCCTTATTACAGACACATACCAAATCCTACTCTTTAAAGTTCCACTTAGCACTGCTCCTTCTGTTCAAGTACAATACTGAGCAAGAAGCAATGTGCTGATATGTACATACATATACATATTTATATTTGCATGCCAAATAAAAGTATGTTTTTTTTTACGGATAAAATCTTAGCTTCTAGACTCTTATCAAATCTTCATTACAGCCCCAGACTCCTTTTCTACTTTTAATAGTTCTCCCACTTGCAGAACTCATATATAAAATGGAAAAGGTGCTAAGTCCTCTAAACTGTCAACTAGCCTTTTTCACGTGCAGGAATCCTTAAAGAGGACCAAAGTAATCATGTAAACACACTGTGAAAAAGAATTACCTGCTAAATCACATTAACTAACGTAGATGATTCACTTATAGTAGAACCTCAGTTAACAAGTAATAAATGTTTAGGCCATGAGAACAAAGTCTCAACATACAGCAAAATGTCCAAAGCAGTTTCTGGCAGCAGTGGTTATCTTCTCTAATCTGCTTATTTTATCATCAATGCTAATGGTAGCAATAATAAAAGCAAACCTGTACCTTTTACTTTTTAAAAAGGTCAAACTGAAAATATAGTAGTAAATTGATAAAACTAGTCCTATATGGGCTACAATTTTCACTAGAGACAAAACCACGACTGCTCAGCATTTCCTCATCTCCATAATTGGGGGTGTGTCACGAAAAGGGATGGAAAAGATAAGGCACCAACTTTCAGCTCTAGAAAGACATATACAAGTCTTTCATATGAAGCATCTCCACTTTGTAGACTTTTAATAGGCTGCCACGACAGCCTATTCTGGAAATAAGATGCTCATTAATTTATCTTCACCTCTAACACATCTGTTTAACTGGAATGTTACTGAGTATTCTTACAAGTTTAACTTAATGCTAATAACAAAGCTAACTTTTAGTCCAAAGAAACTCTTAGGTGGCATACTGAACTTTCCATTTAAAGTTAGGTTTTCAACCTAGAACATATTATAGAGCAGGTCCCAATTTTTAAGACTTCCTCAAAGTGTCTAGTCCTAAAATAAGATTTATAACCATTTAGTAATTTTATAATCAAATAAATATAACCAAAACCCATTATGTACATTTTAAATGTCTGCTTATTCCATGGAAAACTTAAGACTTCTCAACATACATTTCTTTCAATTAAATACAATTCCTAAAATATAACCCTTATTCGAATATCCATTGCTATAAACAGTGTTTTACCTACAGGTCCAGAATACTACTTTCATCAATGAAAACTCATGTCCAACATTCAATCTTTCAAGGTGAGGGAGATGCTAGTTTTTTTTTAAAAGACGAAAAGACACTGACTACAAAGCAATTGTCTCTTAGATATCCATTATCAAGTTCTAGAACAGAAACAAATTCAGCTGTGATTTAGCTACCTAATAATCTCTGTGATATAGAAATTCCCCATAACTGAATGATTTGTAACTATTTCAGTCTAACCAAACTGAAATTATAATAAAAGACAGTAGAGAATAATAAACCTGAAGAACAAGAAAATTTTGTCTACTGAGCCAAGTATCAAAACAAAATTTGTTTTTACTTCATAAAAGAAATGGGTAGGGGAAAATGCCCTCAGTTTAAAATTGTTATGTATACTTCCCTAATAAAAATAAAAGATAACAACATAACACATAGAATAAGTCATTTATTTTTAAGTCATGTAACTTTTTAGACAGGAAATTAATTTTCTGAACTATTAGATACGGATAACAACTCATCAACTGACCTAATGAAGTGCTCTGTAAAAAACAAAGAAAACCTTTCCCACCCTAAACAGAGCTAAAAATGTTCACTGCAAAGCTCTTCTGTTAGTAAATGCCCTTTATCCAGAATATTAAGTATTCTGGTCAACATTTTTACATATTACATTTTTTCTTCAAGTATTGCTTGCCCTCCCTAGTTGTTTCTTTTTATTTTGAATGAAATGTTTTAAGACTGTGACAGGGTCTTACACTACACAGCTAAAGCTTGCCTCAAATTGGTGGGAATTCTCCAACCTCTATCTCTAGTGGAGCTGCCACAATTAGCTTCAAGGAATGATATAATCTTCTACAAACAACACCCTGCCTTCAATACAACAGTCACGAGTTAACAGCCTGTAAATCTGTTATCTCTTATTAAGCTACTTTAGCATGGTCAATCTCTGAAACTGGCTACGTGACTAAAGCAGACCTCACTTGTTTTGCCTTTAAAACACATTTAAGTTTTGCCAGCAATTCAATTTGCCAACAAGCCATTACTTGTTCTATAATGAAATATCTCCCTTCCATACTATAAAGACCAAGGTAAGTTTTCCAAATCTTGTGTGAAGTAGAACAGCTTCTGAGCTTATGACAAATGTATCAGTATTTTGGTAGCATACAAGTATGAACTGGGTTTTTCTTGTGCTTTAAAAAAATCTGAACAGATAACCAGAAAACCCAATACATTACAAAATCCACAACAGTGTATTCTATCTTTACTAAATAGTAAGTATGAAATCTACCCTTTTTCTGTAGTTACATGGTTTAACTATCCAGTATACAGCCTAGTGATTGTCTGATAACCTTTATGAACTACTGTAGGCTCTCTACTAGCATCAACTTCCTCTCATTCTGAGACTCCTCAATAGTAACACTAATTTGGATTACTTTATACAACCATATGTTGTTTAAAGCACAATACCTACTGTCTGTCCAATAGGGAGCCTTAAACGAGAGGTTTACTTTCAAGTTGCTATTCACTCCTGCAGAGATGTAAACACCTTTTAGTAAGTCAAAAGAACTATAAAATTTCTAAGCAGCCAATTTAAAACTATCAAGAGAATTGTTCCAGTAGCAACAAAACAATTCTTAATAATGCTGCAATCTCAATTTAAATGTGATCCTTAGTTCTAAGTGAACCAATAATCCTAATTAAGGAACTTATTTCAAGGGTCATCTGTTCCCCCTTCTGTATTTTTTTGAAGTCTTTTATGTAATCCTGCCTGGTCTCAAAACTTGGAGCAATCTTCCTGCCTAGCCTTCCCAGTGAGTACTGGGATAATATATGTGCATCACCATGCCTGACTGGCAAAGTTTGATTTCTTTCTTTCCTTTCTTTTTTTGGAGACAGGGTTTTCCTGTGTAGCCTTGACTGTCCTGGAACTTATTCTGTAGACCAGGCTGGCCTCATCCTAAAGTTTAATTCCTTAATCATACTTATGAACAAAGTATTTCAATGGCCCAAAGAAAAGACAGAAGTCTATTTAAATTAGCTATTGAACAATGTCAGTGCTTTCACAACTTACCTGCATGTGTGTATGCTCTGTTTGGGTCATGCATGTAATTGTAGGTACACCTGGTACTGGTGTTTCAGGTGACTGTGGTATATCCACCTTGGTTCCTCTAGTGGAACGAGCCTTTATAAATGTAGTTTCTGAAGTCCTCTCCCTACCTGACATATACGCCAAGACTTCTTAGTAAATAATTAAAAACACTAGGCAACACCTAACAAGCAATGATGGCTGATGGAAAATGTCTTACTAATTCCTAATTAGCAGGGTATGGTGGTCCATGACCGTAATCCTAGTATTTAGGAAACTGAAGCAGGAGGATCAATAGTCTGAGCTGTTTGACTCTGTCTAAAAAAAAAATAAAAAAGAAAACACCCTCATCCTCTCCCAAATACATAAAGCTAATTTCTCCAAACTATGGAGATCACCAAGTTTAACACTCCAAACTCAGTAAGTATTTTATCTAAAGATGCTTTCCCTATGAGGCTTTTACTCTCAGCCCCAATTGTGAGATAAAACAATGTTTAAACTCTTCCAACAACTCAATTATCTTACATAAAAAATTGTACCAAGTGTTAGCTTAATACACTTTTCAGCCATACCGGCCTATTCACTGGCATCTTTACAGGAATGTTACTCAAGCACACTTAATTACATAGTCCTTTGGGCACTCTATCATTAAAGTTCAACTTTTAACATGCTACAATGATAAACTCTAATAAAATCTCCCTGCCATGTATTAATGAACATTTTCCTTAGAGATCAAGAGTTTATTTTAAACATGTTACTTCTAAGAATGAGGCCATACTTTTAAACACTGGACAAGTCTCAGTTAGTAAGGTATACATATACTATGTATATAAAAACTATCCTGGAAATAGCTTGGCAAACCCTTGAAAGTAACAAAGATTTGTACCTGGTGTGGTTCATGTCACTTGAAAACTATTTTTTTTTTTTTGGTTTTTTTGAGACAGGGTTTCTCTGTGTAGTCCGGGCTGTCCTGGAACTAGCTCGGTAGACCAGGCTGGCCTCGAACTCAGAAATCCGCCTGCCTCTGCCTCCCAAGTGCTGGGATTAAAGGCGTGCGCCACCACCGCCCGGCTGAAAACTATTTTTTAACTATTTAAAACTGTGTTAAGCTTATTAGCTAGTCAAAAAAAATTAATCAGTAAAATCTACACCCCAATATTATCTGCCCATTATTAAACAGGCAATTCCTCCGTAAGTTTTTTTCTATATTATGCTTTTTCAAGCTAAGTGTTAAAAATGATCCTATTATTCAAGACTAATACATAAAAAGTGCAAATATTTCAAAGCAAGATTTTAAATTCTTTTACATTAAATCTCAAACTTCAAAAGAAACCCAAATCAACCATCATAAAAAAAAAAGATGACTAGATTGAAAACATCTTCCCAGTTTTCCCAGGAAGACTAGAGACTTCCCTCCTTTCAGGAGGCAGAATCTTTGGGAGCTTGAGGACAGTTGGTCTACACAGTGAATCCCAGGTCAGCAAGGGCTATATATTAAGATCCTGTGTCAAAAATATAAAGAAAAAGAAGAAAGGCAGGCATAACATCTAGTAAATTAAACATGACAACTTTCAAAGATAAACCTTAAGAGCTTTACTGAGTATTTCCAATATACCAACTTTCTAAATAAACTCCAACATTATGAAGTAAACTCTCACTTACCTAACGGGTAAAGATTGGGGTTTCCCTAATCTAGGTTAAGATTCAGGTTAACTGAGATCACTAGCTATTCACAATCTTAGACGTTTTCTATTTGGTATCAATTTAGGTATCATTAATAAAAACAGAATGGATGTTTACCCTTCTTAAACCAGGACTCTAGAAAGTGTTCTACCACCAATCCAAATTCCTAACCCCTACCATCTTTCAATGCTTTAAAATCACATTACTTTTTAATATAACAAAAACCTGGTCATTCCCACTGAAAACATTTACCAGTTGCTTTTTCAGTATATTGGCTGACACTTTCCTGTCTTTTAAGACTCGAGTAGACAGAGTGGATTTCCTGATCCATGTATATATGTACGTAGTGTCAAATGTAGACAAGTCTCAAGTGCAGACAAACATTTCAGTATAGAATCCAAAGTTATCACTATTAGACAAATGTCAGAAATGAAGTAGTTGTCTCCACTCTAAAATACTCAAGGACATAGCATGAACATACTAGTTTAACACGCCAGAAACTAAAATATGCTTACCTTTACTCCACAGGAGTAAATCACTGCCAGTAGCAACTATTAGGGCATTGGATAAATACACACAAAATATGAAAGCAGGCACTGCAGTCAGTCTTCCTATGATGAGCATTGTTTCCAGAGAACAGATCAGAAAACCAAGTAAAAACGCGTTCTATTTATTATGTGAGACCACAGTGGTGGAAGTAACAGAAATAAATCTCAGAGCTTGGGCTAAAAGTGAGATCCTGTCTAGGAAAACAACAGTACTGAAATCTTAGATGATATTACCATCTAATCTCGGACTTCATATTCCACCTCTCTACAGGTGACAAATGGAACCTAGTATACTCCTGGATGGGGATAAGGTTTCAAAACAGAACACTGCCCCACACTAAGAAGCCTTGGGATCTAGCTCCATTATTGACAGAAAAAACATTGAATGTTCTAACTACTGAAATCTTAAGGCTTAGTCCCAATTTAACAAAGAAATGGATATGGACACTCATTACTTACAAATTTGGCTACTAAATCCAATCTCTAAATCAAAAAGGCCAGTAAAATCTGGCACTAGACTATTTTTTTAAAAAGTACTTTTTCCCCCAAAGCAATGTCCAAGACTGTTCCTGAAACATTGGGGTTTTAATGATACCTCAATATTTTAAAAAAATGTGTGAGCCCTTCTCAAAAAAGGAGGGAACATTTCTCCAAGACTGTCATCTTGAGCTTGCACCAAAGAATGGTTACAGGTAGCAGTGGAATACTGCCTGAGAGTGCCCACTGACAACTCAATGAAACTGCTATGCTTCCTACTGAACCATTCTGGAGTTAGGGGTAGGGCGGGGAGTGGTCGGGCGCTGTATTAACCTGGTAAAACTGTCTAGAAAACTGACAGTGTATTCTGGGTTTCCAGTGTTCCTTAAGTTCAAACACTGTCCCACACCTTACATCACGGTGTGCACATCTCACCAGATACTACCTACCCCTAAAGAACCGAGACACTGAAGACTGCACACTGAAAACAAAATGAGAAATTCCAATGCGACTAATTATATCTAAGAAATAGGGATCTTAAAAGTTGTAGATAATCAAGGGGCCAACAAGATGACGAGAGTTCAATCCCCAGGACCCACATTACAGAATGAGAACAGATTCACTAGCCTCCTCTGACCTCCACATGAGCACTGATACACTGAGGGACTCAACATCAAAACACAATTTTAAAGGTAAACCAGGAAGCCATTTTACTATGGTAATGAGTCAGTTACCAAACCCATTAACCTTGAAAGGGTGCTTTTCTAAAAATAACTGCTCATGTATGAATAAACAATAATACATAATAAAAATGTTGAATGACAAATTCATCTTTAAAAAGTATTTTAGCAGGAAAACCAAAAAGTGTAGCATTTACCTACAGTCCCCAACACTTGAGGTAGAGACAGGAATATTAGGACAAGGCCAGCCTAGGAATGGAGGAGACCTTTTCTCAAAAATAGTTAGTACTTCAAGATGAAACTTCATTTTTACAGGAGCTACACACCAAAGTGTTTTTAAGAAATTAACTCCCCATGACATTTAATCTACTGACTGGTCTCATCTGTGAAAAACAGAGAAACAATGGGTATATACATATAGACACCAAAAAGGTGTCTTAAAGATCTTCAGTGTTTTGTCAGAAAGTCTAGCATCTGCAACAAAACGGGGTTGGGTAAATCGACATTTATCATATCAAATTAGAGAAAGAAAGGAGGTGAGGACAACGGGAGATCCAGCTGCATAATGGCCACACACCTGTAGTCCAAGAGACATTTTAGACTGAGTTTAAAAAAAAAACCCACATAAAATTTAAATGTTATCCAAAATAATTTAATAGAATATGGTTTGTACAGACATAAGACAGTGAACTGGCTTTCTAACCTCCAATGGTAAAGACACAGTCCCAGGAAAATTTAATTATGATCCTATGGGCAGAGACTGACATTTCAGGAGGGAGAAGTGGGATAAAAAGAATACTCAACCTACCAGCCTCCAAAGGGAAGTCATGCAAATGTGAACACAAGTCAACCAACTGTAATTAACATTCCAGCCAAATCACACTGAAAATAAAAACTCTGGTAAGAGCTGTAGTGGAAAGCCACATTCAGCCCACCTATATTATATACACAATGCTTAAAGTATTTATACTGTCGATGAAGAGATATAGGACTTTGCATAAAGCATAGTAATACTTAAGGAACTGTCTACTTGACAGAATACTTCAGTATAACATGCAAGACATTTTAACACGCAATCTTTATCAAGTAACCTTTATATTTAGCATTAAGCTTAGAATTTAAACAAAAATATTTCAACCTAATAAAAACTAAATGAAAGTACAGTAACTTTTGCTTGCCCATATTTAAAAGAAAAATTACTAATTACATTTAGTTTTAGGTTGGCCAAATCGTCAACTCATCATGCATTACCACAAACCATGTATCACGCAATGGCATTTTTGCCCACAGATTATTTAGGGTATCTAAAAAGGCCTTACATCCCAGGCACAAGACTCATCCTACAGTATTAATGTCTAAATTTCCTGGGACTCAATGGGCAACTAAATTACAGAGCCTCTGCATGTTATGACTACTGAAATCTTTATAAGACAGAAATAAAATTTAAAAGTTTTACCATTCTTCCCGCTGTGCCGTCGCTGCTTCAGTGTGTCGTGGGGAGGAGTTTGAATGGCTAGGGAATTAACAACCGGTACAGCAACCAATCAAAATTCTAGTTTTAGTTTTTGACATTGTTAGGGTTAAAAACTAATTCATTTATATTTCAGTTCAACAAAAAAACAACTACAAAGACAGCTAGCTACTTTCTAACTTCAAAACTCAAGGGTAATAGAAAGCCTGCCCCAGTTACACAATTAACCATTTTGGTGCCTCTGTCCAAAGAACAGAATTCAGAAAGCAAAAACCAAAATGTTAAAAAAAATTTCTTCAAATATTTAACACGTATTCCCTTCTCATATTAAGCCACATATCATTCAATATTAGTTCCATTTAATTAAATTCACTTCCCATCCCACCCCCAGCTCCCCACTAAAGTCAGTACAACCATTAGCAGACTGCAGAGAGTCAGCCTGAACTGAGTTTTTTTTTTTTTTTTAATTATATTCCAAGTACTTCTCCACTGTCCCAACAACACTACAAATTTTATACCCTTAACCACTAGTGGAAATCACGGGTTAAAATGACACCTTTTTATAAACTTCCCACCAAAACGTTCTCCTGGTCATAGTGAAAAAAATTGCATACGCACAGCCCCATTATAAAAAGTATCGAAACCGTAACTCAAGATCAGCAATCTGTAATGGGAACAAGAAAATCTAAGGACCCGGATCCAGCCCCCCTTTCCTTATCTCCTGTATGATAACTCAGCTCAAAGGCTGCATTTTAACATATTTAAAAGCAGCTTTTGGTGAAGATAAAAGTTACTTCAATTAGAGGAATCAAGTTAGTATTTAAAAAACCTGAAAAAATTAATTCATTGAACACCACAGGAATTATAGCATTTTAAAGGTCTGGTGGACTCCTTTGAACAATAAATAGTGAGAGGGTGAGACTGAGAAGAAACCAAACAGGCTGCTGGGCACTGAAAAGGCGGGAGAGAGATACAAAAAATTTAGTTGCACAGAATAAATAAGGAAAGATTACAATCTGTACAAATAGGCAACCCAGAATCTGAGGGCGCGAAAAGGGTGCACAGAGAGAATAACTTGGCAGAATGGGGGAAGGGCAACCGCAGGCAGGAGGTAGAAGAGCCCCAGTCAAGTACAGGCCCCATCGACCAGGAAGGACTTAAATGGAGCCCGCGGAGCCAGACCAACGCGCCAGCAGACCGGGGACATCGGCAGGCCCAGCCAGTCTACAGCACACACGCAGGGTCTGTATGAGCGTGCCGTGGTGACAGCGGAAAGTGGACAGAACGAACGAGTCCTAAGACGAAACTATTGAAAACGCTAAAAACACTGGCCTGAGGCCGACGCGGGAGAAAAGAGAGGTGGACAGCCTACACCTTTCCCAAAGCAAGAGCGTGTAAATAATCGCAGCGTCTCGGGGTGGGGGTGAAGCACCCAACCAACCTCGGTAACCCTGGGAAAAAGCTTTTCTGTGCGTTTGCATTTTTAAGCCTAAGAGGTTAGAAATTCGGGAGACATGGGGGTTGGGGGGGGGGAGCTCCGACAGGCGGGAAAAAATCCTGGCGGCTAAATCGGTGGGAGGAGACCCACGGCGAGGGAGGAAAGAGGGCGGGCCGCGGAGTAGCATGGTGACTGCTAAAGGTGGAAACGTGTGTGATGGGGGAGGGGGCGAGCAGGCAGGGAAGGAGGAAATGCAGGCCCGGGGGAGCCCGAGGTACAAGAGGGGCGGCCAAGCAAGCGACTGCACTGGGGCCTGCGGGCGGGCAGTCGCGGGAGCGAGGCCTAATGGCGGGGAGGGGGAGGGGGCCTGGCGAGCGGCTGCCCGGGGCCGCCCCTTACTCACCCTTCATCCTCCTCGTTCTTACTGGCGTCGATCTTGGCTCCCTCTGCCTCGGCGCTGCCGCCTTCGGTGCCTCCGGCCGCAGAGCTGCCGCCGCTTCCCGCCGCCGCCGCTGCCCCCTGCGCCGCCGCCACCATGGCTCCCTCCTGCTCGCCCGCCGAGCCGCCTACCGCCGCCGTTGCCGCCGCCGCCGCCCCGTCCCCTCCGAACTGCTCCTCCGACATAGTGCTACTGCCGCCGCCGCCGAGACGACACCCGCCGCCGCCGCGAACCGAAACTAGCAGCAAAGTAATCCCCGCCGCCGCCGCGCGCCCGCTCTACCTCGCGAGGCACACAAGACAAGGCGCGCGCGTGGCTGCAAAGGCTCCTGCGCCTCTCCCCGGCCTGCCCCCCTCGCCTCCCACTCTCGCGCAGCGCGCACTCTCACTCTCCCCGGCTGCACTAAAAAAGAATAAGTAGCAGCGGCGGCCACTCTTGCCTCCTCCTCGCTTTAATGGCGCCGCCGCGGACCACCTAAAATGGCCGACGGAAGAACGGCGCGTCCCGGTCACGTGACTCCGGAGCGCGCCCTTTGCGCCTCCTCCGCCCCTTCCACCGCTAGTCCCCACCCCCCCACGGGCCCGCCCTCTCGTTCCCTTTTATACTTGCTCTCACGCTCCACGGTCCGCGGCGCGGGCCTTTAAAGGGAACCGGAAGTGGCGTGCACAAGAGGGTCGCGCGGGTACCATCGAGAACAAGGAGCGCTGGTTCGAGGGCGCGGCTAGAGAGACCCCCCCCTCCCTTGGCCCCGCCCTTCCGCGGATTCCTGGAGTCCCTGGCGGCTCCTCGGCTGCAGCGGGCCGGAGCGACGGACCTGGAGGGGTGTGGTTCGTCCTCCCCCGCGGCGGCTTCGCGGAGGCTGCCCTCAGGCGCCTGGTCTGTGGGCCTGGTGGCCTGCATGGGGCGGCCGGCCGCGCGTATGCAGTGCTCCGCCGTCCCCGCCTGCGCCGGGTGACATTGACGTTCCGCCGCGGCGCCGTCTTAAGGCCGGTTGGTAGTCGAGGCTGCCTTTTCTCAGAGTTGGCTCCCAACTCTTAAAGCCTTGCCTCCGTTATTAAAAGAGCCGAGAGCCGGCCGCGACTCTTTAAAGTTAGGAGAGATTGGGAAGTATGTTGAGGTCAACTCCAGGGTTCCTTTTTTTTTTTTTTTTTTTTACGAGTTCCAGTCCTTATATTAAATAGGATATATAAATGTCATGAGTCATCTTTACGAGGTTTCTGAGTTTGTGGTGTTGAGGTGGCAATTTTATAAAAAGAAAAATGAAACACCGTTAGGCGTGTGAATCAGATTTTAAAATTAACTGCATTAAGAAACCTATTAGTCGAGGCAGAGGCAGGCGGATTTCTGAGTTCGAGGCCAGCCTGGTCTACAGAGTGAGTTCCAGGACAGCCCGGACTACACAGAGAAACCCTGTCTCGAAAAAAAAAAAAAAAAACCAAAAAAAAAAAAAAAAAAAAAAAAAAAGAAACCTATTAGTCCAATTCCTACTCAGGAGTTGGACTTTGCAGCTTCCTGCAAGACTTAGAAGAAAATGGAATTTCTGTATACTTTTTTGTCATCAACCACTTGACTGCTTAGTAAGTATCCAGTTTCCAAACAGGATTTGGAAAAGTTTATAAAAGACAGCATAGAGGGACAAGACTTCAGCCCAGCTGATTAGGTACACTCTGTAATCCCAGAACTGTGATCCCAGAGAAAGGAGGACGGACTGTTGAGGCCAACCTACCATTATCCCTTAGCAAAACACATAAGTTTAAATAAATGCTTCCCATGGTGTACTTTAAATCAATTTCTAGTAATTGTACAGAATCTGAAATTCCGGAAGATTAAAACAAGATATATCGCCACAGTTTGTTACAGAATCCTTAAAAGAATATGCATCAAATTGTGGAAATGTCTTCAACATTAAGCAAATCACAGAAAGGCAAACGCCAAGATGGTTGACGAGTAGAAGTGATTCCACATTTTTCTCTACCATCCAAAACTACTAACCAAATAAGGTGGCCTTATACTTGTCACATACTGCAGGTTGGCAACAACTAGGATGAACCTGAGGTCTTTATTTCTCCTGTGGAGTCAAACGGTAAGCCTACCTTTTAGAAACACTGGTTGTGGTTTAGAATGAGAATGGCCCCCAACCGCTCCTGTGGCCTGGAACTGTTTGAGAAGGATTAGGAGGTGTGACTTTGTTGGAAGAGATGGTATCCTTGGAATTTGCTTAGAGGTTTCAAAGGCCCTACCAGGCCTTGCTGCCTGCTGCCCTGTGGTTCAGGATGGAAAGCTCTCAGCTACTGTTCCATTGCAGTTTCCTCCAACCTGAACTTCTTTTCCAATTGTGTGACCTCAAGCTATCCATCCTTCTGAAATCAATGTGGTTGTATCAATAGCATTTTACAGATCCCACAAGGTAAATTAATCACCCCTTCACATGGCCTATTGTCATTCTTTAACTCTGGTCTTCTTCCTATCCTGGAACTCACTTTGTAGACCAGGCTGGCCTCTAACTCAGAAATCCGCCTGCCTCTGCCTCCCAAGTGCTGGGATTAAAGGGGTGCGCCACCACTGCCCGGCGACAGTAAGCCTTCTATATCAGTCTCAGTAATCAAAAAGTTCTCAGTCTATTCAGATAATATAGAGGCTCATCAACTAACTACTAATGGTGAGGTTTTATTTTACCCATGAAATCTGCCTACAATAATCAGTCTTACCTTTTTAACTGAAATATCAAATGGGTAACTTTCAACACAATTGAAAAAGTACCACTCAAAAAATGATTCAGATGATAAGAAAATTTAGTCATGTTACTGCAAAGCAGCATACTCAACAATCTATGTGATACCTGCACTTTGAAAACCAGAGATGTCCTGAGTTTCAGATGTCCGAAACAATACTTTTGCTCACAAATCTGCTTCCTCCATCTCCTGACATCTCAACCTTCTCCTGCACTCATTTTAATTTCACTCTGCCCACCCACTCAATCACCAGCTCCTACTTTCAGAATGCATCTCAATTCATTTTTCTTAGAAGCTGGATATGGGGATGCACACCTGCCAGTCCCAGCACCGAGAGACTGAGGCAGGAGGATAGCCTGGACTTTGAGGTCAGCCTAAGCTTCAGAGTGATAGCTTGCCTCAAAACAAAACAACTGAGAAAAAAAAAAAAAAAAAACCAACAACAACAAAAAAAAAAAAACAAGGAGGTAAAAGTTTCTTCAGTGCTGAAGTAGTTTCTAGTTAGATTTCCTTACATCAACCATGCAGGACGCGGCATGATTAAGTTTCTGGTGTTGGGAATACACATGTATGAAACAGATAGTCTCAAGTCACATAGACCTCTCACATCCTAGTGGGCATGACAAATGACAAGTCAATGTTGTAATTTCAGGGAGTGACAAGAAACTAAGATGTCGTGAGGGCTGGAGAGATGGCTCATCAATTCACACACATTGCTCTTTCACAGGACTGGGATTTGGTTCCCAGCACCCACATGGCAGCTCATATCTGTCTGTAACTCCAGTTCCAGGAGATTTGACACCCCTTCTGCCCTTCAAGAGTACCAGGCATGTTCATAGTACACATACACACATGCAAGTAAGCACACATATATAATAAATCTTTTTTAAGCTGCTAAAGATAAAACACAGAATATAGTTTAACAAGAAGAGACTCCAAGGAGATAACCAGTTGTGATGGTTTCTATATGCTTGGCCCAGGGAGTGGAACTATTAGGAGGTGTGGCCTTGTTGAAGAAGTTGTGTCACTGTGGGCATGGGCTTAAGACCCTCACCTAGCTGCCTGGAAGTGAGTATTATATAAGCAGCCTACAGATGAAGATGTAGAACTCTTGGCTCCTCCCATAGCATGCCTGCCTGGATGCTGCCATGTTCCCACCTTGATGATAATGGACTGAACCTCTGAATCTGCAAGCCAGCCCCAATTAAATGTTGTCCTTATAAGAGCTGCTTTGGTCATGGTGTCTGTTCACAGCAGTAAAACCCTAACTAAGACACCAGTAGACCCTAGAGCAGCCTTCCTGATGCTGTTACCCTTTAATATGTACCTCATGGGTGTGACCCGTCAGGACGGTGAATTAAAGAGCTATGATGTCTTCTGTCAAGAAAAATCTACAACAAGCAATGCTATTTATCTGTAACTTAATTTTTCTCAGTAGTATCATCTGCACAGAAAAGCACATTTTAATGACATTAAAAATGAGACTTAAGCTAGGCCTGGTAGCATACACTTGTGAGGCAGAGAGCAAGTCAATTTCTGTGAATTAAAGACTACCCTTATCTACATTGTGAGTTCTAGGCCAGCCACAGCTACATAATGACATCCTGTTTGGAAGAAGAAGAGGAGGAGAAGGAGGAAAGATGGGGGGCGGGAGGAAGACACTGATGATGACGACTCGAAGGGCTTGGGATGTGGCTAAGTTGGTAACGTGTTTGTCTTGCATGCAAGTACACATGAAGTTCATTCCTAGCACTACATAAACTGGACATGCTGGCACACAACCTCCAAACCCAGGGCTTGGGAGACAGAGGCAGAATAATCAGAAGTTATAGTGAATTTGAAGCCAGAGTGTATTGCTCTTTGAGACCTATCTCAAATAAATGAATAAATAAATAACAAATGAATAAACACTTGCACTCAGTATGAAGAAGATACCTTGCAATCCTAGCAACTCTGGAGCTGACCCAGGAGCATCACATGAATTCACAAATTTGAAACTAATCATCAGAATCTGTAACAACATCTGACTAGTAAGACTAGACAGACGTAATGTAAGACCTGCGTAAGACTGCTCCATTAACATTTCCTCATGGATGGAGGTGGAGCTTCATTAATCCCTCCCTCTCCCTGAACCCTATAGGCAGTTAATGGTTGCTGGGAAAAGAGTCATATTCCTCATGGTGAAAGTTGTTCCTGGCGGGCGGTGGTGGCGCACGCCTTTAATCCCAGCACTTGGGAGGCAGAGGCAGGCGGATTTCTGAGTTCGAGGCCAGCCTGGTCTACAGAGTGAGTTCCAGGACAGCCAAGGCTACACAGAGAAACCCTGACTCGAAAAACCAAAAAAAAAAAAGGAAAGTTGTTCTTGTTTGGATAAATAACCCTGCACCTATGATCATTCAAGTGACCCTAATTTAATGCAGTAGAACACACACACACAAAGGAAAAGGAAAGAAGGAGGGGGGTTTAGTTGGGAGGAAGAAGAGTTTCAATGGGAGGGAAAAGTAGAGAAGAGGACAATGGGAGAAACATGACAAGACAATGCCATGTGTGCTAAATATGTATATACACATATATATTAAATATACATATATTTAAACCCATTTTAAAGGGGACAATGAGAGGGCTCACCCGATAAAGGTCCTGGCACCTAGGTAAAAGTGGAAGAAGTAATTCCAGGAAGCTGACCTCTGACCTCCAGGTTGTGTGCCCACATGCAGACATCATGCACACAACATATACACACATTCAATAATCATTTTCAGCCAAGCTGTATTTGCTACTTGTCGCGTCTGCCTTGACCAGCAATTAAGACACCACACGGTTGGATCCTTCTCAGTCAGCTTTATTCCAGGAACGACTCTTGACTTATCGACGGGGAACTGGACAGGGGCCTATGGATGGGGACCCCCAGCAGCAGAAATGCGCTGCTTATATATCTTCCCAAGGCAGGCTGGGTGACCTGTTCTCTCAGGATAGGTTAAGCTGCCAATACCTCATTAGCATAAGCCCGATCCAGGAGGGGCACGAGGCCGACGCATGCACAAAGGACTTGTTTACCAGTTTAGCTGAGCTGGCCATGCTGGAAGCCAGCTGCCTACATCGTCAGGTGCTAGTCATAAGACTTTGCAACCGTCCCAGGTGCTATCTTAAACACGGCTGCCTACATCTCCCCCTTATTTATTTATTAAATTTAAAGTAGGTTACCTCTGGACCCTTCAGACCTTAGGCATCCCACACCCAAGCATGCTTGAACTCATTCATTAGGTGGTTGGCGTGAGGCGATTGAAAGCACACCTAGAAAGTCGCTGCTGGCGCAGCAGGTCAGCGGTGGAAAACAGAGGTCTGAGCCCTTGTGCAAAGTGAAGGCATTGTAATGGGAAAGTTTATATTTCTGCCATACCCACCTTCGTGCCTTTTTTCAGGGAAAGGTACATTTGGCACAAAACCTCTATGCACTCGAACATGCTTTCAGAGAATCTATCTCAAGATTGAGAACATCTCTAGTCAAGGCACTCCTCGTACTCCCCGCTTCAGAAACATTGAGGTGATGCTGTAGGAGCCTCATGAGTGTATACCCTTGGCAATGGTCAAGATGGTCAGGATCTAGGGATAATGCCTGGACGGCCATTACCGGGTCCAGAAAGCTCCCCACTATGCCTCCCTAAGGGAGGCCAGTCAAATACCTGGGGAGCACCTTCCTCTATGGCAGTCAGCACCTGGTAAACCACAGCCTTATGTCTTGCATGGTCATGGCACAAATGACACAGAAACCAAAGGCAGAAACCACATCCCAGGAGAACAACGGCTCCCCAGATAAATACTCCTACCCATTCTTTAAAGAAAATTGAGGGCATCCTTGACCCAAGTGGTGAGCCCCTCCAAAGTAACGGGATCCAGGCGGGTGCCATTCAAGGTAGCAATCTGCGACAGGAGCCTCCTGGATAGGTCCTCACCTTCCTTCAACCAATTTCCTTTCAGGTACTCAGACAGGAGGTGGCTCTGATTGAGAGACTGAGAAGAGTTATATACCAAAGGAGTAATGCACAGTCTCCTGAGAGAGGAGACGCAAGAGAGCTTAATAAGTTTATATAGGTAAAGTTTGTGGCCCTGTATATTAGAAGGGAGTCCTTATTTGGGACAATACAGGGTGCATTACGAGCACAAGAAATAGGGGAAAAGGTAGGGAGGACCGGGGAGTTAGAATGGACCAGCATAGGGACTGGCCAGGTGCGTGTGACGGCCCACAAAGGTATAAAGTCACCCGGTATCCAACGCAAATCCCTCTTTTATTTTAATGCCTCTTGCACGCATTAGTTCTTTTAAGGCACTTCTCACAGGGCACGATGGTGAGTTCCCCATGGTTTCACTTTCCTGATTTGATGCTCGCCAATACCCCAGAAAAAACACAATTACGACACCCAGACCGACCCACACCAAACAAACACAAACAGCAAACACTAACATGATACTTCTAAGGTCTCTTGTGATTCAATTGCCACTTTACCACGGACCTATGACCACGGACCTTATGACGCCACTTTACCTCGGACCTTATGACGGCCCCACTTACCGGGCACTTTCTATGCAACAAGTATACCTGTACCGCTGTACCTAGCTGCTGAGTTCTGAATCCACGAAGGCGAATGTCCTCGGTTCCCGTATGGGCCCACCATATGTGGCTGCCTACAGCTACTTTTCTATTGCTGTGAAAAATATCATGGGTAGGGCAGTTTATAACGGAAGGGTTAATCTGGGCTTTCGGTTCCAAAGGCTAAGAGCCTGGTGTAATGAAAGTGAGGTAGAAAGCAGATAGACTCCATCTCAACAAGTTGAGACTGCCCACTGGAACAGTGAGGGCCATAAACCTTTCCTTGGGATGAAGGTTGAGCATATTCAAGGGCTGAGGGACACTGGCAGAGCTACCAGGAAGTCACAGCTATTTTGATGGGGCAGGTAAGTTGTTTTCTTTTCCCAGGAATATTGCTTTTGTAGTGGAGTGGAAAGTTCAGGCTGAGGTTAAGCAATTCTTCATGGCCTGTGGCTATCACCCAGTATAGCCAACTCAACTCCTCCTGGCCTGAGAGCTACTTATTACACAACATACCCTGGAAAGTGTAAAAGGAAAAAGGAGAGGGGTCATAGTTTTGCAGAGGCTGCTTCCTGCTAGAGCAAGGCTCTCTCTCAAAGGCAGAGGGGACACTTAAAGCAGGCTTCCAGGTTGGTAGCCTCCAGCCATGAAGAATTCAGTGATCCCCTGGCGGTGAAAACTTATAGCCTTCGTTGGAGGAACTTGGTGAGACAGTTGAAAGGGAAGGAACAGAATAGTAAAGTTAATACAATCGTCACTGTATTAACTTTGACTGAGCCTGTCGAGGAGGGCAACTCACAGGTGTGTCTTTCCAGAAAACACTGTCTACAGTGTTTCTCTACTTCTGAATCTTTCTAAAAAGTTCTGCGCTTTCCCACACTAGGCAGGACTGGTTTTCATATAAACACCATTCTTCCTCTGGGAAGGCACAGATGCCTCCCTTTTTGACAATTAACTCTAGTCCTCTGCAGTTTGGGAAGACAACTGCAGCCAGGGTGTCTATCTGATTTTGTAGGGTGACTGACTATACTTGGTATTGTACGAGGGTCAGCTCTTCCCCAATCTGATTGGTCAGTTGGCTGTATTATACCTGTTGGGTCCCTAGCATTGTTGAAGCAGCGGTGGTTGTCAACTGTTAGGACTTCTCAGGAATATAGGGAGTAGCAGGGGGCCTATCTCTCTCTACTATGATGGACAAGATATTGATAGACTAGCCGACCCAGAAGACTAAGTCTGGAGAGAGGAAGACTCTAGTACATTTCCCTCCAGGGTAACAAATGTTACGTGCCAATCTGACACGCAAAGAAAGTGTCATTTGATGATTGGTCTGGGAACAAGTGGGTACAATTTGTTTCCTGTCTATCTTGGCCAGTGTTCTCTTGCTGTGTTCTTTCCCTGACTCCCCCTCCCCCACAGGCTTATAGCTATATTATAATGCAAAAATGCATCCAGTCCAACTTGAAAAGTCGGCATAGTCTATCACAATCTCAGTAAATGTTTAAAATTCCAAAGTCAAAGTCTCTTCTGAGACTCAAGACAATCACTCAACTGTAACCCTCTCTAAAATCATAATCAAAGTCACAAAGCAGATCACATAATTCTCTCTTGGGCTGGTTACATACTCAGCCTGCAACTTTCCTTGGTGGGTATACCATGACTCTGGCATCTCCAACATCCTGGGGACTCCAAGGCAATCCAGAATTCACTTCACAGCTTCACACAGTGGTCTCACCTGCCACACGCCTGGCCTCAGCACTTTCCTTAGCTGTGGAGGGAAATTCTACAGCCCCTGTCTAACACCTTGATTCTAAAGCCAGAACCACGTGGCTAAAGCTGCCAAGTTCTGCTTGCTGGGTCTGGAAGATGGAAGCCCCATTGTTCAGTCACATCTGCATCAACTTTCTTGTTGATGCTTTCCTTCACTGCTTAACCTTTTCTTCAATTCCTTTCCACAGATTGGAAGCTGAGCTGGGTGGGCTCTTGCCCTGAGGTCCCTGTATTCCATTTACCACCAGGCTTTTCTTTAAACTTTTAATCTCCTTGTGCTCTGTCTTAGTTAGGGTTTCACTGCTGTGAACAGACACTAGGACCAAGGAAACTCTCAGAAGAACAACATTTAATTGGGGCTGGCTTACAGGCTCAGAGGTTCAGTTTATTATCATCAAGGCAGAAAGATGGCAGCATCCAGGCAGGCATGCTACAGGAGGAGCTGAGAGTTCTACATTTTCATCTGAAGGCTGCTAGCAGAATAGTGGCTTCTAGGCAGCTAGGATGAGGGTCTTAAGCCCCACACTCACAGTGACGCACCTACCCCAATAGGGCCACACCTCCTAATAGTTCCACTCCCTGGGCCAAGCATATACAAACCATCACACTAGGCCACTTACTAATATTCTTCTCCTCTGAAAACTCTTCAGCAGGATCTCATAATCTACATTGCTCTCTGCCCACTGCCTTCCATCCTCTTACTGGTATAGCCCATTAAGTCCCATGCAAAGTGTTTAACTGCTTTCCTAATCCAAAGTCTACATGGTCAGGTCTGTCAAAGCAATACCAGCTCACTGTACCAACTATTATTTTAGTCTATTGCTGTAAAGAAACATCATGGCCTCTGCAACTCTTTTCATTGGGGCTTAATTACAATTTAGTCCATTGTCATTATGGCGGGGATGCAGGTAGACATGATACTGAAAGAGTAGCTGAGAGTCCTACATCTGGATCCAAAGGCAATAGGAAGAGACAGCCACTGAGCCTTGCTTGGGCATCTGAAATATCAAATGTGACATCAAATATCACCCCCAGTGACACACATCCTCTGCTAAGGCCAGGCCTATTCCAACAAAGCCACACTCCCAAATTTCTTTCAAGAACTCTCACTCCTAATGAGTGGCATTAAATCTAAGGAGGTAGGGCCTTATCATTCAACCCACTACAGTGTTCTATGCAGTTGGTCTGTCTGGAATGGGAGTATTTGGTTTGTGCCATTTAGGGATAATCTTCATTTTGTATCAAGTAGCTATGAAAGTTGCCCCTGTATTCTCAATTGTTAATTGCTGCACCAGCACCATGCTGGCAGGATATGTAAATATTTGTTTCTTCCTCATCTGCCTGAGGCATGCTCTGGTTGACTTTAATAAAGACCCGACAGCCAATAGCTGAGCAGAAAATGGGGAGGGGGGGGATTCGGAAATTACATGCAGAGAGAGGGAGGGGTCTCTGGGAGAAGAAGGCAGAGGTGAATGGATATTCAGAACAAGCAGAGAAGTAGACCTGGTCACACAGTAAGATGTTGGCCAGAATTAGTTGGATTAGAGAAGCCAGGAGGTCCATGAAAGTCATGTTCTAGTGCTTGGTTGGCTATGACTACCCAGTATATGTCATTTAGCTGGCCCTCAGACAAACCCAGGAATCTTTCTCTCCCCAGCTCTAGGTCAGCATGGACAGCAAGGTGTGGCTGGAATTTGCAAGCTGTAGTACTACTATGAGAGAGATGCTGGGATTAAAGAAGGGATGACTGTTATTTTCATGCTGTTCCCAAGCCTGGGCTAAGTCATGGCTGGGTACCCAGGGGTCTAGCTTGTTTGTGCTCACAGGAACAGAGATCTTGTTTTATTGTCAATTGTAAAGTTTGGAGGGACCATTGGCCCCATGGATGTACAATTGCAATCCAAAGTTTTAGGTAACCCATGTAGACGGAATTTTTATGGTTAACTCCCTAAATTATGCCATTTTTATGCGCGTCCCTCCATCCTGTAAGGGGCCTGACTCCTTGTCCTTCCGTAGGTGCTTCTGATCATGTTCCTTAGCTAGGAAAATTGACTCAAGACCAGTATTTGAGGAAGGGCCATCTGCATCCATCCATGTTTTCAAGGGTTTCTTCTGTAGGCAGCCATATTGTGTCTCTTCTGGAGATTAGGAGCCAATCCTGAAATCCATGTTGTGAGATGTCATCACAACACAAGCTCATTCACAATAAGAGATGAGACAGACCCCTTGTCTACTTACAGGAATATGGGTGGAGGGTTACTTAGAGGGCAAAAATGATCCAAAGACAGCTGCATCATCAAAGCCTACCCCACAAAGCTAGGAACCTGGAGCAGAGGTGCGGGCAGATCAATAGTTTGATAAGTGGTTGGTTTGGTTTGGTTTTCAGTTGCCCTAAACCTGTTTCAGGCAGCTTGGCTGGCTTTTGCTTATTGCAGGCAGCTTTTCTCCTCTGGGAGTCTTCTTTGCCTCTCAGCTTATCTGAGCGTCTTCTGGGCAGCTGAGTTCTGCTTACTTGGGCAAGGAAGGGCTCAATGAATCTGCTCAGTTTCAGGGAGTTCCTAAGCTATTTTGAGTTGTTGACCTGCTAAAGGAGTTTCCTGCAGCATGAATGTTTTGATCTCAGAGGAATCTGTTACAAAACAGAAACATCCAAGAGCATTGGGATATCTGGACAGGAGCGCAAATCCATTGGTGATTCTTCAGCTGAGATTGGGGGAGCTGGGAAATGGGAAGCCTAGATGTCTTGAGCCTGGGGGGCGGGGGTGACGACGACACCTAGAGACAAAGTTGGAGATTGTGTGTGTTGGGCAAGGCTTCTTGAGTCTGTGAAGATTGACCCAGTTAACATTATTTAATTCTGTAGTGGTAGGATGAGTAAATGACCTTGTGTGTGTGCTGCCGTTTAGGTGTTAGGGAAGACTGGATGGATCTGAGACGTATACCACATTTGCTATAGGGGGGAGGGTAGGACAGAAGGCTGTGAGCTAGGGACAGAATTTGGAGTGTGTCTGTTGAGTCCCCAGGACACAAGGGGGTCTCTTGTATATGGGCTCAAAGAGACTGATTAGAGATTTATTGGCAAGCCTTGGATTTGATTAGGGTGGAGTGCTGGTAGGAGTCTTACCTTGTTTGAATTCTGTAGTTTGGTGAGGATTTCTTTTATGGTCCCATCCATCCTCTCCACTTACTCAGTGGACTGGGGCAGATAAGGGATGTGGAATGTCTAGGAGACTTCGGGGAAGGTAAATATCTGTTGAGTAGTCAAATAGATACATTCAGGGTCATTGAAGGTGTGGAGGAGGGCAAGCCAAAGCAAGAGACAATCTCAGAGTATAAAGTATAGTGTGGGCTCTCATATCTGCAGGCGAGAGGGACCAAACCCATCTTGAAAAGGTGCCTATAAATCCTAGTAAGTACCTGACTGGGGTCATACGGATGAAGTCTACCTGCCAGTCTAGGACAGGTAACTGACCTCTCATTTGGTGAGAAGGAAACAGGGAAGGGCAGAGGATGGAGCTAGGGTTTGCCTTTTGGGAACTCTCACAGGGTTGGGCTGGCCATTTGGAAATAGCCTGTCGGTGGAGATAAGGAGGGAGCGCCTGCATCGGAAGGAGAGTGGAGGCTGATCAAAGGCTGAAGCAGGGAACGGAGGTAAGTCAGGAGTCACCAGCAGAGGGCAGAGGTTGCAGAAAGGAGTGTCGTGTGTGTGTGTGTGTGTGTGTGTGTGTGTGTGTGTGTACAAGACTGGCTCTGGGATGGTAGTTTGTTGTTAGAGTTTGGTCAGGATATGACAGCACAGTCTATCAGACTGATCAGCCTGGCTACTGAGAAGAGAGTTCTTTTCATGTCCCCTGAGGTGAAGAACAACAAAGGCTGCTGGGAAGAGCCGCTCAAAGGAGTTCCTCTATCAACAGGAAGTTAATAATTTCTGTTCCCCTTGAGTTATGAAGACCTTTCTCTCTAGGTTAAGATGTTGGAGTGTAGAGAGACCTCCTCACTGCCATGCCAAGTGGCGTGGGCGAGGAGAGATGCCCAGACCTGCCTTCTGTTGCACTGTGCATGGGCAGGCCATAGACACACACAGAGGCCCACCAGCTTCATGGCTCACCCACAGCTGGAGCTACTACAATGTGCAAGTATGTGGTAGACATAGGGAGAGAAAGAGAAGTGGAGCAGTTTGAACATTGTGAGGAGAGATGGTACCGGAGACTCAAGAGTGGAAAGGAATAGCCTGTTGTTCCAGCCAGCCCCGCCATCAGAGGCCATGGTGAAGTTCCAGTCAGTGTGGCAGCTGAGGGCCATGTCTGGCTTCATGGCCATACAACAGCAGGGGATGGTGTTGGTGTCAGTGACTCATGTTACCAATAGAGACCACAGGGGTATCTCTAGTTTGTGCAGCTACCTGGGACTACATAGATGTCCAAAGACGGTGCAGAACTGGCCCCATCCCTCGCTGGCTGAGCCACTGTGGAGAGCTGGCCCCACCTCTCCCTATAGCCACACACAGGAGAGTGGGCCCTGTACCACTCTGGACTGCACAGTCAAGCTGGCCCTGGTGGTGGTGGTGGAGGCACAGGGGAGGGAGGGAGCGCTGCCAATCCTCCACCATGAAGTGGCACAGAGTTGATGCCCTTCCCCACATCCCCCTCTTGCTACATGCAAGTAGAGCTGTCCCCTGGGTCATGAGCTGGCTCTGCTCCCTCGCTGGCTGCAGCACTCAGGAGAGCAGGTCATGTACCTCATGGGCAACACAGTGGAGCTGGAGGCACAGGTGAGCCACTCCAAGGGTGTGAGAGCTGGAGAGCTAGCCCAGTCCCTCACCGGCTGCAGCACTTGGAGAGTAGGTCCCATGCCTTGACTGGGCAGCACAGTGGAAGTGACTCTGGAGGTCTGGGTGCCTGTGAGCCAGCCCTGATGATATGAGAGCTGGAGAGTTGACCCTGCCATCTGCTCATGAATGCGGTGGGCAGCCTAGCCAGAGCAGTGCTGGAGAGCTCGCCCTGGCGGTGCGGATGTGCAAGAGGTGGCAGGCTGACCAGCTCACCTGCCATCCAAGCAGGACTTGGAGTTGGCCGACCCCTAAACCTACATCAACTGGTGGGGCTTGTGAAAGAGCTGTTCCTGCTGATCCAAAGCTGCAGGGTCTCTGTGACACAGGGCAACAACAGGAATGCCCAGGAGGAGGTCTGGAGAGGATCCAGTATTGTTGGTGTCGCTGAAGTCAGAGAGACCTTGAAACAGACCAGTGACTCATTGCAATGAACATTTGCCAGTGAAGATGTGTGGACAGAGGGATCTAGTGTGGGACACACTGGGACACACTACAGCTTCCATGCGGAGATATTTTCTATGCTTTGTTTTTTGTTTGCTTGTGAGTTTTTATTTGGGGGTGTGTGTTACAAGAGTGAAGGGAGGATCTGAGGGACAGGGTGATGAGTGGGGCTGGAGTACATGATGTAAAACTCATGAAGAATTAATTAAAAGCTAAAAAAAAAAAAATCTTGGAGCGCGTCATGTTGTAGGCACATTTTGACTGCGAGGCTGGAGCGAGCGTGAGAGCTTGGGTGGGGGAATGAACTCTGCCTGTTGGGAAGTTGTGGGAAGGGCTGGAAACGTCACTTCTAGCATGTGTGAGCTTGTGGGGGCAGTCAGACCCCTTCAAGTATAGCCTATCCTGTGGTAAACTGTTGGGAGCAGACTCCTAGCAGAAAGCAGCTATCATCTTTGCAGCCATCTTGAGCCATATACCCTGACAAGAGACTTGTTTTCTACAGCCCACAACAGCTGAGCACACTCTGATAAACATCTTGGTTTTCTCACATATCTTGTTTTGCTGTTTAGTGCCCCCAGCTGCAAGGTACACATGGTCTCCACGCTACAAGGCACGTGGCAAAGTGCCTTCAGCTGTGTTCCCCTGCTTGTCCATGAGGGCAAGGCACATGGTAAAGGGTCTAAATACCCAGGATCTCCTTTCAATAAAGAGGAGACTTAATCAGACTCTGTCTTGTTTCCATTCTTCGTGTCTCTTGCCCCTCCATCCCCACTCTCTCTCTTGCTAGACCCTGACCTGCTGACCGGAGCAGCAGCTCAGGCCTGGACAGAGTGGCCCCCAAACGTGCAGCGGAATGGGCCATTACAGTGAACCAGTCTGGGTCTTTTTCAGGGATAACCAAAGATATGGGCAGAAGGGTTAGAAGAGGGGTGGAGTGTCTCCGAGCAAGAGTGAAGGAGGTGCGGGTTGCTGGGAAGGAGCATTGTGGGGTTGAGGGTGGAAATGGCTCAAATACAAGGTTGGGATCATTATAATAAGTAAGCATAGCGAAGCTGGCCTCTAGCTGGGGAGTTAGGAAATCATGGTGGCTGGTGAGGTTCTTGGGTGAGCATGTAATGAGGATGCATGGGTCAAATTTTGTTTGCTTTGGGGGCAAGCAGTGGCACTGTGGTCAGGGTCTGGAGGCAGGGGGCCAACCCCTAGTGACTTCATTTAGCTGTTTGGAGAAATAGACTATGGAGTGATATGTATCACCCTCCCCTGTCTGGCAGAGTACTGTGAGGGTTTGTCCTTGATTAGCATGTAAGAAGAAATAGGGTTTGTGCAGGTCTGGAAGTACTAGGGTAGAGGCACAGTGGAGAGTGGGCTTAAGTAGGCTCATGGGTGGGAGAAGAGTGGCTCTTCCAGAGACTCCTTAGTGGTTTCATAAAGAGGCCGATCAGCGAGGGATAAGTTGGGAACCCATATAGATATTAATAGGTCTAGTAATGCAAGCAGTTCCTATTGAGGTTGTAGGATGGGTAAGTGAGGAGCCCCTTTATCTTGGCTCAGAATACAGTGCTCCCTTCTCATGACATTTGGACACCTGGAAAGGTAACTGATAGTCAGTGTGATGGTTTGTATATGCTTGGCCCAGGGAGTGACACTATTAGGAGTTGCAGCCTCGTTGGAGTAGGTGTGTCACTGTGGGCTTGGGCTTTAAGACCCTCATCCTAGCTGCCTGGAAGTCAGTCTTCTCCTAGCAGCCTTCAGATGAAGATGTAGAACTCAGCTTCTCCTGCACCGTGCCTGCCTGCATGCTGCCCTGCCACCTTGATGATGACTGACTGAACCTCTGAACCTGTAAGACAGCCCAATTAAATGTTGTCCTTTATAAGAGGCCATGGTGTCTGTTCACAGCAGTAAAACCCTAACTAAGACAGAAGTTGGTGCCAGGGACTGGGGTATTGCTGTGATAGACCTGATCATGCTTTTGTTTGGAGGAATGTGGATTTTGGGACTTTGGAAAGCAGTGGAATGCTTTAAATTGGAGCTTAGTGGGCCATCCTAGTAGGAATATGGAAGACTTTCTTATTGAGAGTGATTTGAATTGTGCAGACCTGGTCCAAGAGGTTTCAATGGAGAAGAATTTCAGTATGTGGCCTAGAGACTGTGTTTGTGGTATTCTGGTGAAGAACATGACTGCTTTTTGCCCTTGTCTGAAGAGTCTGCCTGAGACTAAGGTGAAGAGATTCAGATTAATTGCATTGACAAAGGAAGTCTCAGAGACACCCGTCATAGACTTTGTTCTCTGGTTAAGTCTCATGAAGAGCATTTTGAACAAGCATAGCAAGTTAGAAAGGAAAAATATAAAATATATGGTTCAAGTGTTAAAGGAGCACCAGCAAGGGAGAAGGAGCTGAAGCCTGTATTCTAAGAGATAACAGATTAAGGGATGGGGGAGGGGGGCAAGATTCCACCCAGCTAAATTTAGACCCAGGCATGGTGGTACATACCTTTAATCCCAGGATATAAAGCCAAACAGATCTTTGAGTTCAAGGCCAACCTGGAACAAAGCAAGTTCTAGGAGAAGAAAAGCTTAAATCTAGGGATGGTGGTATATGCCTTTAATACCAGCATTACAGGAGACAGAGCCATGCAGATCTCTCAGTTCAAGGTCAATCTACACAGCAAGTTCCAGGAAAGGCAAGCTTAGGCAGAGAGGGAGTTGGAAAACAGAAAGCTGGTAATAGAATAAGGGGAGCATTTTCCAGCCCCAGAAAGCAGCAGAAAACAGCAGCTTCAGCCATGTGGCTCAGGCTTTATAGTGAAAAGTTGAAGGGACTACTGGGACAATTGATGCTGGTTAGCTGGAGCTAAGAAATTAGTGGTGATTAAGAGACCAGCATCACTGAGATGAAATCATCTGGGAAGTGTTTTCTGAGAGCACAAAGAAGTTGTGTTCCAGAGATAGCCAAGGTTGTACCTCATGCTGAAACTGCACTTGGTAATATATAAGAGTTACCCAGGTGGTACTGGATTTGAAGGCATGAAGGGGTCATGAAGAGCAGCTGAGGCTTGGCACGGTGAGAGGCCATGGAAGGCCACTGGTGAAGGTGCAGCTTCAGTTGTAGTTGATGGCCCAGGATAGAGGGAGTCATGCAAAGGAATTGAAGTTTGGCACCATGAAGAGAGTCTATGAGAGACTATTGGTGAAGCCTCATTGGAGCAGAAGACTAGTGTATTGGAAATGCCAGTACCATGGGATGACAACTAAGAACAGCAGTGGCAGTGGAGTGGATCAACCAGAGCTGGAGAAGTGATACCAAACCTTTGGAGGAGCCCAGAAGATCATGTGTAGATCCCAGACATTGAAACAAGAAGCTATAACATTGAACCTGCCTTGGAGACTCCAAGATGTTTGAAATGTCAGAGCCATGGGCTATCTGCTGAGGAAAGCTGCTAACAGGGAGTGGAACCAGCCCAAGAGAAAGAAGTTCGTTGCAGTCAACAAAGATGAAAAAGGAGTTGGAGATCTGAAAACTGCTTTGACATCAGCCATGGAGCTGCAGAGTTTGGAGTTTGCCCAGCTGGTTTCCTGTCTTGCTTTGGGGGTTACAGTTAAGTGATTGGATGGAGCTCAGAAGTGGCTTTGAACTTTGGACTTTTAACATTGTTGAAACTGTTATGGACTACAGGGACTTTGGAAGTTGGACTAAATGTACCTTTTATTATGCTATGGCTAGATATGGCCCCTGTAGACTCATGTGTTTGAACGAGCCTATGGGAGCCAGGCAGTGGAATGTGATGGTTTGTATATGCTTGGCCCAGGGAATGGCACCATTAGGAGGTGTGGCTTTGTTGGAGTAGGTGTATCACTGTGGGTGTGGGCTTTAAAACCCTCATCCAGCTGCCTGGAAGTCAGTCTTCCACTAGCAGCCTTCAGATAAAGATGTAGAACTCTCAGCTCTGCCTTCATCATGCCTGCCTGGATGCTGCCCTGTACCCACCTGATAATGGACTGAACCTCTGAACCTGTAAGCCAGCCCCAATTAAATGTTGTCCTTTATAAGAGCTGCCTTGGGGCTAGAGAGATGGCTCAGAGGTTAAGAGCACTGACTGCTCTTGTAGGGGTCCTGAGTTCAATTCCCAGCAACCACATGGTGGCTCACAACCATCTGTAATGGGATCTGATGCCCTCTTCTGGTGTGTCTGAAGACAGCTACAGTGTACTAATATACATACAATAAATAAATAATAACATAAAATAAAGAGATAACATAACATTAAAAAAAAAAAGACTTGCGTTGGTCATAGTGTCATTGTGTTCACAGCAGTAAAACCTTAACTAAGACAACTGGAGACCCTAGACCCCCAGGAGACTGGAGACCAGAGAGTCAAGGAGGGTTGCAGAGCACTGGAGACTGGTCCGTGGGGAAGAATTCATTAAAGTTCATTTACATACTGGAGAAGGAAACCGGGATACAGATCTAGATTGGTGAGGTCCTTTTGTAGAGTTTGACTAAATTGATGAAGGCTGTCTTGGAATCCCTGGATGTTGTAAGGTATCTGATCATACTGTGAACCCTGAAATTGTATACTGGAAAAACTGTCTCTAGTTGCAGTGTGGCTCAGCCCTAGCACACACCTTTTATCCAAGAGCTTTCTAGAAACAGGATTAGATAAAGTCAACCATAGGTCAAGAGGCAGAACAAACAACCAGTTGACAGGAAATGAACATAAGAAAATCAAGGAAAGAGAAAGGAGGGTCTTTGAGTTGAAGGACACTTAAACATTGTGGGGAAAGAGAAAGGGCTTTTTCCTTCTGGGATATTGATGGAATAGGGAGGCCAGCGGGATGCTTCTCTGCCTCTCTGAGCTAGGAGATTTTCACCCCAGGATCTGGCTCCTGAATCTTCATTGATAAATTGAATGTTTGAGATTTTATTTTTAAAAAATAACAAGTCAGGTGGTGGTGGCGCACACCTTTAATCCCAGCACTTGGGAGGCAGAGGCATGCGGATTTCTGAGTTCGAGGCCAGCCTGGTCTACAGAATGAGTTCCAGGACAGCCAAGGCTACACAGAGAAACCCTGTCTTGAAAAACCAAAAAAAAAAAAAAAAAAAACACCTGGGATAAATCACCCAGACGAGTTGCTGGGCTGAAAGTGTGTCTGGGTCTTCCCAGGAGAAGGCAAAATAGGGTTAGGATGACAGGTGTAGGGGAGGTAAAAAGACATTTTTATAAGATTAAAGACAGAAAAGAAGGTTACATAGAGGAGGGGTTGGAGAGAGGAGTATGTATAGGAACAGTGGCCTGAGTGATTTATGGAGGTCCTAACCAAGTGATAGGTACTCTTGGGGGCTTTCTGATGCCTAAGAGGGGAATATACATACATATGTATAAATGTATGTATGATGTATGTATGTATGTAGTATGTAGTGTATATGTGTGTGTATATATGCAGTAAAATGACTTCCTTTTGCAACAGATGGGAACCAATAGAGACCCACATCCAGACAACATGCAGAAAGTGAGAGATACTGGACCACTCAGTCCTAAATGGGATGCTTCCATCAAATCCTTCCCCTCCGACCTCGGTGAACCCTGAAAAAGAGGAGGTGGAAAGAGTTTAAAAGCCAGGGGACATGGAGGACACTAAGGAAACAAAGCCTTCAAAATACAGCACAACTGACTGAAGATATGAACTCAGACACCGTGGCAGCCTGCACAGGGTCTGCACAAGTCTGCACCAGATGGGATCTGTGGGCTTAGAGGAAAAATGAAAAGACACCGTGACCACAGCAGTTCTTATAATGGAAAACATTTGGTTTGGGCTTGGCAAATTGAGCAAGCATTCAAATCTATGAGCCTATGGGGGTCATTCCTATCCAAACCACAACAATAATCACTCACAAATGAAAGAGTATCTATTTAATGGAGTCTCATTGAGGAAACAACCCACTCTGAAGGACAGTCCCCATGCCCAGCAGTAGATACCAACACAAAAATAATCTCAGTGGAGTCTTTGAAGATTCTTTGTCTCATGAGGTTTTGTAAGGATATTTTTTTTATCTATTTTTTTTTTATACTTTACATGTCCTTTGGGTATACATTATGGATTCTGATTTTGCATTTTTATAGGATTCCTGTGTGCATGAACACATGTGTATCTCTGTCTGTATGTGTTTCTTGTGTTTTTCATTTGGCTTTTTTCCTTCTCTTTGTTTATTTGTCCTAGTCTAGTTTGCTTGTTTGTTTTTGTTTTATATTATTATATTATTTTTATTATTTAGATGCCTGTTTATTTTTTAAGGAGAGACAGGAAGGGTATGGATTCCAGATGGGAGGGAGAGGTAGCGAGGATTCAGGAGGAGTTGGGGGAGGGTAAACCATGATCAGGATATATGGTATTGTGGTGGTTTGAATGAAAACGGCCCCCATAGGCTCATAGGAGGTACCTCTATTAGTAGGTGTGGCCTTGTTGGAGGCAATGTATCACTGGGACTAGGCTCAAGCCTCACTCTCTCTTCCTGCTGCCTTCAGATTCAGATGTAGAGCTCTCAGCTCCTTCTCCAGCACCATGTCTGCCCACATGCCTCGTGCTCCCCACTATGATCATAATGGACTGAACTTCCGAAACTGTAAGCCAGCCCCACTGAAATGTTGGCCTTTGTAAGAGTTGCTGTAGTCATAGTGTCTCTTCACAGAAACAGAAACTCTAAGATATGTATGAAAACAAATCTATTTTTAGTTAAAAAAAAAAAAAAGCAGTGGGAATAAAACACTATGTGGGTGGAAGTTTGGTTTCAGGTCAGATGCCACCTGAGTTCAAACTAAGGAGAAAAATGGTGGTCAGTCTCGAGGAAGGGAGGTGTAAGGGAGCCTTGAGTTTAGACAGGAGATGTAGGCCAAATACTGGAGTGGGCACTGAGACATTAGGATGAAGAGTGGGTGAGGGTCATGTCATCAAACAGGCAGACTAGGTCAGGAGTACAGGGATTACGGAGAATGCCTGAGAGTCCTGTTACTAAACTATGCCTTAGTGACTGTCCTAACTGCTGTGAAGAGACACCATGACCAAGGCAACTCTTACAAGAGACAGCAGTTAATTGGGAGTTTGATTTTATCGTTTGAAGACATTTAGTCCGTTATCACCATGGCAGGGAGCATGACTGCGCACATGTAGGCATGGGGACAGTGCTGAGAGGTCTGTCCTGATCGGTGGACAGAAAGAGAAAGCAACTGGGCCTAGGTGAATGATAAGCCTATGAAGGCCAATCTACTTACACCAGCCACAAGTTAGTGGTTTTGGTTGGCTTATGCCAAGCAAGGAGAAATGACAACTAATATGAAAGAAATCTTTCTCCCAGCCACTATACGGGTCATGTTGAGTTCTGATGAGCTGAGATGGGGCTCTGTCAGGGGGCCCAAAATACAGGACCCCTTCACTGGGCCAAGGCATTGGTTGAGGACTGTCATTGGAGGTCAGAGTGTAGGGCAGGGTACAACCTGTCAGTCAGCCTCCAGTGTTCCCATTGTCCTCAGCTGGGACACTCCTTGGAGGGTCAGGGATAGGAGCAGCCCTTAGCCCACTGGCCAGTTTGATTGCATTAAAAGCATGGATGGATAGTCGGGGCCTGACTCCACCTCCCTGGGACAGCGCGTGACAGGTCGAGCTGAGTTTTGCTGAGCCAGTATGCCATTCCCTGAACTGGAAGCTGCCGTGGCATTCTCTCCTACCATTTTGCAATCTCTTTCCTTTTCCCTTTAGCCTCCTCCTCTCTGTTGCTGGAATCCTTAAGTTTATTCTGAGATGCTAGGTCCCACTCATAGTCCTTGGAGCTTGACTATGTTAACGTCTGGGTGGAGTTACTGTCCACATTGGTGTACGTTATTTCCTCAGTGGAGCAGGATGAAAAAAAGAGCAGGCTTTTCACTGGATCTGAGTGACCTCGGTTTGTCAAAGTTAACTCCAGAATGGGCATTTTGTCGAATGCCCTTAACTACATTAACACCAGGTGTTCCGTCCTGGTGCCTGTGTGCTGGTATCTTAAAGGGATAACTTCCTCCTCCTAGGAGAAGGTGTTGTTAACAGTTTATCAGCATGGTCCCTGGCTGCCTTCCATATACAGTCCATTTCTTCTTGGGTGAGGGTAGAGGTCAGGATATATGTATTATAACTGGGTGTGGTGGCACACACCTTTATTCTAGAACTTGGCCAGCCCATATATATATATATATAAATCATGCCAGGGGAAGGTCAAGGTTTGAGTCATCTGGGTGCATTGTTTTCTAAATGGAGAGCAGGATTCTGTTCTAGTCAAGTGTTTGTCCATTTCTGACAGTATGAAGGGCATATGGACATGGATCGGCCCATCTCTTCCTGCCGCTTTGGTTACAGAGAACAAGATTGCTCTGGGTTGGGTGGAGAGGGGAGGGTAAAGGTGAAGGAGATTGGGAGGAAGTGTCTACAGGGCCAGAGGTTGGAGGTCAGAGTGGCTGACAGTGGGCAGGAATTGAGACTTGAGGGGCCCGGTAGAAGTTGGAGGAGGGCAGCCGTGAAGGATGGAGATGAGGGCGGGTCAGGCAGGGTGGGGGTTGTTTCTGCAAGGGGGTCAGAGGGAGGAGGCTCATCGGGGAGCCAAAAACCAGGGAACTGGAGGTGGGGTTTGTTAGCATTCTGTCTAAACTCCACCCCACAGTTACCTGGCAACAGCAGGTATGTTCCTCCCTACAGTAACCTGTAGGCCTGGCCCACTATAAAAGGGGCTGCTTGCCCCCTTCTCACTCTCTTGCCCTCTCCCTCTCTTGCTCTCTTGGGCTCTTCCCTTCCCCTCTCTCCACATGCTTATGGCCGGCCTCTACCTCTCTCTTTCTCTCTCTCTCTCTGCCTCTACTACCCTCTTAACTCCCCTCCCCATGCCCTGAATAAACTGTATTCTATAATATGTCATGTGGCTGGCCCCTTAGGGGAAAGGGATGCCTCGGCATGGGCCCACTGAGACATCCCCTTCCCCCATACCTCACCACACCCCCATAGAACATATTCTATATCTCTTTATCTTTTTTTTTTTTTTTTTTGGTTTTTTGAGACAGGGTTTCTCTGTGTAGCCCTGGCTGTCCTGGAACTCACTCTGTAGACCAGGCTGGCCTCGAACTCAGAAATCCGCCTGCCTCTGCCTCCCAAGTGCTGGGATTAAAGGCGTGCGCTACCACCGCCCGGCTCTCTTTTATCTTTTAATAAACATATCAGAGTTGGCTTTGGCTTCAGGTGTTTGGTGACAAAGAATGATCTAGTGGTCAGAACAGGAATTACAGAAAGAGGGGCAGGAGTGAAGGGTGGAAAAGCCTTGGGCCTGTCAGACCACTTGTCATTTTGAAAAATGTGTCTAGGTCTGCAAGGTCAAAAGTCAAAGTTCTGAGCTAGGTTCAATTAATAGAATGTGTTTGACGGGCTGAAAGTGCTAAGGCGGAGCTTTTAAAGATCGCCAAGCCAAAGGAGTGTCTTAGGAGATAGATAATTTAGAGCTCATTTTGTAAACTTTGGTTAAAATTTGATGTGACTGGCGGTGCTGGTCGTGAGTGTAATCCACTGCCTGAGATGTCCTTCAGGTTTAAAGGGAGAAAGTGACTAGAATAGAGGGATGTTCCCATAATCATAAGACTCAGGAAAATCACAAAGTTAAACTTGGGGGTTCCCAGCACCTCTAACCTTTGTGAGTCGGTGAAGGAAGGAGGAAGAACCTCCTGGAGCTTCCGGGGATGAGTTCGGAGCCTCTGAGTCAAACCTGGAATTTACCTTGTCCTGAAGAGTTCAAGTCCATGGCTGACAGTGACTTCTTAGACTCTTAGAGAGTCTGGGAGGAAGATGGAGGGGGAGAGCCAGAGGAGAGCAGGAGATTGGGGTGAGGCTGAGTTTACACAGAGCTCCAGTACAGTCCCAAGATTTTGTATATGGTCGTTGGGCTTTTGTTCATGGAGGCGGCAGCCACAAAGACCAGCAGTCTCAGATGACAACTGGTGGCTGTTTGGCCTGTGTAGTGTGCATCGCTCAGAGAGTGTCTGTGCCCCTGAGGGAGTGATCCCTCGTAGGGAGGAAGGAGGAGTTCCTGCAGGGCTCAGAGTTCGAACAGTGAGGAGCCACAACCTTTCCATGGGATGAGGGTTGAGCACATTTAGAAGTGATGTGTGTGTGTGTGTGTGTGTGTGCGTGCGTGTGTACAGCTATCATAAAGTTACAGACACTTTACGGTTTGAATGGGAGCAGGGTGAGTTGTTTTTGCTACCCAGTCTAATTGCTTTTGCAGGTGGAGCAGGAAGGAAAGGTCAGGCTGGGGTTAAGCAGTTCTTGATGGCCTGGAGTTACCACCTGGTATACAGCCTGACTCAGTTCCTCATGTCTGAGACTTTTACCCAACACTCTTTGTCATCACAAGGCAAGGGTCTGCAGCTCAGGACTCATGTCTTAAACTACGATCCAGGCGCAGACAGTAAACATGGGATGAATGGCTTTTGAAAAGTCAAAGCCACCCCTAGTGACACACTTCCTCCAGCAAAGATACTTCCTGACTCTCCAGATAGCACCACCAACTGGGAAACCAAGTATTCAAATGCCAGAGACACTGGGAACATCTCAGACCACCATAAAAGGATACCATTTGGGTTCAGTTCCATGGTTTGGATGGGTTGGGTTGGGTTTGAGACAGGACCTTGCTTTGTAGCCCAGATCAGCCTCAAACCCTCAACCTTTCTATCTCAACCTCTCAAGTACTGGAATGACTGTATGCACTACTGGCAGACGCCATGCAGGAGGAGCTACAGTGGGCAGGTAAGCTACCTGGAGACAGCCCATTGGTTTACACAGCTGACATGTGCTGTGTAGCTTTGCTACCCCACCTTAGCTCTGGGAACGGGCAATACTAACAGCCCCTACCCAGCTTCCCTTGGATAAAAAAAGACACACACAGTCTGTCTTTTTTTCCTCCAGGGATCCGGAAGGCCCCACTTATTCCTTCCACCCAGCAATTAGCCCATGGCTTTCTTTACTGACAGATCAAGAGACAATTGGATAACAGGACCTTAGCATCAGAACCACCCCTACAGCCGGGCAGTGGTGGCGCACGCCTTTAGTCCAGCACTTGGGAGGCAGAGGCAGGAGGATTTCTGAGTTCGAGGCCAGCCTGGTCTACAGAGTGAGTTCCAGGACAGCCAGGGCTACACAGAGAAATCCTGTCTCGGAAAAAAAAAAAAAAAAAAAAGAACCACCCCTACAGTGATGGCTGTTTCCTGAATAAGCACAGCTTCAGAGGGGTCATCCCAGGATTGCTTCCAGCTACTGATACTGAAACATGCCTTCTCATGGCTGTCATTGCTACATTTCTCGTATATCTGGTTTGATGTCATTGGGTGTGAGGAGACCCTCACTGCTTATAGGCTGGTGTGATAACTTCCTGGGTGATAGCCCACTCTGTTGGGCAGATCAGTCCTGCAGATCAACATGAATGAATATAAACTTTCATAAAATGATATTGTTTAGATGATTAATAATTAATTTTATGGAATTCTTGCTTTGATTTAAATAGTTTTAGGAAGTTAGGGTAGCTTATTGAAGGTTTAGGAGATGGTTTAAGTCATTATTTGAGAAAGATGTAATAAAGTTGGAATTAAGAGTAGAATGTGTACCCTCCTTGTAGAGTAGTGAGGGCTGCAGAGGCTACAAAAGCAGTACAGCGAGCTTCCATGGATTATGACCCACAATTGTACTAGGAAGAGAACTAGGCCTGGGACAAGTTAATACTAAAAACAAAATCCGTTTTATATTGGCTCTGAGTTCCTTGATTTTGTATCCAGGGATGTGGCCACAGGTTTTGTTGTGCACCAGGAAAAGACAGGGTTGTGAACAAAGACTAAATAATTCTATTGTGAGTATAAAAATAGAGAATATTTGATTAGCTGGTTTAGCTAAACAAGACTTCAAAAATAAGACATAAGAGAGATAGATGATGATCTGTTTCTTAATAAATACAAATTGTCATTAACTAAGCACTGGAAAAAACTGCTACTATAGACTGGCTTGCTTAAACGTTGTTAATCAGTAACAAAAGAATTACTGCTGTGAGGTTAGGATGAAGTTGTGGAGAGAAAGACAGATGGGAAATGTGTAGTTATGTAATAGTTTCAGAGGAAAAATACAGAAGCAATAATCCTGTTGTAATTTCCTTTTGTGTAATGATATAATCTGTTTTGGAAGAATATATTTTTTGATGTTTTTAGAGAATATATAACTTGTGGCCATGAGTTAATCTTTTTCTTACATAGAGAACTCTGTCTTACAAAATATAAAAAGTCTAAGAGAAAAAATAAAGTTGTTGGAGCCTGTTGTTGGAGGCATCCATCCACAAAATGCATGTATGTGTATGTATGTAAAGTTTGTTGGAGCTTTGCTCCATCCACCCAGTGTGTGAATGTGTGTGTGTGCCTCTGTGTGTGTGTATGTATGTATGTATGTATGATGTATGTATGTAGGTATGTGTGAAATTGCTGGAGTTTGCCTTGCTTTAACCACACAGCATATGTGTGTGTTGTGTGTGTTGATATTTTCTTCCTTTTTTTCTCTTCTCCTTCTTGCCAAACCCCAAAGAATTTAAAGAGTTCAGAGAGTTTCTTGCTGGTCACAGGGAGTGCTGACTCTAGTAAATCAAGCTTTATTCCTGCAGAGAAAAGTCTGCTGAGTGGCCAATCATGGTCCATGCTAGACCTTCTTGAGTTTACCTATGGTGTTGAAGCTGACACACTGTATACCCAGAAAGGCCAGCTTGTAATGTTTCTGCACCTGATCCTCCTGCCTCCACTTCCAGAGTTTTGGAATTACAGGTAGACATCACTGCACATTTCCCTTCTGCCTTCCTAACCTTCTGAGACGAGATTTTGGTTATCCCTGAAGCAGTACTTGTTCATAATTCTACTGAAGACCTTCTGGTAAGTATAATTGTTTGATGGAATTGAAGTCCAGTTTCTTGGATATTCCAAATATCTTTCTTTTCCCAGAAAGTAAAGATAGTAACTTCAACCACAGTTTTACTTCATAATGTTGATTGTTTATTTATTTAGTCTCATATGTAGCCATGGTTGGCCCAAAATTCTCTCTGTAGAACAGCTCAGGTTTGAACTCTAGAGATCTGCCTGCCTCAGCCTCCCATTTAAAGGTGTGTCCCACCACAGCTGGCCATGTGTGTGTAGGAAAATTATTTAAACCGCCAATTTGTTGCTGTAAAATCTCCTACCTGAAGTTGACCAGTCAAGGAAAACACAACTCAATATTATGGTACAAATTGCATGCCTAGATTGGGCAGATTTACCATTACACTACTCTATTCCCCAGCTATGAGATCCCTTATAACTTGCGGTTTATCCAGGCGTGGTTGTCCTTCCAGCTCCTCCATCATTGTCGGCTTCCTTCTACCGCTGGCTTCATTCTGCTTCGACTTCCTCCTGCTTCTACTTTTATATTGAATTCCTCTCACTCTCTCCTCCCCTAAGCCTTTTTCTCCGCCTCCCCTTCTACTGCCTAATCTCTGGCTCTAGCCTTTATTTTACAGGTTTTAATTGGACAGAAGGTTCACAAGACGTCACCTGTGTACAGATTCAATCATCCTCTGCAGCCCCTCCCAGGAGGGTGGAACTAGGATCAAAATACAAGGCTGAGGCTATCCACTGGGAACTAGGATCAAAATACAAGGCTGAAGCTATCCACAACAATGATGTACTTTTAATTTTATAGTTCTGACACTTAACTTTGCAGGAGCTAGAGTTCAGGGAAACTATTATGGAAGGATCATAATAGAAAAGTCATCATTAGCAGATTAAAGCTCAATTACCTGTTAAATTGAATGGCACCTCTGTTAGCCATTCGTCCTGGATTTAAGGACCTAACATCATCAAGTGCTGAAAGTCTCGGGAAGATTCAGGAAGAGCTCCTTGTGCTTTATCTCTGTTGCTGGCTGAGTTATTTGATGTTCCTCACTCATGCTAGCCATCTCAGAATAATCACCTTTATACCTGGGTGAGAGTTCTGGAATGCACTCTGTAGAGTGCTGTGAGCTGGCCTCAAACTCACAGAGATCTACCTGCCTCTGCCTCCCAAGTACTGGGATTAAAGGAGAATGCTATGACTTGTCTCATAAATCTTTTTAAAAAACTTTTTTTTAGGGGCTGGAGAGTTGGCTCTGTGTTTAATAGCCCTTATTGCTGTTGGACCCAGGTTCAATTCCCAGCATCACATGGAGCACTCACAACCATCTGTAAATCTAGCCCCAGGGGATCTGATCCTCGTGTGATCTCCTGAGACACCAGGCACACATGTGGAACACACACATACAGGCAGGCAAAATAATTATATACACACCCCAAAAAAACCCATATAATTAAATCTAAAAAAGAGAAAAATTTCAAAGAAAATAAACTACAAGCTTAAATAATTACAAGCTCAAAGTCTTAAACCCCACTTTCAGGCCTAGAAGAGGCATGCGGGGTGTTCTTATCTGTCTGAGAATAAATCCTTGTTTAATGTGGCCATGGAGTGGAGATTTCTGAAAATCAAACCCAAAACTTGGTCATGCAGATCGCAGAATTTAAAAAGCAGTTGAGTTCATTTGCCTGTCCTCTTGATACTAAAAAGATTCTGAGCAGGAAAGAATGGACAGATCCGAATGAATGGAGGTCTACAAACCTCAGAATCTGGTCATGCCTTTCTTGTGAGCAGAAGCTTTGTTGTGATACACAGGTAATGCCCTCAACTCCCAAATTTCCACATCCTCCTTCCCAAAGCTTATGTTTCTACCTGTGAAAGGAAGGAGGCTGCAGATATGCTTAAGGCTCCGAGACAGAAAGATCAGCCTGTCGTCGTCATCAGAGGCGGGAAGATCGGGGACATCACAGAGGAAGATCTACCCACCTTAAATACAAAGGGGGAAGACTGGGTGTCGAGGAATACAGGTGGCCTCAGAAACTGGACAGACCAAGGAAGGCCACTGTTCCCTAAGCCCTCTAAAAGGAACTTTTTAACCCACGAGACCCTCAGGACTGTGAAATAACAAATCTTTATCATTTTAAACCACCAAATTTAGCTTGTTTCAACAGCAGTAGGACTTTGGCACATCTGTTGTCCTTTGTCCTGAGGAATTCTCCTCTGGTCTGAAGAGCTAGAACATAGACTCTCTTTGAAAGCGTTGCTTTGCAGCGGACTGCTGGTTTCCTCAGGACCCATAACCGCTACCTCACATCATGTTGTGTCGGGAATGATTAGACTCAAATCTTGAAAGAACTCGGCAAAACAAATATATCACGGGATACTCCGTGGGTTTTAACAAGACTTAAATTCGGAAGACTATTTTTAAAAGATTGCTAAAGCATACTTTTCAAAGTAGACACCCTGTTAGTTCCGCTAGTACTTTAAACCCAATGGCTAACTAGTAATGCAGGATTCGTACAGCCATGCTTACGAGGGCTGAGGTTTCTCTTCTCCACACTGTGCCACTGGTGAGGATGGAGCGAGATGAGAACAACTGGGGACAGGGGTGGAGGTGGTGAGTGATGGTCGCAGATGCCACATTCTCACATAGGTCTCGAGAACAGGGCCCATGTACAAGGAGGAGTACATAGGTCTGTTCTGTGGGACCAGAGGCAGATCCTGTAAGCGAGGCAGGGCAGTCGCGGGTTGGCGATGCCTTCAGTGTTTCCCAGTCATTTAAGAAGCCCGTGTTTCACTGAAGACAGGGAAGGCGACTGAAGGATGTTAACGGTTGTGGAAAGGCACATTCACCAGGCCCACGGAACCAAAGAGTTAATGCTGACGAGAAAAGAACCTTGCTTAAAGACTAACGAACATCAAGCTTTTAAAGTCTGAAAACTGAAACTCTACCCAACTCTAAGTAACCTCTGGTAGGATCTGCTTCTTGATGTGTGATTATTAAAAACGTGTCATCTGGTTCCAAGAGATAGCTCAGAGGGTTAAAGTGCTTACTGCCAAGCCTACTGGCCTAAGAAGTTTCAAGGAGGGATTGTTTTGTTACTATAGTAACAGAAGCAAAACGAGTGCATCCTTGCATGGCAGACATGTTATCCCTTGCCCCTCTCGCCCACTCCTAACTTTGTTATCTTTGATAATTAAAAACAATCTCTTTAATTCATTCCCCCCAACTCCCCTGCTGGAGTCTCAGTATTTGGCCTTACCTGGCTGGGAATTTGCTATGTGACCCTGGCTGCACTAGAACTCAAGAAGATCTGCCTGCTTCTGCCTCCATGCCATATCTATACCCAGACTCATTTTTTTTTAATTATTATTATTTATTTATTTATTAATTTAATTTATTTATTTTGTTTTTTCAAGACAGGGTTTCTCTGAGTAGCCCCGGCTGTCCTGGAACTCACTCGGTAGACCAGGTTGGCCTCGAACTCAGAAATCCCCCTGCCTCTACTCACTTTTTAAAAAAGCTTAATTTCAAAAGCAAGAAAGACAAATCACCCACAAATCCAACTGTTCTGGGCATTTCATATATTCCACCGCACTTTTAAATATTATTAATGACGTTAGAATAAACACATACAATCACATATACTGGGTTATTTCATCAGATAAGACACCAGCTACACTCCCTATGTTCCTTGCTGCATAGTCTTCATGGGTAAAAGCGTATGTCAACTAACATTCTGTTGAATATACTATAAAAACAACACTTCAGAGAATAGCCCTTCTCAGCTTAAAATTCCAAATAGTGGATTTAGATATTTCTGCCCCTGGAGAAGTTCTCTTTTAGGTTAGAAATACTTGATCAGATGTTGGAATGTCCTTCAACATTCTCATATTCTCTCTCTCTCTCTCTCTCTCTCTCTCTCTCTCTCTCTTTTCTCTCTCTTTCTCTCTCCCTCCTGTTTCTGTCACTACTTAATAATTCAACATCCTATTGTCCTCATTTGAGAATAACAGCATCCATAATATTCAGATCACTGGAAAAGAAGACTTCCCTTGTCCCTAAAACTGCACAAAGGGGCTAAGTGGCTCAGTGGTCAAGAGCACTGACTGCTCTTCTAGAGAACCCAGGATCAGTTTCTGCACCCACATGGTGGGCCACTACTGTCTGCAGCTCTAGTTCTCAGGGTTCCAGTACCCTCTGCTCTATAGGCACCACCAGATATATATGTAGTGCACACACACACACACACGTAGACAAAACACACATATTCTCTCTCTCTCTCTCTCTCTCTCTCTCTCTCTCTTCTTCTCTTCTCTCTCTCTGTGTGTGTGTGTGTGTGTGTGCGCTGCGCGTGTGTGTGTCTTACTTTGGGTTTCATTGCATGAAGAGACACTATGACCAAGGCAACTCTAATAAAGGCAAACATTTATTGGGGCTGGCTTACAGTTCAGAGGTTAGTCCATTATCGTCATGGCAGGAAGTATGGCAGCAGAAGGAGCTGAGAGTTCTACATCTTGACACAAAGGGAGCCAAGGGAGAACTCTGTCTTCTGCAGGCAGCCAGGAAGAGGGTCTCATTCCACACTGGGCGGAGCTTGATCATAGGACCTCAAAGCCCATCTCCACAATGACGCGCCTCCTCCAACAAGGCCACACCTCCTTGGCAACTCCCTGGGCCAAGCATATTTAAACCATATTTTAAGCTGTGTGTATAGCTATAGATACATATAATATATATATTATAATATGTAACATATATATATATAAAGGTTTGAGCACCAAATCTTGGCTTGCGGTCACGAGGCAGCAAGCCAGGGAATGGTTTAGCACCCCAACTCTACTTGTTTGCCAATGCACACAGCCTCTTCTCACAAGGGACTTACCTGCTTGTGCTGTGCACACACTCACCTCTTCCCAGGCGATGTGCCTGGGAACCTGTTGCAACACAGGCCCTGTACGTGCATCAGGCTCATGCACGACCCTCTCTGAACAGTGGAGTAAATGCTCCTCTCCTTAATGACATCAGCCTTGAAACAGTTTCGATTCAAATTTATTTCCAATCCATTAGATATGATGGCGGGAAGGCCGACTTAGCCTGGACTAGTCTTCTACATGTCTCTAGGTTAAACTATTGGGGCGAATCCCCAGCTTAAGGTCTTATGCTTATGAATAATCAGGCATGTGTATGATTAAAATCAGGTACGTTTTGGGAAAGGACATGCACAGTGGAGAAATGGTTATAGCTTATACTAGAACGATATAATTGGCTCTGTCAACCAAAAAGCCACCAAAATTACACCTTGGCAATTGTCTTCTTTGTTTAGACTCCATACAAAGACGCCCCAAACATTAGTTTGGTACAATGTGAGAACGCTGCTCATGTGGACTGCTGTTGCTTCTAACAACAGATTCCTCCTTAACTGCACTGGGGTATTCTCTGAGTAAAGGATGCTGTGTGCTTTTATTTTATTGACTAATATACAAAGAACCTGCAAACACTATGGTCCACCTTCACCGTCACTCGTAGCAGGCATGCTAAGGTACTGACTATGACCAGCCTCAGTGGAAACCAACAAAGGACAGCCAAACAGTTGCAGAGTCACCGAGAAGAGACAGTGACCACCTACATTCACGTCTTCTAATGATGCCCAATGCTGTACATCATCATCTATGTATAGATTTCATCTTCATCTGGGTTTTTCTACCCAACGATTAACTGAGAACTGTCTTCACCAGTTTGGCATATTTCTGAAGGGAATAAAACCTGCTTTTACCCAATCCTTCAGGTCCTACTTCAAAACTTATTCTATACCCTGGGTCTCTTCAACAAGGGGTAGATGATCTTCCGTACCAATCAGTAAAGCCTAGGGTAACATCAAGTGTGATGAGACAACAGACTAACACTTTCCAGTGATCCGGGAAGAGGATTTTCTGAGCCACTGGCCCAGAGAAGGGACAATGAGCTACCAGCCTCTGCTCTTCTGCAGGAGGTTGCCAAACGTTCTGTTTACAGGCAGTTCATTGTGTCCTCTGGTGTGGCTTGGAAGGCTTGGTCTGTCTAACAGCTGCCTCTCCATTCTGGGTTTACTAGCCAGTCTCCTTGAACTCCACCTATGTTACTTCATTTCCTGCTCCCCTCTTAATTTGATTCTAGAGTATTCCAGTACTATGTGAGTGCTCCAGCACTATGTGAGTGCTCCAGCACTATGTGAGTGCTCCAGCACTATGTGAGTGCTCCAGCACTATGTGAGTGCTCCAGCTCTATGTGAGTGCTCCAGCACTATGTGAGTGCTCCAGCTCTATGTGAGTGCTCCAGCACTATGTGAGTGCTCCAGCACTATGTGAGGCTCCAGCACTATGTGAGTGCTCCAGCACTATGTGAGTGCTCCAGCACTATGTGAGTGCTCCAGCACTATGTGAGGCTCCAGCACTATGTGAGTGCTCCAGCACTATGTGAGTGCTCCAGCTCTATGTGAGTGCTCCAGCACTATGTGAGTGCTCCAGCACTATGTGAGTGCTCCAGCACTATGTGAGTGCTCCAGCACTATGTGAGTGCTCCAGCACTATGTGAGTGCTCCAGCACTATGTGAGTGCTCCAGCACTATGTGAGGCTCCAGCACTATGTGAGTGCTCCAGCACTATGTGAGTGCTCCAGCACTATGTGAGTGCTCCAGCACTATGTGAGTGTTCCAGCACTATGTGAGTGCTCCAGCACTATGTGAGGCTCCAGCACTATGTGAGTGCTCCAGCACTATGTGAGGCTCCAGCACTATGTGAGTGCTCCAGCACTATGTGAGTGCTCCAGCTCTATGTGAGTGCTCCAGCACTATGTGAGGCTCCAGCACTATGTGAGTGCTCCAGCACTATGTGAGTGCTCCAGCTCTATGTGAGTGCTCCAGCACTATGTGAGTGCTCCAGCACTATGTGAGGCTCCAGCACTATGTGAGTGCTCCAGTACTATGTGAGTACTCCAGTACTATGTAGTGCTCCAGCACTATGTGAGTGCTCCAGCACTATGTGAGTACTCCAGTACTATGTAGTGCTCCAGCACTATGTGAGTGCTCCAGCACTATGTGAGTACTCCAGCACTATGTGAGTACTCCAGCACTATGTGAGTGCTCCAGCACTATGTGAGTGCTCCAGCACTATGTGAGTGCTCCAGCTCTATGTGAGTGCTCCAGCACTATGTGAGGCCGCACTATTGAGTGCTACCAGCACTATTGATCTTCTAGGAGTGCCCAAAGTATCCCTTGGTGTTCCAGCATTTGGTGCTCCGCCTATGTGAGTCTCATTGGAAGTTCAGTATGTGTCTAACATGTGGTCTCCATACGGAGTGCTAGCCAGCACATGTGAGCGCTCCACACTTGTGATCTAGCATTTCCAGCACTATTAGTTGTAATTCTAGAGTCTCCAGCACTATGTGAGTGCTCCAGACTATGTGAGTGACTCCAGTACTATGTGTGTCTCCAGTACTATGTGAGTGCTCCAGCACTATGTGAGTACTCCAGCACTATGTGAGTACTCCAGCACTATGTGTGTACATCATGAGTTAACTATGTGAATACAGTTTCATTCTGAAACTTCAGTCTGATCCCAGTATGGTGCCCACACCTGTAAATTCTACCACACACAGGGCTGAGGCAGGAAGATTTTAAGCTTTAAGCTAGCCAAAGGCATACAGCTGGACTCTCCCAAATTTAAAAAACCAGGAAGTCCAAACAGAAGTTTCTGGGGTCCCTGTGCTCCAGCTCACGTGCTGCTGGCATCCTCAGAAGAAGGAAGTGTTCACCACTCCAGTAACATTCTTGAATTAGGTCTCTGAAGGCCTTCTAGTTGCCTCTCTTGATCCATCTTTAAATTCTATCTTTCACCAGGATTTTGTCCTTTGTTCTCTTTCTGTTTTATACAAATTCCCTTCCTGAGCCACTACGGTCAGTTTCAAATGCCGCCTCTCCCTGACGACTCCTTAAAACATGTCCATTTGCTCTGTAAACACTCGGCATAGTGTATGATCAGAATTTCACACCATTAGTCTCCAGAGGCAAACAACCTAAATTGACCCATAAAGAAACTATTAGGATTGGAGATTCAGCTCAGAGACTGAGGACCTGCCTAGTACCTGTAAGACTCTGGCTTGATCCCAAGCACACACACACACACACAACACACACAACAGAAATGCACACATATGCAAAAACACACACATAAATACACACAAAAAACACACATAAACACACACATCACACATAAACACACATACCAACACATACATACAAACACACACATATACAAACACAATACACACAAACACTCTGAGAAAAAAACTTGAATAGAAGCAGTTGTTAATTAACCAGTTAATTAATTTAGTGTCGATGGGACTCAAACCCAAACCTAATACATACTAGGCACATGCTGTACCACTGAGCCACACCCCTCAGTCCAGTAAGTCATTTTAGTAGGTTTACAAATGCCATTGTCGTTTTCTTCTGCCTTTAATAAGGTAAAGTGTGTGTATGTGCTATGTGTATATGTGTGTATGTATGTATGTATGTATGTATATATGTATGTTGTATGTATGTATGTTTATGTATGTTGTATATGCAGGTATGCAGGTGGCTGTGCCCTTACATGTGCAAGCTAAAGAAGACATCAGTGTCTTTGATGTGTTTATAAAAAGATAAAGAAATATAGAGTATGTTCTGTGGTGTGTGGTGAGGTATGGGGGAAGGGGATTCTCAGCGGGCCCATGCCGAGGCAACCCCACAGAATAGTATAGAATAGAGTTTATTCAGGGCATGGGGATGGGGAGTTAAGAGGGTAGGAGAAGTAGAGAGAGGCAGAGAGAGAGAGAGTAGAGAAGTAGAGGCCGGCCATGAGCACGTGAAGAGAAGGGGAGGGGAAAGAGAAGCAAGAAGGAAGAGAGCAGGAGATCAAGAGAGAGCAAGAGAGAAAGGGAGAAAGGAGGGGCAAGCAGCCTTTTTATAGTGGGACCAGGCCTACCTGGCTGTTGCCAGGTAACTGTGGGGGTGGAGTTTAGACAGAATGCTAACAGTCTTCCTCCATCATATTCCACTGTTGTGACTGGACAAGCTCCCAGCAAGCTCCCTTGGTTACCTGTCTGCCTCCCAGTGCTCAGGTGAGGGATTTGAACTCAGGTCCTCATGATTTGAAAAGAGAAATTCATATGTGTTTGTGCAAATAGTTTTTCTGCATGCATCTATCCCTTTTTCTCTACAGTGTACTACTATCTAGTATCAAAGGTTCTCCCTTATTTATTTTTTAATGTGAGGTTTTTTACACTTATTTTTAATTTGTGTGTATGTGTTATGTGTGTATGCTCATGTACACGCATGACGTGGAAGTTGTGTGAATTGTCCTTTGACTTCCATATGTGTACCATGGCACATGTATGTAGGCTCAGGTGCATTTACAGTTACACACACACACACACACACACACACACACACACACAAATAAATAAAACCTATATTCTGCCCACACAGTATTATGTTACTGGTAGGAAATTGGCTAAACTTAAATATTTACCAGTGGGATAAAAACATGCATTAAGATAATTTGTTATGTAACCACAAGTGAAATATTAGTTTGGGGGAAAAATTACAATAGTCCTTACATAACAGATAGACACCAATGTCAGATTTCCTTCATAGAGGTCTGAAGGGGGCATTTTTTCCTCTGAAAGTTTAAATTGTTTTATCTTACTTTATGTATATGAAATTCATATGAAATTAATTTATGTATATGAATGTGTGTGTCTGTGCACTGTGTGCATGCCTGGTGCCCTCAGGGCCCAGAGGAGAACATCAGATCCCTGGGAACTGGAGTTCTAGGCAGTTAAGCTATCATGTAGGTGCTAGGAATTGAACAGCAAATGCTCTTAACCACTGAGCCATCTCTCCAGCCCCTCGGAAGTAAAAATATTTTGAATGTTTTAAAAATCGATCCAGATAAACACATTTTTTCATATTTCTGGAGCACATGTTATTTTTTATACATATCTGTTTTGGGTAATATTCAAATAAAATTATAGAGACAAACTTTTACTTCATGTTACAACATTAGCATCAATAATGAAAGACTGGGGTGGGAGAGATGGCTGAGGATGAGAGAGATAGCTGAGGGTGAGAGAGATGGCTGAGGGTGAGAGAGATGGCTGAGGATGATGAGGAGATGGCTGAGGGTAGGAGAGATGGCTGAGGGTGGAGAGATGACTGAGGGTGGAGAGATGGCTGAGGGTGGGAGATGGCTGAGGGTGAGAGAGATGGCTGAGGGTGAGAGAGATGGCTGAGGATGAGAGAGATGGCTGAGGGTGAGGAGAGATGGCTGAGGATGAGAGAGATGGCTGAGGGTGAGAGAGATGGCTGAGGGTGGAGAGATGGCTGAGGGTGGAGAGATGACTGAGGGTGGGAGAGATGGCTGAGGGTGGGAAGATGGCTGAGGGTGAGAGAGAGGGACTGAGGGTGAGAGAGATGGCTGAGGGTGGGAGAGAGGGCTGAGGGTGAGAGAGATGGCTGAGGGTGAGAGAGATGGCTGAGGGTGGAGAGATGGCTGAGGGTGGAGAGAGATGCCTGAGGATGAGAGAGATGGCTGAGGGTGAGAGAGATGGCTGAGGGTGGGAGAGATGGCTGAGGGTGAGAGAGATGGCTGAGGATGAGAGAGAATGACTGAGGGTGGGATAGATGGCTGAGGGTGAGAGAGATGGCTGAGGGTGAGAGAGATGGCTGAGGGTGGGAGAGATGGCTGAGGGGTGGAGAGATGGCTGAGGGTGAGAGAGATGGCTGAGGGTGAGAGAGATGGCTGAGGGGTGAGAGAGATGGCTGAGGGTGAGAGAGATGGCTGAGGGTGGGAGAGATGGCTGAGGGTGAGAGAGATGGCTGAGGGTGAGAGAGATGGCTGAGGGTGAGGAGATGGCTGAGGGGTGAGAGAGATGGCTGAGGGTGAGAGAGATGGCTGAGGGTGGGAGAGATGGCTGAGGGTGGGAGAAAGATGGCTGAGGTGGGAGAGATGACTGAGGGTGAAGAGATGGCTGAGGGTGAGAGGATGGCTGAGGGTGGAGAGATGGCTGAGGGTGAGAGAGATGGCTGAGGGTGGAGAGATGGCTGAGGGTGAGAGAGATGGCTGAGGGTGGGAGAGATGGCTGAGGGTGAGAGAGATGGCTGAGGGTGGGGGAGAGGGGCTGAGGTGGTGAGAGATGGCTGAGGGGTGAGAGAGATGGTGAGGTGGGAGAGATGGGATGGGAGGGTGAGAGAGATGCCTGAGGATGAGAGAGATGGCTGAGGGTGAGAGAGATGGCTGAGGGTGGAGAGATGGCTGAGGGGTGGGAGATGGCTGAGTGTGAGAGAGATGGCTGAGGGTGAGAGAGATGGCTGAGGGTGGGAGAGATGGCTGAGGGGTGGGAGAGATGGCTGAGGGTGAGAGAGATGGCTGAGGGTGAGAGAGATGGCTGAGGGGTAGGAGAGATAGCTGAGGGTGGGGGAGATGACTGAGGGTGAGAGAGATGGCTGAGGGTGGGAGAGATGACTGAGGGTGAGAGAGATGGCTGAGGGTGGGAGAGATGGCTGAGGGTGGGAGAGAGACTGGGCTTCCGTTTCCAGCACCCACATGGTGGGTGGCTCACAATCATCTGTAACTCTAGTTTTAGAAATCCAACACACTCCACTGACTTCCTCTTGGCACCAGACATGCACATATATGTATGCAAAACATGTATACATGTAACGTAAAATAAATCTAACAAAAATGAAAAACAAAATGAACAAGTTAACAAGTAAACTAATACCTTGTAACCAATTTACATGTCCACATATACAAGTAATATGTGTTAACATAAATGCTGCTTTTATTTCCTCAGATGAATTGAGATCAGTACCCAAGCCGTGCAAACACATGGCTTGGGCTGAGCCCAGAGCATGGCTATTTGACAATCTAGGCCTAGAATATTTCCACCTTCGAGACTTATTAATCAATTCAGTTCTTTCTGAACTCTGGCTGGCTGGTTCAACTCAGCTCTTCTGGTTCCAACTCCTCTTCAAGCTGATTCAAACTGGCTTCTCTCAGCTTTTGACTGAATTGCTCTGCTTGAAAAGACTGCCTCTGAACTCCAGGAACTGAACAGAGCTGGAGTCTATTCTACTGAATTCTCTCTCCCTCACTGTTTTTTTAAGTAGCCCCTCTTTCCTGTCTGTCCTTGTGAGAATTGGGCAGATCCTTGCCTCTGACTCATTCTATCAAATCTTTCTCTGATTTGTCACTTTGTCTGCCCCTCAGTTAAGTTAAATGTCATTGTTTGGGATTAAAGGTGTGTGCTGTGTCTGTATTCCAGCTGGATCATAGCTTTGGATGTGATCCCTTGCCAGAGCAGCCATGGGCTGGATTAAAATTCCTCTACAAATATGAAATTAAGAATACAGTAGTGTGGCTAAGAGGATGTTCTGTGGGCAGCAGGCATACTATGTGCACATGAAGACTCAAGTTTGACCTTCAGAATCCATGTGAGAAGCTGGACATAATGAAGTGGGCCTACAATGTCCCAGCGTGGTGAAGGGGAGACATGTGGATCCCTCAGGATCACTGGCCAGCCAGCCTTGTCATCAGGCCAGTGAGAGACCCTGCCTTAAAGAACAAGACAGATAATAGCCACAGCGAAGGCTGTACTTTGGCCTCCACACACATGTACACACATGTACTTGTACATGTACCAACATGTGTACATGTACACACACATGCAAGCAACACACACACCAACACACACACACACACAGCCCTTCAACCCAAGTCTCCAGGAACCTACTTCTTCCATCTAAGTCCTCGAGCTTTTTGTTTTTTTTTTTTTTTTTTTTTAAAGATTTTATATTTATATTTATATATATAATATATATATATTATATATTACACTGTAGCTAGCTGTCTTCAGACACACCAGAAGAGGGCATCAGATCCCATTACAGATGGTTGTGGGCCACTATGTGGGTGCTGGGAACTGAACTCAGGACCTCTAGAAGAGCAGTGGGTGCTCTTAACTGCTGTGCTATCTCTCCAGCCCCCTCCTGAGTTTCTATCACCTGATGGGATAATGCCACCAACTGAGGACCACACATTGGACAGATGAGTCTGTGGGGACAGTTGATACTGAAAGTATCACAATGCCTTTGATACGTTTACAGCTCTTCCTGGGCTCTTTCTACTTGTGTAGTTGTGTGGCTTTTCCTGGAGAGATGGGACACAAATGTCTATTCCAGATTCCCAACCTGTGGGTCGTGATCCCTTTGGGGGCCACATATAATATATCCTGCATATCAGATATTTACATTACTATTCACAACAGTAGCAAAATTACAGTTATGGAGTAGCAACAGAAATAATGTTATGGTTGGGTCCCCACAACATGAGGGACTGTACTAAAGGGTTGCAGCATTGGGAAGAATGAGAGCCACTGGTCTATTATTCTAGACAGGATTTTGTCTCCCTTCTCCCCTTTCGAGACAAGATCTATGTGGACCTGACTGACCTGGAACTCTCAAGGTAGTCCATGCTGGCCCCTAACTCACAGAAATCCCTCTGCCTCTATCTCCCAGTGCTTACATTAAAGGCATCCTCCATATGCCTGGGCACCCTACATAGGTAACCAGTAACAGGTCAAAGTAACATTTTACTGAAATCCAACTGGGTGAACTGGTGAGGTTCTTGGGATTGTTTACAGGAGTGTGGGTGAGGGGTTACTTACAGGAGCAGGAACAAGCCAGCGCGGCTGACTCACTTACCCTACAGTGAGCAATTATTACCAGCTGGAACAGCTGGCTCTGGGCAAGCCCTGCAGGCAGCTCAGCCAGTTGGAGAATCGCTAGTTCCCCTGGCCAAAATCTCTAAGTCTCAGCCGCAGCTTAGTGTACAGCCTTGGAAGAGCCTCGTGAATCTTACACGTTTCTGCTTTCCCAGACACAAGTTTGTTTACTTACAGCATTCCAGGAGGGAAAGTTTCAGAAATGGATACATAATCTCTCTAGCTCAAAGAAAGCTCCAGAGAGCCATTAGTGCCCTCTGGTATTTTCTGGACCAGTGTAAGGCTCCCCTAACCTATGTGACCTTCTAGGGTTCCAGGCCTCTATTAAGGCTTTTAAAAGCCCTCACTAATTCATTTATTCTTCATTTTTGACAGCCTATGATTAGTCCTGTATTTTTACCTTGTTTCTGCAGGGTGCTCTCTCTTGCTCTCCCTCTCTCCCTTTCCCTCCTTCCCTCCCTCCCTCTGTGTGTGTGTGTGTGTGTGTGTGTGTGTGTGTGAGAGAGAGAGAGAGAGAGAGAGAGGGAGGAATGACCTCAGGATATGTGTTTGCAGGTGAAATGAAGACAGGATGGAGAGCTGTGTCTGCTCCCAGGTGAGGGGCTACAGGAACGGATGCTGAGGAGACTTATGTTGGTTCCTAGGTGCCTGCCTGCTTTTCACACCACAGTACTGAGATACTGGTGACTCTCCAGGCTTCTGTGGAGCTTGGGAAGGGAAGCCAGAGTGGCCTAAGTTAAAAGAATCACAAGGCTTGTGTTTCCCCTAAAATAAAGTCAACTTTTGAAAAAAGAAAATGTTTTTCACACTGTAAGGCGGTACTTCCTGGGCTTCTGAAAACTCCTGGTTTGGCGTTTTCTGTCCTTGTCCTCTTCGCTCTCGTATGGAGCCAGCCTTTGGATCCATACTCCTACTCTCATAGAAAAATGTTTTTTGTTTTTAAAGATTTATTTCTATTTTTAAAAATTGCTGTATGAGCGATGTCTTAGGGTTTTACTGCTGTAAACAGACACCATGACCAAGACAACTCTTATAAAGGACAACATTTAATTGGGGCTGGCTTACAGGTTCAGAGGTTCAGTCTATTATCATGAAGGTGGGAGCACGGCAGCATCCAGGCAGGCATGGTGCAGGAGGAGCTGAGAGTTCTACATCTTCATCTGAAGGCTGCTAGGATGAGGGTCTTAAGCCCTCACCCACTGTGACACACCTACTCCAACAGGGCCACACATTCTAATAGTGCCACTCCGTGGGATGAGCATATACAGAGCATCACAGATGGGTACCCACAGAGTCCAGGATCCCCTGGAGCTGGAGTTAGGATGTGCTCTACTTGACATGGGTGCTGAGAACTGCACATGGGTCCTCAGCTATATGCACCTTAAACCACAGAGCCATCGTTCCAGTCCCTGGAAATGCTTCTAATTTATATTTTTATTACATTTCCATCCTTCATTCCCCTGTTATTTATCTATTGGCATTAACAATGAATTTCATAAGGTGGCCATGAATGTAACTGGGTCTGACAGCAGCTAGAAATGTTGCCATAGTGATCATGACAGGTCCAGGACTCTGGCTGGATTAGGGGAATGCTTTCTTAGCAGAGTTCAGTCCCCAGCACCACACAAACTGGGTGGGACGGCACGTATTTGTGACCCCAACTCTTAGAAGGCGGAGGCAGAAGGATCAGGAGTTCAGGGTCATCCTTGGCTACACTGAGATTTGAGGGGCAGCCTCAGACAAATCATTGAGGAGCAGGTGCTTCAGACTTCATGGTCTGAGTCTGGAGCTGCTCACCTGGCAGGAAGCCTGTGAGCATTGCTGACCTTCTTGCTTCTGTCAGCTAGCTGCTGTGCTCTGGGCACTGTGGACTATGGATGGGCACTTTTCACAGCTGCAGGAGTGCCACCTGAGAGGACCAGGCCAGGGCCAGGGCCAGGGCCAGGAGGCCTGAGCCAACTTAGCACACAAAGGGCTTTGTTCCTGACATTCTCAAACCATTCCATCCTGGACAGGGTTGGGAAACCATACCTGTCACTCTTATGCAGGAACTATTTCCAAAATCACACAATATTGGCTCCACACAAACACCAGTCGTGATAGTTTGTATATGCTTGGCTCAGGGAGTGGCACGATTAGAATGTGTGACCTTGTTGAGGTGTGTCACTGTGGGTATGGGCTATAAGACCCTCATCCTAGCTGCCTGGAAGCCAGTATTCTGCTAGCAGCCTTCAGATGAAGATGTAGAACTCTCAGCTCCTCCTGCACCATGCCTGCCTGGATGCTGCCATGTTCCTGCCTTGATGATAATGGACTGAACCTCTGAACCTGTAAGCCAGCCCCAATTGAATGGTGTCCTTATAAGAGTTGTGGTGTCTGTTCACAGCAGTAAAATCCAAACTGAGACAAAAATTGGTACCAGCAGAGTAGGGTATTCCTGTGACAACCTGACCATGTTTTGGGGAGGACTGTGGAAGGACTTTGGAACTTTGGGCTGGAAGAGCCATTGGATATTAAGAGCTCTATGGAATGTTCTGTAGGAGCTTGGAAGAAAATGTTGAGAACAGTGCAAACGATGGCCTATTGTGAAATTTCAGAGGGAAGATTAAAGACTTTTATCAGGACCATTGCTATTTTGATTGTAAAGATTCTGTGATTCTAGTTAGCTGGGGCTGAAAAATCAGCTGTGATTTACAAGATATTACTTGTATTTACTACTAAAGTGAAATCTTTGCATTATTGGGATGGTTGATGCTGGTTAGCTGGAGCTAAGAAATTAGTAGTGATTAAGAAGAGACCAGCATCACTGAGGTAAAATCTTTTGGGAAGAGTTTCCTGAGAGCGCAGAGAAGCTGTGTTCCAGAGGCAGCCACTGTTGTACCTAGTGTTGGCCGCCAGACGTGGTAATGTGTGAGAGACACCCAGCTGGTAGTGGTTTTGAAACATGAAGGAGTCATGAAGAGCAACTGATGCTTGGCACTGTGAGAGGCCAGAAGAGGCCATTGGTGAAGGTGCAACCTCAGTGGCAGTTGAAGGCCTAGGATTGAAGGGGCTCACAGAGAAGTTGAGGCTTAGAACTATGAAAAGAGCCTATGAGAGGCTATTTGTGAAAGTGTAGTCCAGTTACATCAGAAGACAGCAGAGTTTTGGAGATGCAGAACCATGAAATGACCACCAAGAACAGCAGCAGCAGTGGAATACAGGCAGCTGGAGCCTAGAAGACAAGGTGTGAGCTACAAAGGGGAGAGTTGGAGAAGTGACCCAAGCCCTTGGAGGAATCCAGAAGATCGTGAGTGGATCCCAGATATTGGACAATCAGAGTTTAATTTTGCTTTTGATTATGACTGTGCCCTGATATTTTTCCCACTTGAAGTATGAAAGTATTTTAGTGGAGCCCACCATTAAGAGACTGAATTGTAAAAAGACTTTGAATTTTAAAAGAGATTGGATATTTTAAAAGGATTGGAATTTAATATGTAAGAATTTGTAAAGACTGTGGGACTTTTAAAGTTATTTAGATCTTGAGGATGAATAAGAAAGTAAGGGTTGAGGCTTAATAGTGATGTGTTTGTGTGTCAAGTTGACAAGGGGTCAATTGTACTGACTGGTTTTGTGTGTCAACTTGACACAGGTAGAGTTGTCACAGAGAAAGGAGCCTCCCTTGAGGAAATACTTCCGTGAGATCCAGCTGTAATTTTCTCAATTAGTGATCAAGGGTGGGAGGGCCCATTGTAGGTGATGCCATCCCTAGGCTGGTAGTCCTGGGTTGTTCTATAAGAAAGCAAGCTGAGCAAGCCAGGGGAAGCAAGCAAGTAAGCAGCATTCCTCCACGGCCTCTGCATCAGCTCCTGCTTCCAAGTTCCTGCCCTGTGTGAGTTCCTGTCCTGACTTCCCTTGGTGATGAAGAGCAGTGTGGAAGTGTAAGCTGAGTAAACCCTTCCCTCCCCAGTGTGCTCCTTGGTCCTGATGTTGGTGCAGGAACACAAACCCTGACTCAGACACAGTCTCTACTGCAGCTACTGTTTTGCCTTTGTTTACAAAGGTAACACTGCTTTCAGCATTGACACCATCAAGGCTAAATACTGGGTGTTGTTATTAAAGCCCCCGAGCTCTCGGAACAGTGGCAGCCAACATGACGGCCACCTGTCCCAGCACGATTCCACAGCACTCTTCTTTTTCTCACAGCCACTTGCTCAAGGTCTAGTCTGGGGATTTCTGACAGAGCCAGTATCACACATTCTTAATGGTGGGTGAAGGAGTCTGGGAAGGCATGTCTTCCTGCTCCGTACAGTCTAATACACTGTTTCTCAGTGAGACTCCAAAATGAAAATTCTCCTTTCCCATAACAAACGTGACGTACACACATTATCACAATGAGGGGCTGGAGAGGCTCAGTGGGTGAAAAGACACTTGCAGCAGAAGCTTCAGCCCGTACAGGTCCCCTGCCCTCAACATCACACACCAGAGCCCAAGTTTCCATACTTTCAGCGGACATGCTCAGACTGGATTCAAATTGCAGCAATCCTTGCTACAGACTAGATGTTTGTTTATGTGGTAACCTTGACTGTCAACCGTACTGGATTTAAAATGACCATGGAAACACAGTTGTGTGTTCTATGAGGGTGTTTCTAGAAAGGCTGTTTCTTCTTAACTTCCAGAGGGAAGACCCACCTAAAATGTAGGTGGCACCTTGCATGGCCTGGAGTCTGGAGTCCTGGGCTAAAGAGGAGAAAGGAAACTGAGAGACCATATCCTCTGCTGTGACTCCCCTGCTGTGGTAGACTGTACCCTCAAGCTTCAAGCCAATACAAACCATTCTTTTAATTTAAAAATCTCCTTCCTTCCTTTCTTCCTTCCTTCCATCCTTCCTTCCTTTTTTTTTTTTTTTTTAAAAGTGGTGCACACCTTTATCCCAGCACTCAGAAGGCAGAGGCAGGAGGATTTCTGTGAGTTCAAGACCAGCCTGGTCTACACAGAAAGTTTCAGAACAGTCAGAGCTACATAGACCCTATCTCAAATTTAAAAACAAATATATGTGTATGAGTGGGTACCTGCATGTTTCTATGTGCACCACATGTGTGTGCAGTGCTCAGAGAGGCCAGAAGAGGGCGTTAGATCCTCTGCAACAGGAGTGACCCTTATGAGCCACCATGTGGGTGCTGGGAACCAAACTCAGATATTTCTGAATTGTGTGGCAAGTGCTCTTAACTACTGCTGGTTTCTTCTTTAAGCTGCTTTTGCCAGGTATGTTTGGCATAGCACCAAGGACAGTAAAACACAGAAAAGTGTATCAAGAACAGAACAAACCTGGAACAAAACTGACCACGTGGCCTGTGGGCAGTTGGAACTCTGTCCCTACAGAAGGAATGTCAAAGCATTTAGAACTCCGAGCAAGAAAAGCTCTAGAATGGTGTCAGAGAACTTAATGGGTTATTCTACTGGAGTTCGGGAAACAAGAATGCCAAGGGACAAGCCGAGGCTGGTTTCCGAGTGGAACAAGGACTCTGTGTCCAGAGCGAGAGGCCATGTTGCACCGTGACTGAGTCTGGCTGCCTTCTGCACATCCCGGAAACTGACTTCTTTGGCAGAGGAAATGCCGAGGCTTCAGTTGGCTTTTTTTTTTTTTTTTTTTTTTTTTTTTTTTTTGTGGATAGCAGGAGCACACCCCTGTGTCTGCCCTCAGGTCTGTAGGTGAGTCCAAGTATCCAGTTAGTTTTCTGGTACTTTCAGATTCTTTTGTTGTTAATATTTTTTGTTTGTTTTTAATATCTCATTCTGTTTGCAAAAAGGGTTGAGCTACTTAGACCACAGCTTACAGAAGCAGAATCATGTATATGCATCCTCTAGAAAAATCAAAACTATCTAATGATATGAACACATATGTAGGTGTGTACACCTACATATATACTCTTTAAAGTATATATTGGGCAATTCTAATGTATGTGAATGTGAATATGTAGTTCTAAACAAAACTAGGAGTGACTTCTGGGCTACTTCTGAGGACTTGTGGCAATGCGAGTTAAACTGTCAGTGTGCATGACTCTTATTTATTATAGACAGGCTCCTGTGTATCCCACAGTGGCCTCAAACTTACAATGTAGCTCAGGTTGACCTTGGACTTCTGATTTCCTGCATCAACTTCCTGGAGTGCTGAACGATAGCCATGTACCACCACACTATTTATGGGATATCGGAATTGAACCCAGGGCTCCAGCTATTCGAGGCAGCCACCCTACCGTGTCTCAAGCCCAGACCATTGTTCTTATCAAGATATACTACAGCTCACATACTTTCTAGAAATTATCAGTAATGACTATATTTTTCTGGTTGAGTCCCTATTTGGTGGTTGTAAACAAAGCTAGAAGCTTCCTCTTTGATATCCTTAAGGCTGAGAATGATTTTTATCAAGTGGTGAATACTTATGTCTGAGAGAAGAAAAAAGATTTAGGTAATTTAAGTAGTAACCTGGAGGCTGCAGACACACACCAACCAGTGCACCAAACTCAAATGTTTGAGAGCTGCACCAAAAGCATGAGGACCCAAGCGTGGGTCTTCCCCAGCACTGGAAAAGCTGGAGCAGGAAGTAACTCCTGGCTTTCACATACATACACATAACACACCCTCAAAAATAAATAATTCAAAAATGTAAAAATGCTAGCCTGCTAATCCATGTTGGATGTGTGTCATTTGAAAAATCTACACGTGATCTTAGCCAAAAGGATGAGTAGCGTCACCACTGGAAAATCTGTCGTTGAAATCCTTTCTGGAGGCCCACCGGATTAAAACAATAATCCTGGCTGGGTGGTGGTGGCAAAGGCCTTTTCTCCCCACACTCAGGAGGCAGAGACAGGTGAATCTCTGAGTTTAAGGCCAGCCTGGTCTACAGAATTCCAGGATAGCTAGATACAGAGAATCCAAATCTGGAAAAACCAAACCAAAAAAAAAACCCCAACAATCCCACCTCCAGCAGGGAATTGGAATGAATCATTTGACTTTTAGGTTTTATTTTTATTTATCTATATTCTTGATATATGTAGCTCCCGGCACTCCATATGTAGCTCAGGTTGGCCTTGTATTCATAGAGATCCTCCTGCCTTTGTCCCCTGAGAGAGGGATTAAAGCTGTGTGACACCAAGCCGGGGCTAATTTTAAGTAATGTGTGTGATGGAAGGCTTGTGAGTGGGATTGCTGAGCTGGAGGAAGCAGGAAACAGGGCCTCAGCTTCCCCAACTTCCTCAGCTTCTCCAGTTTCCCTCAGCTCCTCCAGCTTCCTCCAGCTCCCCCAGCTTCTCCAGCTTCCTCAGCTCCTCCAGTTTCCCCAGCTCCCCCAGCTCCCCAGCTTCCTCAGCTCCTCCAGCTTCCCCAGCTCCTCCAGGTCCCCAGCTCCTCCAGCTTCTCCAGCTCCCCAGCTTCTCCAGCATTCTCAGCTTCCCCAGCTTCCCGGACACTGGAGGTACCTGCAGCTGTGAGCCGACATCAGCCGCTGGGAATTACACTTGGCTTCTCTCCAAGTCCCAACATGGTCTCAAAAAAATTGACATTTATTTTTTCCTTGGTGTCTGTGGGTGATTTGGCTGCATGTACGTCTATGCAACATGTGCATGCAGTGTTTGCAGAGGTCAGAAGAGAGCACTGGATCCTAGGCACTAGAGTCACAAATGATTGTAGTTACTGTGTGGGTACAGGGATTCAAACCCTGGTCCTCTGGAAGACCAGCCAGTGCTCTTAACACTGGGCCATCTCCCCAGCCATCAAACTTTGAATTTGTCAGTAATAAGAGGGAAAACAAAAAACCCCTTTGTTAATGTCTGTATCTTGGTGCCCTGAAACACCAGGCGAATAGCAATTAAATAATTTTAATTAACAAAATTTTAAAATGAATTAAAGCAAGAAACAACTAGATCAGAAGGGTCACACTTTTGATGAACTCTAAGACACATTAACTACTGAAAAAAAGAAATGTACATTAGACAAAATTTGGGGGGTCCATTATTTCCAAAGTCACTTATATGACTAACTTTTAAAAATTCATAAATATGCACAAGGTCTAGCGTTTTGAAGTTCTTCCTTCTCCAGAGCACAGCAGTGATGCTTCCTCGGGCATCCCCTTCTTCGTACCCAGTGATGTGGGGATTGTGCTGCTCAAGTCTTACTAAGAATCAAATTTTCTGGGCTCATTTTCAGTATTCTAGTATGTGTGGCAGAAATCACAGAAATACCTGCACAGCATGATGAAGACATTAGATTTTAATTGGCATGACACCCGCCACCTCACAGTTATGACAGCTCCCTACCTGTACTAGAAATGTCAGCCCCATTAAAGTTACACACCACACCATAATCACAAAAAACCTTTTTTTTTTTCGAGACAGGGTTTCTCTGTTAGCTGGGCTGTCCTGGAACTCACTCTTAGACCAGGCTGGCCTCGAACTCAGAAATCCGCCTGCCTCTGCCTCCCAAGTGCTGGGATAAAGGTGTCGCCACCACTGCCCGGCACCACCTATTTTTTAACAAGCCAGCCAAGAGTGTCTTGTGTACCTGTACACCAGCATTGAAGAGACTTAGGCAGGAGGAACTCAGATTTATCACAAGTACATGGGGTAACTGGACTCAACAAATTCCAATGTGTGGGCAGAGAAAATAAAGCCCTCTGGTGATGAAAAGTTGGAAACCACTCAAACTTCTTTCACTAAGTTTATAAAAACCTCAACTAACCAACCAACCAACACAACAAAACTAACCAAACAACACCCCCTCCCAACCCTAACCTGTAATTCAAGTAGTCAAGAGGCTGAAGCAGGGACTACAAGTTGAAGGTTAATCTGGGTTAGACCCTGAGGTCTCAAAAACTTGGGGTTGTGGAGAGATGGCTGGGCAGCTAAGAGGACTTGCTACCTGGGTTCAGTTCCGTGGTCCCACAAGGAGGCTTACAATTGCTTGTAACTTTAATTCCAGGGGACCTGACACCCTTTTCCAGACTTGATGAACACCAAACACAGGTGCTGCAGACATACATCCAGGCAAAACAACACACAAACACCTATTACATTTTTCTTTGTATGTATACACACGAACCATCAAGAGTCAGTCAGTATCCAAGGACAGATCTTTCATAGGACAATAGCTGCTGTAGATTTCCTGGTAGTCAGAGAAATGGATCCATTGTAACCAATTTTCCTTGAAGAGATCCTAGCCAGGAGTATTAAAAACACTGACCAGTCTCAATACCCAAGTTCTCAAGCAGCAAATACTTCATCCAGAAACCTAGGCCTCAAATGTTTGTAAGATTCTAAAAAACGTCATCAGGGTAGTGCTTATAAACCGCAACTGTCCTGACTTGCAAACCATGGTATGAAGTTGACAAGGGCTGTTGGTAGGACCTTCCATTCTTCTCACTGTATCAGTGTCCACTAGCACAAACACCGGCTGCCCTGTGTGTATGTGCACTTGTGTGCTGCTCCCAAGGTCAGAGCCATTGGAACTCCTGGAGGAGTCCTGGGCTCAACTCAGGTCTTTTGCAAGAGCACTTGCTCTCAACCACTGAGGCATTTCTGAGGTCCCCAATTTTTAGACATGTATTGGTCTTTGAGAAACCAAACTCTTGTATATTTTATCTGAAGTAACATATTGAATGTGCTTTGCAGAGCAGTCAGACCACTTGACAGCCCTCTTCAAATGAGCTCTCTAAATGAGTCCTAATGGAAAGCCAGAGGTTAAATTCTCCTTTCTGTGGCGCAAGTCTTCATTACTTAGCATTCCTATAAATCCCAGACCACATTTTATAGTTTTCAGTGAGAAGACATGGGAATATCCTTTTTATAAAACCAAATACTAAAATCCTATTTCTGATTCTTGACCATTTTGAGGAAAAAAAAAAAAATCCAACCAACTGGAAGTGATTCCTATTTTTATAGGAACATCTTCAGATGGTTGCAAAAAAGGCAACAGAGGTTGCATTGTTCTCTAGGTCAGGATCACAGGTGATAGGCAGTAGGCCATGGTCCAAGAGGGGTTTTCCACTTGCTAATACTGCTGACACTGGTGATTCCATATGGTTATGTACACACAGATCTTGTCACCTCCCAAGTGGTGAACATGCACTTGTGCTGCCGGGTTGATGCTGTGGTCAGGTTACTTCCTTGATTGCTCTTTTGTATGCACGAAGCACAGCAGGCGTGGAGTCAGCTTGCCATTTTCCCAAGGGCCTCCAGAGGTCCAGTTCAGGAACCAGTGCCTTTATGGGCAGGGCTGTCTTACCAGCCTGTCCAACTTTGCTTATTGAGACAAGATTGAACTTGAAGCCTATCGATATAGTTAGGATGGAGAGGTGATGAAATCTACCTGACTCCCCCCCGCCCCCTCCAACCTAAGGTTACCTACACACCACCCACCCAGCTTCCTAAATATCTTGAATGTGAAATATCTACCCAGCCCTTAAGGTACCCTTTTAAACTGAATTAATGTCCACTTGGTTCATGATGAAAACAAGCCCCATGTTTCCTGTCAGCACTAAAAAGCACTTAACAGTAAGAGGTTCTGCTTACTCAGGTTAGTTGCCCAACAATGACATGAGCCTCATCTTAAAACCAGTTGCTCTTAACTGTTATTTAGGAATAAATGCTGACACGGTCTGTTCGTCCACACTACAGCCTGGGTGGGTTCCGTCTCTGCGGGTTTATCAACACTAAAGAGATTCCCAAAGTTCAAGGCAGCTCAGTGATCAGGTACATGCTCACCCTTCAATTCTCAAAGGATTTTCTTAAAAGTCATACATACCAAGACTTAACTGAGATTTTATTTCAAAAAGACTTTTATTCATTTTGATTAGGGGAAATGACAATCTCAATGTCAACTGGTCACCTAATTGTAAGCTTGAACTCACAGGCGTTTCTTTCTCTGGTACTGTACCTATTAACAGAATGTGAAGTGACCCCCTCTATTTTCTGGCTGCAAGCCGAAACAGTTCTTTGTAACAGCCAACACTGGTCCTGACAGAGGAAAAGGAGGCCAAGGCATGGTAATGTGACAGCCTAGCAAGTACAAATATCATTGGAACAAAGTTGTAGGCATTTTTAAAAAAGGTATCGGTATAAAAAGCTTACACTGGTCTAAGACCAAGTACTCTAAACATGTACCCCAAACCCAGGAGCTTCTGTGGGACCATGGAGACCTCTAAGCCCAACATCTACCGAAAAACTCAAAGCCCTTATTACTCTTAAGTCCTTAGTTTTTAATGCACCGAAAGATACGATTTCCCACAACTCCCTTCCTCTGCTGAATAGCAAACTGCTTAAATTTATTTGGCTCTGTGTACTACGGTGGGATGGACTCGCTATTGTTAACTTTGCTAAAACCTCGCCCCACTACACCCAATTTTTGTGTATAATCCCAGATGGATTTGATGAAATCCTGGCTACCAGTATGACAGCATTCTTCCCTGCATTTACCTCTAATCCAAAAGACAAACCACCTACTCTTTAAGATCGTCTGTGAATTACACATGGTTTGTCAGATAGGCACAAAGCAAAGCTAGCCAATTAAACTTTGTGGTAGCCAACAGGTCCATTTCTAAGGCGATGGGATAGAAACAAGGGCATCATTTGTGCTCAGGCAGTGAGGTATAGCCCTAGCCCAGCAAGGTGCTTCCCTTAGAACCATAATCTGAAAGCATACAAAGTGTCACCAATCACGACAGACTTGTGTCAGTCTCCAGATACCCAGGGGGAAAACATTATTCAAAAAGGTGTGAAAGTAATCAACAGAGAAACGAAGCATTAGACTTTAAGCACAGAAACCAGAAACAAGGGATACCATGACCAGTTTCTTCCTGTAGACCAACACCCCCTACAAAATAAGCTGTGCCTTAATTATTGCTTCTTTATAAAATTACATTTCCACAGAACTATGCAGTACCTGACGCAGAAAAACAATCACATAAGGAAGCATTTATTTGAGGCTTAACATGAAACCACACAAATACAAATCTGTATAAACACAAATCCACACTGAGTCATAACACAAGCAGCAAAGGACAAATATAAAACAGAGGAACTAATGGGCAGCTATATACAGTTGGACACAATTGTGTCGTACACTACAAAGTCTTTTACAAAATAATCATCTTAGGTCAACAGAAGATCAAGCAATCTTCAATGTCGTCCTGTAAGATGGTTTCTTTACACCTCCTAAAACAAAAACAAAACACCCATTAGATGTGTGCAGTTCCCACAAGCTTGCAAAGGTCCACTTTCATGAACTGCTTTAAGTCCTCACTTCAATTAAAGATCACATGCGTATTCATCAGCAAAGAATAGCTTGGGTATTGAAACTCACTGGAGTTCCAAATGACATGGAGCAGATTGAATTTAGAACATGGGAATGCAATCTTCCCCGTGGTGAGTCCAGCAGGTGTGGGCCAACTAGAAGCATCCCTAGTAAGCCAACTGGAATGCTACTACCAATTCCAGGTAGGTTTATAACAGTAACACAGTAACAATTGCACAACTGCGTTGTGCATATGATCTAGGTTGTAACAGTAACACAGTAACAATTGCATTGTGCATGTGATCTTTAACTTATAGCCCAGATTTATAAGTTCTTGTTTTGGTTTGTAGATTTCACTATTAGCTATAAAAAGAAAAAGCAAGCATTAAATCTTAAAGAATGAACACTTAAAATGAGGCTCCACAATTGAAATACAACACTAAACAGAAGACCAAAATGATTAAGCTGTAAAAAGGCATTTATGTACTTTAACTCCTGTAAAAAACCATTTAAGTTAAGTTTAGACACTTAATCTCCAAAAAGATTAAAAAAGAAGCCAAAGTCTGAAGTTTTCCACTTTAATCTTTACGCTGGTACATGAAGTTGGAAGAGACCATACCACAGGACAGCGTTTTCTGGTGTATGCCTTGCGCTCTGCCCGCAACGTGCGACCCCCAGAGATAGACGTGGTCAGGGTGACACACGGCCTGCAATGAAGTTCCCGCTGGCGGGTACAAACAAGGTATAATGTCAGAGTTAGAAGACAACATTCTTGTTTTCCTTAAGTTGTACCCATTTCAGTACTTTACCTGTTAATAGTTCTAAAAAAGTTTAATTATTCCTCTACACCTCCTGGTACACAAAGCAAACAGAAAAACTCTTAAGTTTTCTGCAATTCTAAAAAAGGTGAGGTAAAACTTTAAAGTTAAAGATCTATAGACACTTTAGGCAAAACAGGCTCATAAAGCAATTAAACATTAACAATTTAGCAAGGACTACACAACATATTGTTTACTCATATTTTTCATTTGTCTATTGATCTTTAAATTAAATGATCATTGCCAATGTCTTCCTGTATGTTACACACACCTGCTCTCCCAGCGTCCTCCTTTAGTAGGGCTGGTAATTGTTCTGGTGATTGCCGCCCCCACGGGAAGCCTTGCCGTAAGTGCTCTGCTGACCTGCGTGGAAAGGACAGGAGCTTCACGAACAAAGTTCCCCAAAAACTGCTTTTCTAAACACAGAAAAAAAATCTACGCATGCTGAACACTAAAACATCAAGCCATCTTAGTAAGTCAGCAATAGTCAATAGTTGTAAATCATATTTTAAAATAACCACCACTGTCTGTTACTTTCCTATGACTACACAACATGACTAACTCCAAACATCTCAACAGGAAACTCATACACACAAGTTCAGAATGGGAAAGTACTTCACAATTGAGTTAAGTATTCTTACCGCTGTAGTCTGCATATCCCTGTCCATATCCATAGTTCCCATAGTTATACCCAGTATAATCATAGCCGCCATAGCCACTATAGTTCTGATCACCACCATAGGCACTATTATAATTTCCATATCCTTGATCATAATAGTTATTAAATCCTTGGTTCCAGTTTTGGCCCTGACCTGAAACAATGCACAACGATGGTTAGGAAACAACTTGGGACTGTCCCAATCCTACCACAAGCTGATCCATTCCTGTCCCCTACACTAGTTTAAAAACCTCCCCACAAGTGAGCGTTAGAGTTTCCGTCTAGCTGTGTTTCCTTCTGGGTCATTTACCTACTGCTTCAGTTTAACACTCAGCATCCCCAGAATGCAGTCTCACCTCTTCCGCGTCCCCTAGCACCACCTCTTCCACCAGCTGCAGCCCCTCTGCCACCTTTCTGTTGCTGCTGCTGCTGCCTGTACACCTCTTTGGGTTGTGCAACTTTGATTTCGCACTAAAAATAAACAGAAATTTTGCTGACGTTCTAAGTTCTGAACATAGAACAAGATATCTCTTCAAACAAATTCCACCCACACAGCTCTCAATGTAGTTAAGTATTTACCTTCCCAGAACCTATTTGATGGTATCTGCTTTCTAACAATTTCTTTACTGGCTCTTCATCTGTATATGTGATAAAACAGAATCCTCTTCTTTCATTTGTTTTTGTATCCATGGGAAGCTCAATATTTTCTATCTGAAATCAGGTGCACAATCAAAACAAACCCACCAGTTAATGAAGATTATACAATGTCACAGGCTCTTTACAAACACCACAGACACATCTACTGACCACCACTTTCTAAAAAGTTGTGCTCTATCCTTTTACAGCATCCCATACCCTAGAGGCCACCGACTGGTAAAACACTTTACTCCTTGGGGCTTTGGCTAAATAAGATTAGATACTGGTTTCCACTACTGTATAGAAAGCAGCAGATAAGATGCAGTAAGTGGAAGACACGGAACAGTAATTCAGTCCCATCTGGGAAATATTAATGAACACTACAGACTTGACCAAACACGAGTACAATCAGACATGTATACAAACACAGCCCACCTCTCCAAAGGCTCCAAAGTATTCTTTAATTTGTTCTTCTGAAGTATCTGGACTCAATCCACCCACAAAAACCTTTTTAGGGGGTTCTTTTCCCTTTAAAGCTTTGGCCCTTTTGGGGTCTATCAATTTGCCATCCAATTTGTGTTCTTTCAGTTCCAAAACCTAGAAGACAAGTTAATTTGACAGGAACTTACAAAGCCTAGAGCAATTTGCAAGCAGCACAATAAACACAATGCAAAACACAGCCCTACCTTATCCACACTAGCAGCGTCTTTGAAAAGCACAAATCCAAATCCTCTTGATCTTCCAGTGACTGGATCTGTTTTAATTGTGCAGTCTACAACTTCCCCAAATCGAGACAAATATTCAGTCAGATCTTTCTTGCTTGTATCCCAGCTCAAGCCTCCAATAAACATTTTACTAGAAATAAAGTTATTTAAGAAAAATAGGCTTAACAGTAACTTAGTGATTAAACAAATACAGGGTAACTTACTCGCCAGGTGCAATCTGTTTTCACTACAAACACTAACATGTAGACCACAAAAATCTTAAGATCACTTGCTCAAACCAACTGACATGTTGCTTTCTACTATGCAAACACAAAACTTAAAACTTTACTATCTGGTAGATGTCCTGCTCCGATTACTTTGGGCTGCAAAGCACAACTTTTACACCGAATCCCCACGACTTACGTAGACTTTTGTCCATAGCCCTAAAGCCAACTTGCTACCTAAAAAACTTTTAGTGCCAGTCGTCTGCATACTGATGCCCAAATCAAAAGTTTCCCAAACCTCCCCAGGAAAGTCGCCCGAGCAGTCACACACACAATGAAGAGGCGGCAGCAGCTGCGGCTAGTGGCGCAGAGAGCTCGGCCCCTCCCCCCTCCGGCCCCACGCGGCGCCTGCGCACTCGGGACACCGACGGCGCCGCCCTCCTCCACCAACCCCTCCTCCCTTCCCCCACCCACGGCGGGCCTCTCGAGTCACCCCATCTTACTTTCCACTAGTGGGGAAGCTACTGGGGTCCAGCGGGCACGCGGAGAATCGACTCGGGGAAAGACTGGGGACAGCGCGCGCGGCTCCAGAGGGACGAAGGGCGCGCGCGGGGCTCTGGGGAGGGGAAGAGCGGAGCGTGCGGTACCCGTCATCCTGCTGGTTCTTGCTCGCGTTGATCTTGGATCCCTCTGCGAACTCCTCTATGTTGCTGTACTCATTCATGTCCTCCATGGTGGCGGAGCCGTCGGCAAGGGGGTGCTGGCGCGCAGTCCGGGTCCCGGCGGCAGCGGCGGCGGAGCGTTGTATGGAGCTAGATTTAAAATGGCGGCGGAAGAGATCCGGCCGCCGCCTGCGCCCTCCCTTTATAGCCGCCCCGCCCGCCAATCGGGAGGGCTGCTGGGCGGTGACGTGGCGCTGGGTCCGGCGCGCCCCCTGCCGGGAGGAGCTGGAAGCGAGCGACGGGAGGAGCGGGGCGAGCTGTCGGGGAGCCCGTGGCCGCCAATGGGAGAGGCTGCGGGAGGCTAAAGTAGCGGGAGCGGAGGGAACAATGGCGGCGGCACATGGGAGAGCCGGGCGGGACTTCCATCGCGGTGCTCCGGGTGAGGAGCGAGGTCGCGCCGGGGGGCCGGGCTGAAAGAACGGGAGAATCAGTCGTGCAGGACCGAAGGGCAGGGAATCCCGAGCGGCGCCGTTGCAGAGCCACAGTCCCTCTTGCCTTGAGAGCCGTTGGCGTCGCGCCTCCAGTTCGGCTCAGTCCCTGGCTGCGACCTCAGTCCCCCAGTGCGGAGCTGCGGCGGCGGCTGCTCCGGCAAAAGGGCGGCGTGCCCCTCACACCGCTTGCTGAAGCTGCAGCGCGCGCACCCCGCCCGCCCTCCCGGCGCACGCGTGTTTTGTCCTCGCGCCGGCTGGAAGCAGCCGTGCAGAAAGCGGGTGCGCGATGACCGCCTCCGTCCTGGCGGGGCCGGCTTTTCCGCCGTCGCCTCGGGTGGTGGTGTCTGCTCAGGGGCCTCGGCTGCAGGATCTCCGCAGCCCGGGTCCGTGCGTTCGCCCGGGCTAGCAGAGGCCGCGGCGGAGGGCGGGGCCTGCTCGGATGACTGAAGATGTGCCAAAGCGCTCGCGGTGGGCGGGGAAGGGGTCAGGTGCCGGGCAAGGCAAGGGGCACTCACGTCCCGGGCGCGCCACTCAAGGGACTCCGGTCTGCACGTGCCCCGGGCCTCCCGCGCGGGCTCCACCAGGCTGCGGAGGGCTGGCACCCGCGCTCCGGGCTCCGGGCTCCGGGCTCCGGTCGGTGTTCGCTTCTTTGTTCCCGCCCACGCGAGGCCTATTTTGACGGATGGCGTTCGCGGCTCCCCGGCGGCCAATAGGCGCGCGCGCCTGGCTTCCTCCGCCCCCTCGGATCCTGGAGCCCCGCCCCTCCGACTGCCCACGTGGTCTGGGCCTGCGCCGCTCGCCTGCTTTCGGGTGCAGTACCCTGGGCGGCTTCTTTTACAGTTGCGGGTCCGCGCAGTCGGCCTGTCTCCGCGGCCCTGGTCGCTCGCTGTCGCCAGCGTCCCGACTGTTGCTGGGTCCTCGGGAGCCCAAGACGCGCAGGCGGTGCTGCCCTCCTTACCGGCAAGGCTGAGCCCGTGCTAGCATCCGGCAAGGAAATGGTCGTGGTTTCCTGTGCCCGCCGAAGTCACCGTAATCCTGTTAGATATCGAAGGTACCACAACCCCGATTGCTTTCGTGAAGGTGAGGGCGGAAGGGAGCGGGAAATTACTTGTGCCTAAAAGCGTCTGAAAGAGAAATTTTAAGTGTTGCAGATTTTGCCGGAGAGGCTCAGGAGAGGTGGTGTGGCTTTCCGTCTCTGGAATGGGGAAGAGAGGCTGCGGCGGTTTGCGGGGATGCTTTTCCTCGCGCCACCATCTCCTCCCCCATCATTGCTTTCGGTTAGATGGAGAAGGATAGGAAGAAGTGGAGGTGGTCTCAGCAACGGCTTGGGGTGGGGCAGGTCAGCTGGGAGGAGTCGGGGTGTTTGGAGCGCCCCAGGCCTGACAGGTAGGTGTGTCACCAGGTGGTTGAGCGTCCACCATGTGCTTAAGGTTGAGGCCTGGAGAAGTAGTGGCCTTGATTTAGTGGTCCTTGGGTTTTAGGCCTTCCCAATGTAAAGGCTAAAGTGAAAGATTTTTAGTGGCTCTGGTATCTTGGGCAGTAGCAATTGGCTTTCGCACCATCTCACTTGTGCTGGTTTTGAGACTGTAAGAACACACCTAAATTCCATTCGTTTTCCTTAGAAAAGCCATGAGATCTTGAAGCTTTTAAGTATCTGTCCGGTTAAACCGTTTCACAGCTTAGACTTGCTTTCTTCCATGTATAACTGCTGATATGATAGAATAATTGAGGATAGTATAGGGGGAAACGTTGGGAAACCCATCGTCCAGTAAACTGCAGCCTATTTTAAGATCTCTTTTGATTGTTTACTTTTTACAATTGCCTGATTTTCTAGGTGTAGGTCAAAATGTTTATACACAATTTTAGGTCTCCAAATGTAACAGCTACTTTATTTAAGACAGGGTCACTCTACCACTCTGTATAACCTGGGTTGGCCTCGAACTTCCATGTGCTACCAATCTTGGCAACTGTTCTCTTTCTTCCTTCCTTCCTTTTTTAAAATAAGAATTACGGTGCTTTGGATACATAGCAGAAGTCCTGGAAAAATCTAGTTGACCATTTTGCCAAGATTTTAATTATAGTAGAGACCAGTGGAAAAATTCGAGACTGCCTAAATACAGATAATTGTGTCCACTTTGTTCTTGTTACATAATTAACTGCTTTGTTTGTGGGGATGGGGGAGGTGATTGTAGGTCACTAGCTCTGTTCTCTCTGTCTGCTGTCCATAGGACTAAATGACAGCAGAGGTCACAATGTGGCTTTAGATATGTATCGTTTTTGGAAAGTTGATTTGTTGAATAAGATAACTCATGCAAGTCATTGTGGAAACAGTAAAGCCTCTCCCCTGTCTCCCTCCCCCCCAGAGTAAGGTTCCCCCCTTCCTTAGATAGATGCCTTTAAGTCACTTCTTAATCCTTGGGTATTCTTACTCTGAAACCTTGTGATAAAAATGCTCTAGTGTCCTAGAAACAGATTGATACCAGAATATATGCACATTCAAGGCTAGCTACAAAATAATGATCTGGGAATCTCTCTTAAAGGATAGCGTTTAGCAGTCAAGCATAGTACTGCCTGGGAAGTGGGAGCAAGAGGATTGCTGGTTTGAAGTCAGCTAGGGCAACACAGTGTGACCTCATTTCTACAGTAAATACAGGCCTGGAAGTGTGGCTTAGCAGTTAAGAGCACTGGGTGCTTTTCCAGAGTACTGGGTTCAATTCCCAGCACTCACATGGTGGCTTACAACAGTCTGTAACTCAAGTTCCAGGGGATCAGACGCCCTGTTTTGGTTTCGGTAGGCATCAGGCATGCAAGTGGTATACAGACATATATGTGCAGACAAAGCACTTATACAAATAAAGTAAAAATTAAAAAATCTTTTTAAAAAGTAGTTAAAGGCTGAACATGGTGACACACACCTTTAATCCCACAAAGAGGCAGAAGCATGTGGATCTCTGTGAATTTGAGGCCAGCCTGTTCTACATAGTGAGTTCCAGGACAGCTGGAGCTACAGAGACGCTGTCTCAAAAACCACAAAATAGAACATTAAAAGTAAATACATATAAATAAGTTTCTTGGTCCTGTCTTAAATGTTTATTCTTATTTTGCTATTTATATATGAATTTATCAAAATAAAAGTATGTTCAGAAGAATGAGTTCCATTGAGAAGAATTTGAGTTCTGTGGGTATTTATGGTAATTAAATAGAAATCCCACGAGACATACTTGGGAGCTGCTGTCTGAACAAGCTTAGCTTTTCAGCGTGACTCCTCAGGGCCACTGCACGCTTGTGAACATATGCTTTGTGATCTTCAGGAGGGTGGCACTTACAAGTTTGTTAAGAGTGTCTGAAGGATCCTTGAACTCTTTGAGGAGAACAGAGACATGCCCTTCTCCAGCTTTCAGCACTGTTATCAGTGAAGTAGGCGTGTGAATTTGTAGTCTTATTTCCTAGGAATGACAGGCAGAAACATTGAGTGCTATTTACATAAGAGATATTGAACTCTTCAAAATTGTGAAAGTACATGCACTATGGATTTAGTAAGGCCCCCCAAAAGTTGTATGAAATGCCTGAGATTTGAACCCAATTTATCATGATCAAAACCTCTTCTTCCTCTTGGCTGGGGATGTGGCTTACCTAGCATACATGCGTTTCTAGGTTCTATCTCCAGCATGGTGTAAAACAAAGCAAACCTAGAGAGTCCTGTGGAAGGTCATCATTGGCTACAGAGCAAATCTGAGGCCAACCAGCACGCACAAGCACGGCACGCACGCACGCATACAAACAAACCACCCTCTTATTATTTCTGCTATTGAACCTAATATTTGTAAAAGTATTTTATCAGCACTAGAGAGATGGCTCAGAGGTTAAGAGCACTGGCTGTTCTTTCAGTGGTCCTGAGTTCATTCCCAGCAACCACATGATGGCTCACAACAATCTGTAATGGGATCTAATGCCCTCTTCTGGCCTGCAGGCATATGTATAGGCAGAACACTGTAGACATAATAAATCTTGAAAGGACATTTTTATTCCATCTCTAAAAAAATTTATTAGAATGGATTTATTTCTGTGTATTGAGTATATGCACACATAGGCATGCAGTGCCTATGGAGGCCAGAAGAGGGCGCCAGATATGCACCCAGAGTTACGAATGGTTGACTGGAACTGAACCTGGGCCCACTGCCAAAGCAGCAGTGCTCTTGACCTTTATCCAGTCTGTTTTGCTTGCTCACTATATGTGCTGAATGAGAACAGTTGCTACGAGAACACTTTTAGTCACTGTGAAATACCATAAGTGTGTGGTAAGAACCCCCAGTTTATGCTGCTGCTTGATGATGGGAGCCCTTGTAGCAGAATGGATGGTGTTTATGTGCATGCTGGCTCTGTGGTCAGCTTGGACTGGAAAGTGGGATGGACTGTCACAATTGCCCTTGAAAGGGTCTCTTTGTCAGTAATTTGTAAATACTTATTCCCACCCCCCCCCTTTTTTTTTTTTTTTTTATTTCTTGTTTTTTTATTTTGTTTTTTAGGAGACAGGGTTTCTGTAGTCCTGGTTCTCCTTGAGCTCTGAATGTAGACCAGGCTGGCCTCAAACTCACAAGAGACTGGGTTGCCTCTGCCTCCCTAATGCTGGGATAAAGGCATGAGCAGCTGTACCCAGCTTCATTTTCTATTTCTTAAGTAGTCACATGCAGCCCGTTACTTAAGGCTGAAACCGCCCTTGCTTTCCCCTTGAGTGTGGTGAGGGTGGAGGTGCTGTGTGGGAGCGCGTTCGTGGTAACCCGCATGTGAGAAGCTGTGTGGAGGTGTGCGTGGTAACCGCCATGCTATTTTGGCCTCACACTGAGCCACTTATACTGCAAGAGACACTGGAGAACTGAACACCCTCACTGGGTGGCATAGCAGACAGATTGCTGCCACTGTTGCTTTTTTTCTCCTTATTATATTACTTATATGTGTTTGTATGTATACCCCACGTCACAGTCCTGGATGTGTGTTATTCTACAAACCTGGTTTGGGAAGTGGTATTTTTTCTTGCTGTATCTCTGTTGCTTCAGCCCTGGGATTACAGGCAACATCCTAATGTGGTTTTACTGACCAGCTCTTTTCTTTTGTCTTATTTTTTGAGTCAGAACTAGTTCTAGGGCAGGATGGGCTCCTGGCCAGGACGTCTTGAGGATATCTCAGCAGCCTAATAATTTCTAGGAAAGGAAAAGGATCATCACAGCTGGTTGGGCATCCAGCAGCTGTAGACCCGTGTCCCTCCAATGTCCCCACTGCTCTGTTGTCCTGAATGCCACCAGGTCTGCCACCCTTGCCTCTGGAGATTGTTGTTTGCAGCTACTGGACTGCTCTTTTGTGATCTGTCAACATTTTGGTCAGGTTGGTCAGTACATCAGCAGAATTGGAGCAGGCATTGCCAGTACAAAATCTATTTGCATATTTCTGTACTACTAAGTCTTAAAAGTCCTTTAATGTACATTGAGTTTACTGATAATTAATGGTTGGCATAGTTTGTGACTTTTGGGCACACACATGCTATGGAAAAAACACTTGATCTTTTTTTCTATGGTTATGGAATGAGCCTTCTTGTGTGCCTTGTGTCTTAGCCAGCGAACACAGTCAGGTAGCAGCCAGCGATCCCCGTGGTCATCTTACATGGGAAACTGTCACTTCTGAGCTTGGGAAAAATTCTCTCTTTTCATAAAATGCTTGCCATTTCATTGTTGTCTTTGGTTGAGTATACTAACAGTAGTGATAGTTCCTTCTGATAGCCGCTGTGAGCCGTGTCAGTGAGTACTCGATCGTTCCTAGAGGAAGAACCCCATAGGGTTCAGTCTCTCAAGCCCTGGTCCTAAACTTGTTCTGTGTTTCCGTTTTCCTTATTTAACATATATGCTAGTATTCTATTCCCTAACACTGCAGTGCAGGGCCATTCACACCTCTCCATGAGGTACACCATAGCTGCCTAGAACTACAGAAGCACTAGCAGCACTTTTAGCCCCCGCTGCAGGGCCGTTTTTAAAGCAGAGCCACCAACAAAAATGATGAAAGGCTAATTGTTGATTGTGGGAGCTCAAATAGGCATCCTTTGTCCATCCTCAACCGGGACGTGGGCATCTCATCCTTGGGACGCTTTAAATGTGTGGGCATCTCATCCTTGGGACGCTTTAAATGGGCTTTTGCTTTTTTTGCTAGACATGATGACAAGCCTGTGATGTCCAAACAGCAGAGAGACTGAGGCTGGATGATTGTGAGTTCTAGCCAGACTAGCTACACAGAGACTCTCTCCAAAGAGAAGAATTAAGTATCCGTGTAATGTCATAATTTCAAGAGAGGGCTTGGGGACCATGTGGTTCAAGATCACAGTGTAGTTCTTGGCTACACTGCTTTTAGGGTGTGGTGGTTCAACTGGTCTTTTACGATATCAAATGGATCTGATCTTTTAAAAAGACCTGACACTTCAGGGTTTTTTTTTTTTTTTTTTTACATTTGTTTATTTTGTGTATGTGTGTGGGTATGTGGGTGGCATGGTGCATGTCTGACGTATGTGTGTGGTACACATGGTGGCATGGTACATGTTGACACCTTGCAGGAATAGATTTTCTTTCTACCTTGTGGCAGTCAGACTTAGATAGCATCTTTACCTGCTGAGTCATCTTGCTGGCCCAGGTTTTGCTTTAGGAAGGATTGTGATGGTGAGGTTATTAAAAAGGTAGTGCTTTGGGCTGGAATTTTAACTTTGGGAATTAGCTACTTGTTACTTTTGAGCAAAGGAGGGAAAATGCTACTATTCCTGAGGGGAAATTACTATTAATATGGTTATAGTGACAACTATCAAAGTAGCCAAAAATCACTTAGTTCAGAATCTCATAGCAGAGGAGCTGGCTTAGTCAGCAAAGCTGTCCTTGGCATGAACACAAGGACCTGAGTTCTGAATGCTAGAACACATGTAAAAAGTAAACACAAAACTATACAGAGCTTTCCTATATTCCCAGCATTGGGACTGCAGAGACCATGGACCTCAGGTTTGCTGGCCCAGCTAGCTCCTCCAGATTTAGGACAGATGCTATCTCTATGGTGGATAAGTGGTTGGCACTGACTCCTTGTCTCCAGGTGTACCTGCATCCTCCTCTCCCAAGTTTCTAGGAGGAAGTATAGCTTTGTTGTTAATTTCCAGGTGGCATATGATATCAGAATCCAGGGCTTTGGTGCTAATGAGCTGTGCCCCTTAAAGACACCCTGCCCTGAGGCTTGGATGACCTCACCTTGGTGTTGGCATTTGAGAACCTTGTAATTGAGTTCTGATTGTACAGGGCAACTATAAAGCCTCTTGGAATCTCAGCTTCTTCATCTACTAAACGAGTTTGTTTCCTTGTGATAAATGTGAACTCTCTCCTGACTAGGGTCCTGACTAGGAACTCACTGAGTTTCCTCTAAACTCATTCTACGCCCAGGCCAGTTGTAACAGTAGTCCTCCCTTGTTCATCGTGATCCATTGCACTTCATTAGATTGGAGTTTGCCTTTTCCTTAGTTACCTCTTTAATGGGATTTACAAGATGAATGCATTTCTTGATTTATTTGGAGTGCTGATAACAGTTTTCAAAAGGGACCCCGTTGTTTGGGGTCAGCCTCCATGGAGAAAGGGGCATAGTGGAGACGCCTGAGAGCCCTCCAGCCCCCAGAGCACAGAGAAAGAGGTCTAGTCTTCAGTACTGTAACCACGGAAAGGTTCTGGCAGATGGACGGCACTGTGCTATGAACCGATTCCCATCCTTAGAAGTGTCCAGACAAAACCAGGGAGGCCGTTTCAGAGTTAACTGAACCTGGTATGGTGGCACATCCCTGTTCCCCCAGAGGCTGACACAGATGATCGTGAGTTTGAGGACAGTGTAAGCTACAAACTAGTCCCTGCCTTTAAAAACTCCAGTAAAAGTAGAACTCCACCAGTGAGTCACACTGCACTGGGCCAAGGGAAGTGTCCGAAGATTAGGTGAGGGGGCCTCAATCACTGAGTAGAGCAGGCCTCCATTACAGACTTGGTTTTTCAGTGGCACATGTCCATATTGCAGACAGTGACAGATGACTAGGTGGTCTTCCTGGCACTCTGGGGTGAGTAAATAAACAGGTTCAGAGGCCTGGGTTGGATTGAATCCCTTCTTCCCTCCCTTTTATCTGCTGGGGATGAAACTGTGGGCCCGAGGAGGAAGCTTTCACCTAACTGAGCGGCGCCCTCAGCCCACAGCACTTCCTGAAGGGAGAAGAAGGCAGTGTTACGCTTTACAGATATGAGAAAGACAGGTTGCTTTGGCAGGGGTGGGTACCTTTTTCTGAAGTCACAGGAATTGTTTTACCCTCGCTGTATGACTACTCTTGCCATGCTGGTTAAAGGCAGTCTCCTTCAGAAGCTTGTCTTTACGGCCAGTGTGGAGCTCTGTCTGTCTTAAACACACCTTCCTTGCTTTGAGCTAAGTGAATGTTTTTCTAAAACTTTCTTATGAAACTTTAATCAGGAAGGGTTAACCTCACTGTTCTGACAGGATTATTCAAAGGCCTGGGCTTGTCACTCACTCACCTCCTTTGCCTTCTGCTGATCAGCACTGTGGGGAGAGTCAGGGTAGGTTACAGTGAACTGATCCCAAAGAAGAAAGGCGCATGCCCTCCTTCCTGGAAAGCGTCTGTACTCAGCAAACAGTGCCTTCTGGCTAGGAGAGACTCCTCACTCCAGAGGTGATGTCTCCCATTGGTTGGTACAGCTGCCCTCTTGTCCTTCTAGGGGAAACAGTCTGATCTAGAGCCAGGATTTCAGGAAACAAAAGATTGGGAAGTTCCTTTTATCATCATGCAATTCCTGAAATCATAATCTGTAAATTTAGAACGGGTTTTATGCATTCCACTGCCATGGCATCTGACCCCCACTGTTGGGTATTACCTGTGAAGGCTCACCTGTCTTAACCACAGGCTCTGACCCACACTGTTGGGTATTACCTGTGAAGGCTCACCACATCTGATTGACTTAACCACAGGATCTGACCCACACTGTTGGGTATTACCTGTGAAGCTCACCTGTCTTAACCACAGGAGGTGCTAGCTAAGTGGTTCAGTGGAGAAAGTCCGCTCAGCACAGATGTGGTCTTCAGATTTATCCTAACCCAGGTCTCTGCCTGGGTTGGTTTGGCTTTGCTCTCTTGAGGCTACACAGTCTGACCATTTTGGCTCGAGTTTGCGTTTCACTGAACTTTTTTTTTTGGTTTTTGGAGACAGGGTTTCTCTATGTAGCCTGGCTGTCCTGAAGTCACTCTGTAGACCAGGCTGGCCTCGAACTCAGAAATCCGCCTGCCTCTGCCCACCGCCCCTCAAGTACTGGTATTAAAGGCGTGCGCTACAACCGCCGGCCTTCACTGAAATCTTTAGCCACAGTTACATATCACTAGCTGCTGTTGTTCATTGCATTTCTTTTCTCCTAGTTTCATTCAGGATAAATGGCTTCTAGTTGTGATAGCTTATTTAAAATATTCCAACAACTGGTGTAGTAGCAGGGCCGATGATGCCAGCACGCAGTTTCAGGCAACTTGGGCTATGTGGAAAGAGTCTATCTCATACCTGACCAAAAAAATACTTTGTGAAATCTGTTTTTGTGGTTGACACAGGTCTCACGTATCTCAGGCTGACCCATGTAGCCAAGGATGATGACCTTAAACTCCAGATTTGTTTGCCTTCACCCAAGTGCTGCTGGGATTTAGGTGTGCTGCTGGTTATGCCCGACTTTTTTTTTTTTTTTTTAACTAAACTTAAATATTATCAATTTTGTGCTCTATTAGATGTTTTTGGGCTGGTGAGATGGCCCACTAGGTAAAGGCACTTACTGCCAAGCCTCCTGACCTGAGGTCGTCCCCAGGACCCACTCTGTAGAGGGAAAGAACCAACCTTCATCCTGTGCCCCCCCCCCAATATATTTACACATGCACAGACTTTAAAAGGATTATGCATTTCATGGCAGAATGGAACCTGTGGTATGGTGGCTCAGCTTGTACTGCTAGCACGAGAGACTAAACTAGAAGAGGGCCGAGGCGAGAGGCAGTGTGAGCACCATGTCAGCCTGAGCTCAGAGCCCCATGAGAGATGGAAGGAGAAGTACTCCACTTCCAATGTGGAGCCAGGGAGAATCTTACTAGAGCTGTGATCTCCATTTCCTTCTGTATTTTATATCGTCTACTACAGGGGTTTATGCTGTAAACTCTTTGGTATTGAGCTTTATTTCTTGCTTAGAAAGTTGATTTATTTTTAAGAATCACGTTAAGCCATTTCATTTCCTGTTTCCTCAGAGGTTAGTAGCACAGTAGCCTCAGTATCTCCTCTCTAGTGTCTTCCTTTCTGGGTCAACACTTCCTAAGGTTTCAGTCACTGTTGCTTGACTCTGGGCTCCCTGATGACTTAAGCAGCTGAGCTAGAGGGAACTTTCATCCCCATTTTCTTCAAAGGGAACGCAGGTAAATACTGCAGCCACTATTTGATTTTTATTGATTCTGTGACTTTCTCATTAAAACAACCACAGCTGTAAAAAGCACCTCCATATTTTGACTTCTAAGTGTTTATGAGGCAGCTTCTACAGTTACATTGTCAGAAACATCGTGTTAATGGCGTTCACTCCGTGAGCTGTCATTGGGCTATGTGGGATTATGGAAGTTGCTGCTTGCATGGTGTCCTGTCAGCACTTAGTGGGTGTAATTACAGTTCCCTGGAAAGCAAACACTCTCATTTAGTTTTCTGGCCTTCCACACTCAGAGCTTAACCCTAGAGCTTGCACACGCCTGGCAAGCACTCTGCTACCCCAACGTAGCCCTGCACATAACCTTTTGTTCTGTGCTCTGCTAGATGGAAACCCCTTAGATATCTGGTGCACTAAAAGCATCCATAGGTTTACTTGTAGATGCTAAGGTTAACAGCAACATGGTTTTATACTAGGATATTGTAAAATTACCACTAAATAGGTTATAATTGGAATTAAGAATTACAATCATTTCTGGAATTTTTTTTTTTTTTTTTTTTTTTTTTGTTAAGCCTAAAAGTTTCACTGGCTTGTACATTGAGCCTTTTCATTTTCTTTTGAGATAAGGTCTCTGTCTCTATGTAGGCCAGGCTGTCCTTCCACTCATAGAAACTTGTATGTGCACATACAACGCATGTGCCTGTGTGTGTGAGGATAACTCGTGGACTTGGTTTCTTCCTTCTGCCATGTAGGTCTCAGGGTATTTGACCTGGTGGCAAATGCCACCCAAGGAAGCTGTCTAACCAGCTGCTCCTTCCCTCCCTCCCTCCCTTCTTCCTGCCTTCCTCCCTCCTTCCTTGCTTACTTCTTCCTTCTCTCTCTCTCTCTCTCTCTCTCTCTCTCTCTCTTCTTTCTCTCTCTCTTTCTTTACTTTCTCTCTTCCCCCTTTCTTTCTTTAATGTATTTTTAGTAGTATGTGTGTGGAGTGTGGTGTGTGTGTGTGTGAGAGAGGATGAGAGAGAGAGAGAGAGAGAGAGGATGGGTGTGTGTGTGTGTGTGTGTGTGTGTGTGTGTGTGTGTCTGCAGAGTCCAGAGGACTCAGATCTTTGGAGCAGTAGGTATAGGTGGCCCCGTAGCAGACATGGGTTCTGGAATTTGAACTCAGGTCTTCTGGAAAGAACCATGTGCACTGTTAACCACTGAGCCATTTTTCTAGCCCCATACTGCAGTACATACACATTTTAATGGAGCTAAGGATGGAGCCCTGGGCCTTTTATACTCCAACACTGTGTGTTCCCACTCCCACTGCTAGCTTTAAAAAGTATGTTCTAGAGCATTTGTATGTGTGTTATGGTGTATGCCAGGCTGTGATAGAATTATTGGTGTTTTGTAAGTAACTTAAAGACATTTTGTGTTCCATAGAAATTGAGTATGTGTTAAAGAATGGATAGTCTTGAGAGTTAGTGGATTGTATCTTTGTATTTTTGCTGCGCAGTAATACTTTCCCACTCAAGCAGGGCAGCTAGTGAACACGCTGTCATGAGTAGCCATCTGGGTGTTTGCTCCTACACTGCATTCTGGTTTTGTGTGTTTTTCCAGTGTGTGGTGGTGGCGGGGCGGCGGTGGCGGCAGGATTTTATAGTTCATGGGGATACGATGGATGACGAACAGTTTTACATAGTCTCTAGTTTTCAAACTCTTCCCAAAAGTTTAGAATTGCTTACCATTTGCACCTCATTTCTGGGAGTTCTCTGAGACGAGAACTACAGCAGACGACGCCAGTAACCCCATTATTGGTTTCACTAAATGTTTCATGGGTGAGGCTGTTGCTGTTGGTTAAACGTTTCCTCACAAGCTCATGTGGTAAAGGCTTGGTCCCTAGCTAGTGGTGTGTCTTGGTCACTGTTGTATTGCTGTGAAGAGACACCATGGCCAAGGCAGTTATAGAAGAAGTCATTTATTTAATTGAGGGCTTGCTTATAGTTTAAGAGTCATGACCATTCTAGTAGGAAGCCCGGCAGCAAGACAGGCAGGCACAGCACTAGAGCCTAACTAAGAGCTTACATCCTGGGGCTGGTGAGGTGCCCTTCCAGAGGACCTAGGACCACATGATGACCACAGCCGACTGTAGCTCCAGTTCCAAGGGATCTGGTGCCCTCTGGCACAGACAGTACATGCAGGTAGAACACCCATAACATTTAAAAAAAAAAACTTCCATCCTGTTGGTTTAAGTCTTCTGAAACCCCAGGTCCGTATGCCCAGTGTGTACCTTCACGCAACAAGGCCACATCTCCCTGAACAGTCTAGCTAGGGGCCAAACACTGCAGTTGGTTTAGATCTTAAAGTAATATCAGACGTTTAGCTGGGCCCCTAAGTATATCCTGTTTTGTATTTGTGCTGATGAAGGTAACTATCACATTGACTTCTAAGTGCTGTGCAGTGTTTCCTGCTTGCATTTGATTTTGATTAGGGATCTTATGTAACAGACTGCAGTAAAACTCAGTGTGTAGCTCCCATGTTTCCTCACTCCTGGTCCTCCTCTCTCCAGCTCCTGAGCACTAGAGTTACAACAGCCGCCACCTTCCTAGTTTGTGGATGTCGCTAAAGCACTAGCCTCTCCAGGCCCTCTGCTGTATTGTGAGTGCTGCAGTACACATGGCTTCAGCGCTTTCGATCCATTGCTAGTGGAGGAGTGGCTGTATGTGGTCTCTTGTCAGGCAGTGTTCTCAAGAGGAGAGCCAGTGTGCTGGCCTACCCTGGAGCTTATGCAGGGATGGGAGGGGTGTAGTAGGGGGCGCGGAGGAGTGCGAGGCGTGAGGGAACCTGAACTACCCGATAGCAAGAGTGTCGGTATAAAAGGAGCTTGCGGGAGAATCTGGTGCTCAGCTCTTTCTTTCCTTACTCAAGTCAAAAGGACTTCCCGTGAGCTCCGTTCCGGCAAGGCTGCTCTGCAAGTGTGTGGAGGATGTGCCTGATCACGCTGTTTGTGTGCCTCAGCTCTTCCTGACCCGCCTTCCGAGACCATCCAAGTGGCTGACTTCTTTGTCATTGTTGAGTAGGTGAAGTGTGGACATGGGATTTGTTGAGCAGGTGAAGCGTGGATAAGGGGTTTTGAGGATGTAAACAAAGAAAAAGTTAGAAGACCTTGGTGATTTTCATTTGGGAGTTGTACTTAGATTTTGATTTTTAGATACATTTAAAAAATTCTCAGACTTGGGCATTCTCTCTAGTGGGGTGTTTTCCTGCCATGTAGAAGGCCCTGGTTCACTCCTCAGCATACACCTGCCTGGGTTTCTAATTATATACTCAGACCACTGAGGTGACATTTGTTCATGTTGGTCTATTAACTATTAGATATCCTAACTTTATTTCATGGCTGTTACTGGGGTGACAGAATCCCAACCCCCAACCCCACAACCTTCCCACTGTGTATATTTGTGGTGTGTCTGTGTGTCTGTGTGTACAGTGACTCAGGAGCTTTGGAGGAGGCCAAGTGAGGAGAGGCTGCCGTGCCGAATGACTTGGAGTAATTAGTCTAATTATCTAACATGTAGTGAGCCCACTTTGCCAGGAATAGGACTGTGTATTTTCAGGGCCTTCTGACCACTGCGGTGTAGTATGCAGCACTGTAGTTTTACACTCAGTAAGATTAGACCGGTCTCAGGTGACTCTGTCTGAGAGCCTTTTCCTATCGCCCTGTGTCTGTTGGAAACTACTCTGTGGACTTGTTTACTTCTAGTCCTGTTACTGTATTTACTGTACTGGGAAGGAAGGCTGAGCAGTAGAGAGCTTCTCATCATCTTTACTTTGTTTGTTTGGAGACAAGGTCTCACTGTGTAGCTCTGGCTGCCCTCGAACCGGTCCATGTTCCACCACACGTGCCGAAGCCTAAGGACTTTTCATTTTCAATAGGAGCAGTAAACCTCAGTACTTTGTTAATGGGAATATCAGCATGAAAAATGCTTGTTTGGGGAACATGTTAAAGAGTGCATCGTTAAACAATAGTTTATCTGTTAATATACAACCTTAGTCATGTTCACTCTGACCTGAACCAGTATTTCTCAGTGACTAGGTTCTGACAGGGAGGTGCCAGGGATGAGAAACACAGAGAAGATAGAGGTTGGGGTCTGGAGGTCTTGTACAGCATTGTCTCAGGCCGAGCAAGTTTATTAAGAGTCCAGCATCATATATACTGTTTACAAGGGGAAAATGGCCAAGGTCAGCAGAGAGTCAGATCAGGCAGTATTGGCAAAGAACACAGGACATCTCAGACCCGGCTGCCTTAGGGCTGATAACCACAGCCCAGGGGAAGATTGGTGCCAACTTTACCTCCTCTGAGGCACTGGCTCCAGCCCTAGACCTGACTTGCCGAGTCCACTCCTGGACAAGGACACAGAACTAAAGGTCCCTTTGTCCTTTCACCGGGACTTCTGAAAAGGTCTTGGGTTGGTCTGGCTCCCCACTCCACCTACCATTTTCACTCCTCTAACCCTACTGCCCCAACATTGACCTGCCCAACTTTATCCTCTCCTTCCTCCCATTGGGTCTTCTTAGTGCTGCCCAAGTGTGTACGGTAAGTGGGGGTGGGGCCGGCCATGGTTGTCCTAGATAGTTTTGTCAGCTTGCCGTAACCAAGAGTCAAAGCCTAGAGGAAAGCCTTGATTAACTGCTTAGATCAGATTGGCTATGGGTGTGTCTGAGGGGGCCTAGCTTGATGATGAATGTGCAGGGGGTGGAGCCTGTCTGTGGACAGCAATCGTCCTTGGCAGTGATCCTGGACTGCATAAGAAAGCTAGCAAGTTGTAAGCTCATGTTAGCCAGCAAGCAGCCACCTTCCAGGGATCTGCTCCATGCCGTGTCAGGCAGCCTTCCTCAGGGATGTGCTTCATGCAGTGTCACTTGAGTCTCCACCTGTGGCTGCCCTAGTCAGGGTGAGTGTTGCTGCAGTGGAACACCATGGCCTCAGGTAGGGTAGGAACTGCAGGCAGGAGCTGATGCAGAGGAGTGCCCTGGAGGAGTGCTGCTTACGGCTTGCTCAGCCTCCTCTGTTATAGAACAGAAGAGCACCGCCCAGGCATGGCACCACCCATAGCGAGCTGGGCCCTCACCCAGAAATCACTAATGAAGAAAAGGCCCTATCTTCTGGAGGCATTTTCTTAATTGAGGTTCCCTCTTCTTGGATGACTCCAGTCTGTGTCAAGTTGATGTAAACTGACCAGTAGACTGGGACCTTGAAGTATAAGCCAAATGAATGTTTTCCTCCCTTACCTTGATTTTGGTCCGAATGTTTTATCACACCAATAGAGATTAGTACAACAGGCAGCCTGCCAATGACCATACCCCAAGGTGAATGACCTAGCCCCTCCCTGCAGCCAGCAGCAGCCAGTAAGGCCTCGCCTAGGTGTGGATTCGGGCCTCCCCTTCTTCCACCGTGCTGAACTTTGACTGGCTTGACCTTGCTTAGCAGACCGTGCTCCCCAGCACTCCTCTCCGTCCTCCCGCTCTACATCTTTCTGCCTCCTCTTCATGAGATGTCCCTGTGGATGGGAGGGGAGGGTTGATTTAGATGCTCCATTTAAAGTAATTAAAGGAACACATTTTTGTACATCCCTTGAACGCCTACTATTGAAGATATCTGGATTATTTAATTTCTACTTGTTTTCTATGTGTGGGTTTTTGCCTGCGTGTGTGTATGTGTGCGGTGTGCATGCCCAGTGGAGTTTAGAAGAGGGCATCCTATCCCTGGATTGCAGTTAGAGATGGTTGTGAACCTCCATGAATGGAACCCGGGTCCTCCAAGAGCAGCCAGTGCTCTCAACCTCTCCAGCCCTGATGTCGGATTATTGTGTCTGTATTTAGTCTTTGTATTTGCATGGCCTGTGGGAAACTCCATTGCATACTCTGACTGAAAAGAAAAGGATGGAATGGAGGGAGGGGAAAAGTCAGTAACATCTTAGAATTTAAGCCATTAATGACAACAATCGCTAAGTTAGTCACTCGGCTACCTTACCTGGAAAGATGTCTTTATCATCATGACAACAGCAGCAGCATAGTGTGCTCTGGAAGTAGTTGATTTTGCAGGTTCCCTGGAAGGTCCCAGAACACTTGGGGGTTGTGGGTTACAGTTTTAGAAGCTCTGATTGCTTCTGTTATCATTTCCCTTGAGCTTTCCTTCAGGTTCTTTGGGTGTGTTAGTTATGCCTATTAGTACTGTTACTCAGGAGGTTGAGGCAGGAGGATGGGAGTTTAAGGCTAGCCTGGACTACATAGCAAACTTAAATAGCAAAAAAAGAAAAAAACCCTATACATTTCTGATTCTTGTAGCATTTATTAAAGTATCTTCTACCCAGGCGTGGTGGTATATACCTGTGATGTGGTAAGGCACAGGGACTGCAGATCGAGGCCCTTCTCGGCCAAAGAGAGAGCCTGGCTCAAGGAGGAGGACAGTGGGGTTTTCAGTAAAGAAAGTGAGTGAATTTACACAGGCTTGAATTTAATTCATTATACAATTTAACTTACAATGGAAGACCTCTGCAGGATATGTATGGGTTCTACACTCAAGCAGAAACCTATTTTCAAGGTTTTAGGTGTATCTCTGAGACGGGCTAAGCCAGTACATCCTGAAACTGCTCACCCCCTCACTTGGCTTGCACCCGCACTGTACTGACACGTGTTTGCCCACCCAGCCCCTCAAGTCCGCCGGCAGCAGTGACTGGCACTTCTCTTGTCACTTCTCCACTCCTTACTCAAGTGCCAGCTTCCATATCTCCATACACAGTAGATGGTTAAAAGAAATGGTTGCATGTACCATAATACAGTTTGAGAAGGTTTATGTCCAGACATTTTAACTGAAGGAACCATGAGTTTAAGTGTATCAATAAGGCATTTCCTTAGAAGATGAAGGGCAGGCTTGAGGAGTGGCTCAGTGGTTAGGAGCACATTCTGAGGACCTGAGTTCTATTCCCAGCACCTACCTCAGGTGGCATACAACTACCTATACCCTAGCTCCAGAGGGGTTTGATACCCTAGCCTCTGTGGGCACCTGCATTCTGTGCACATACTCTCCTTATACATAATTAAAATAATAAAAATAAATCTTAAAGAAAAAAGAAGACAAAGGATTTTGTCTTTAAAAACTAAATTATTTGTATGGTTGTTTTATCTGCATTTGTGTATGTCTGTGCACCATGTGCTTGTAAGTACCTAGGAAGACAGAAGAGGATGTGGCTGGCACCCCTTGGATCCGGAGTTACAGACGGTTGTGAGCAGCTGTGTGGGTGCTAGGAATCAAGTTGGATCCTCTGGAAGAGCAGCCAGCTCTCTTAACTGTTGAGCCGTCTCTCCAGCCCCCCAGTAAATAAAAATTATTGATCAGCAAGAGGTTATAATCTCAGCACATGAGTTACTGACATGTTATTTATTAATGAATTGCTTTGCATATGTTTGCATATCTTTTTCTTATTTTCCTTGAGACAGGGTCTCACTTTGTAGCCAGGACTGGCCTGGAACTCACTTATTCTATAATGTAGGTTTACATTCTTGAGTCATTTCTCCTGTCTGGAGGGCATACTCCTAGTTGCATAGCCACTTTAGGATGTTCTGGAGGAAGTCCGACCAAGTCTCTTGTATTCTTCCTTTAACAATGCCATCTGAATACATCCAGCTGACATCTGAGTCGGACACTGGTGTGCTTTGAGCAAGGCACTGCCCAGCCATACCTCAGGAATCGGCTTCAGGACAGAGAGGTATAGACTTAAAATCACTTGCTGTTCCTGCCAATCCATGTTCAGTTCCCAGCACCCAGGCATCCACATGGTGCCTTATAACTGTCTTAACTCCATTCTCTGAGGTAGACATCCTCTGTGGGCACACATATGTAAAATAAAAATAGATAATTCCAAAAATAAAGCAAGCAAACAAAACGAATGTATGGTCTGAGAGTTAGCAGATTTGTGGAAATGGCTGGGAAGTATGTTTTAGGCTTTGTGGGCTAAATGGTCTTATATCGACCACTGTGGCCCCAAATAGCCAGAAACTACGTAAGGAAACGATTGTGGCTTGTGTTCCAACAAAGCGTCATAACTGCAAGCAGGACCAGCTGGCTGGTTCCTGGCCCCATGTGAGGGTTTCTTAGTCTCCTTTTGTGTCCCACTGGAAACAGGCCCACGACAGCGGTTTCCACTGGGACTTCGGCTGTGCAGTTCATTAGTTAAGATGAGATTATAAAAGACACAGATCATGTGATGCAGTTCAGAAGAGTAACAACCCGAGTTTTTAATTCTTGTTTTATTCTTCTTTTTTCCAGGACATTTTATTTCCATACATCAAAGAAAATGTCAAGGAATATCTGCAGACACACTGGGAAGAGGAGGAGTGTCAGCAGGATGTCAGCCTGCTGAGGAAACAGGTTAGGACTTCCCTCCCTCTTCACATGCCGCAGGCTCTGAGGACAGACGATGCCTGGAGACTTAGTGGGCTCTGAGCCTGCTGGAAAGCGTGCCGCGTCCAGGCAGAAGCTGCAGTGGTTTGCTGCCTAGGGATTCACAGCGTGTAATAAGACAAGCAAGTCAGAACAACCTGTCTGCAGAATTACTTCTTTCAGCGACTGTTTAAACTGCATAAAAGCCTCGTGTATTTGTGAAATGAAGCCTTTCTGGTGGAACACAGAAGCTTTGGGCAGTGTCAGCCCATGTCATTAGGGTCACCAAGCGTCAGCAGCTTGTTGATTTCTACTCTCCTATCTCATGGCAGGAGACTCCCCAGTCAGTGTCCCTCACACCCCGACACCCTACCAGACTCCCCCAGTACAGTGTCCCTCACACCCTGACACCCTACCAGACTCCCCAGTACAGTGTCCGTCACACCCGACACCCCACCAGACTCCCCAGTACAGTGTCCCTCACACCCCACCCACCAGAACTCCCCCAGTACAGTGTCCCTCACACCCCGACACCCCACCAGACTCCCCCAGTACAGTGTCCCTCACACCCCGACACCCCACCAGACTCCCCCAGTACAGTGTCCCTCACACCCCGACACCCCACCAGACTCCCCCAGTACAGTGTCCCTCACACCCCAACACCCTACCAGACTCCCCCAGTACAGTGTCCCTCACACCCCGACACCTACCAGACTCCCCCAGTACAGTGTCCCTCACACCCCGACACCATACCAGACTCCCCCAGTACAGTGTCCCTCACACCCCGACACCCCACCAGACTCCCCCAGTACAGTGTCCCTCACACCCCGACACCCTACCAGACTCCCCCAGTACAGTGTCCCTCACACCCCGACACCAACCAGACTCCCCCAGTACAGTGTCCCTCACACCCCGACACCCTACCAGATTTCCATTGACCCAGTCTTCAGACTGCTCTTGCCGCTCCCTGCAGCCTGCATTCTCTCTGTGCACATGGTGTGTGTGCTGTGCAGCCCGTCCTCAGGGCGGGGACCTTCCATGTTCATGCTGTGCAGCCCTCACCAGCAGCTTTCCTACTAAGGATTTGTAGAAAGCTGTCCATGGGTCTTTTATTTATTGTGCGAGGTTAGGATTAGAAATGGAATATTTGGGTTCACTGACCTTCCTGCATATCTTAAGGTATCTTTTATTGTCTCAACAAATGTTCTGTACGTACATATTCTCTTATGTTTGGATAATGCTTTGCATTATTACAGAGTCCTTGTAAATGAGTTAAGTTTTACTTATTTTCTTTGTGTGTGCACGTGTGCACAGTGCCTGTAGAGGCAAGGGGAGGGCATTAGATATCCCTGGAGCTGTCAGCCGTCTGACATGGAGTCTACTGGGGACCGAACTTGATTCTTTTTTATTTTTATTTTTTTATTTATCTCATGACAGTGTTTATCTGTGTAGCCCTGGCTGTCCTGGCTTGTTCTGTAATCCAGGCTGGTCTTAAACTCAGAGATCAGCTGCCTCTGCGTACCAAGTGCTGGGACTAAAGATGGACACTAGTATGCCTGGCTTCAGCTTGGGTCTTCTGCAATGGCTACTGATGATCCTTTACCAGAGCAGCATCTTTACAACATGTCAGTCCTCTAACCTCCAAGCATCTCCCCAGCACTGTGGTGAGAGAGGCAGACGGGAGCCAGGACTGTGACTTCTGGGTTTCTTTCCATTAGCCATAAAGTAATTAATAATATGTTTTCCTGTTTGTTCTCCAGTTAAAGCACTGAGAAAATGATCAGATTTAATTATAATCCTAGTTTGTTTATGCTGTCAAGTGATTCAGCATACCAGGACTATAATCATTGTATGCCTTTTCTTGTACAGCATGCCTTTGGGTTAGCAGGCTAAGAATGACAACACAAACTTCTATTTTAGGATCATATATATTTTTAAAATATTTTAATTGGGGGGCAGGGGAGGAGAGAATGTGCCATGGAGCGCTTGTGGAGGTCAGAGCACAGTTTGAGAGACATTTCTCTCCTTTTGATCACTCGGTCTCAGAGATTAAAACTCAGGTCATCAGACTTGGTGGCAAGAGCTTTTTACCTAATGATCTATTTTGCCCAGTCATTCCTTTAAGAATAATTTTTAGCAATTCTCAGGATAATTGATTGTTGGAGAAAATTGATCTGCCTGGTTTTTATTGTATCTTTTGTAAACACATGTATGCATGGACATATGTGTGTGTACAAGTGTATGCAGATAATGCTTTGTAAACATGCACGTGAATAAACTTGATTTGTCTCTGATTTAAAGGCTGAAGAAGATGCACATCTGGATGGGGCTGTTCCAATACCTGTGGCATCTGGCGGTGATCTGCAGCAGATGATCCAGGCCGTGGTAGACAATGTGTACTGGCAGATGTCTCATGACCGCAAGACCACAGCCCTCAAACAGCTGCAAGGCCACATGTGGAAGGCGGCTTTCACAGCTGGCCGCATGAAGGCAGAGTATGTCCTCTAACAAAAAGACCATTCAAAGCCCCCAAAGCCAAGTACAACCTCGCCGTTCCTCTCCCCTGTTAGGTGCACAGTTAGTGAAAGGTGATGAAGTTGCCAGGCACGGTAGCATGCACATTGAATCCGAGCATTTAGAAGGCAGAGGCAGGCAGATCTCTGAGTTCCAGGCAAGGGAAGGTTACATAAAGAGACCCTGGAAAAAGAGAGAGGGAGGGAGGGAGGGTAGGAAGGAGGTGGAGGGATCACATCAGTATTGCCTTTTTGTAGCAAGTGAGTTGTTTTCAGAAGTATTTCATTCAGTGTAGTCTCCCTGATCTGCATGTGGAGCTTTGGGCAGGTGGGGGGGTGAAAGACACTTAGTTCTGTTTTAAAACAGTTTCCTAAAAAGTGTCAAACTTGGACCTGGTGTGGTGGTGCACATCTGTGGTGTCAGCACTTGGGAGCCTTCCAGGTCCCAGCGGCAGCACTGTTGCCCTGCCTCTCACAGCCATCAAGCTCTTTGCAGACAGGAGAAGTGAGTGGGCTGGAGAGACGGCCCAGCAGTTACAAGCGCTCGCTGCTCTTGCAGAGGGCCCAGGTTTGACTGCCAGCACCTATAACCCCAGTCCTGGAGGACTCAGTCTCCACTCCTGACCTCAGGCATGAGCACACACATGGTGCACAGTCACACATATGTACAAACAAAATAGTCATACACATAAAATAATAAATGAAACCAGAAGAAGAGAGAGACCATGTACTGCACATGAAATAATGAATAAAGCCAGGAAAGGGGAGACCCGTGAGGTGGCACACCTGTCGCTCGTGGTTACTCAGCACTGCCCCTCCTCTGCTCTTCCCAGCACCTCTGTGATCTTTGTGTCTCGGTGATGGCAGTTCTGAGATATACTAACAAAACCTGACAGTCTCAGGCCAGACACAGGGCTTAGTGAGCAAGCGGACGCTGCCAGCTGCCAGCCTGAGTTCCAGACCTAGGGTCCACACTGTGGAAGGAGGTAACCACTTCTGCAGGTTGACCTCTGACCTTGATATGTGTGCTGTGGCATGGGCCTGTGTGTGCAGGTGTGTGGATGCACATACTTGCACACGAGATGTACTAAAAAAATTTAAGATAGGGACTTATTGTCTGTCTGTTTATATCTGTCTGTCCTCCATCCATCCATCCATCATCCATCCATCCTAGATATATCTATCTCAGGCTGGCCTAGAACTTGCAGTATAGCCCAGTATGGCTTCAGAATGGGAATTTCCTTTGTTAGCCTTCCCAGGGCTGGACTTTCTAGCTGTGTGCTCTACGCACACCTAACTGACCTGAGAGGTTCCGGTTGTCTCTGGAAGGATTTCATTCAGTTGACTGATGTCATCCCATTCTGAGGCCATTTCCAGTTGCCTGTGTTTCTTTTGTGTGTCATGTATTGGTTAGATGAGATGTTATTCTTTTATGTTGCTACAAGGATCTGCCTTTTAAAAGAAGCATTGGAATTTCAGGGTATGCCCTTAATACACGCAAGAAATACTCAAGCAAAACACTAAAATGAATCCTTTCAAAATGGGGAGGAAAGCGGTTTCATGTTTCTGAAAGCACAATGAAGGTAAATTAGCCTCTTTATTGTGTTTTTATAGTAACACAATATTGTTTATGTTGTCTATTTTTATTTTAGCTCCTTGAGAATGAGAACATAGTCACTTTCTTAGATTTGTATAAGTCTTTTGTTTGAATATATGTTAAGTACACCACATACATGCCTGGTACCCATGGAGGTCCGAAGAGGGCATGAAATTTCCTAGAACTGGAGTTACAGGCAGTTGTGAGGCTCTGTGTGGGTGCTGGGAACAGACGCAGGTCCTCTGCAAGAGCATGTCGGTGCTCTCAACTCCGATCCATCTCCATCCACCGCTCACTTCCTTATTTCTGTTCCTTTTTACTCTTTTTTTTTTTAGAGTTTTTCGAGACAGGGTTTCTCTGTATAGCCCTGGCTATCCTGGAACTTAACATGTAGACCAGCTGGCTTTGAACTCAGAAATCCACCTGCCTCTGCCTCCCAAGTGCTGGGATTAAAGGCATGCACCACTCCCCGTACTTTTTTATTGTTTTGTTTGTTTGTTTGTTTTTTAGCATAGAATAGAGTTTATTCAGGGCATGGGGAGGGGAGCCAGGAGGGTAGTAGAGGGGGGGGGGCGGGTGGGGACGTGGGGGTAGAGGAGAGAGAAGTGGAGGCCAGCCATGATCACGTCGAGAGAGGGGGGAGGGGCAAGGGACAGAGAAGAGCTAGAGGCAAGAGAGCAACAGAACAAGAGCCTTTTTATTGTTAAATGCTACTCTTCTCACCAAACTTGTTGCTTTTAACCTGTGATCCTGGAAGTCCAGTGAGCTATTTGTTAGAACCACAGGAATTCCCTGTCTTATGGTGTTGCTTCTCCGGTTACCATTTGAACCAAGGCTAGGGAGTGTGTGGCATCTGTGATGGTCTGATTGTCACCGGCAGGACGGTGTGCCCTTGCCATGCAACTTGCTGGGTTTTCCTCCAGGTTCTTTGCAGACGTGGTTCCTGCAGTCAGAAGGTGGAGAGAGGCTGGAATGAAGTGTACATCTATTCTTCAGGGAGCGTGGAGGCACAGAGGCTGCTCTTCGGGCACTCCACAGAGGGAGACATTCTTGAGGTAGGGTACGGTGTCGGACTTTGCTTACTGCTGCTGTGATAGTCCTCCGGCCAGCCACAGCTTGGGAGAATGTGTTTGGCTTACACTGCCGCATCAAGTCATATGGGAAAATTAGGTAGGAGCTCGGGCAGGAACCTGGAGGCAGGAGCTGACGCACAGAGCACAGGGCTTTATTGCCTCCCTCTGCATGGCTTGCTCAGCTTGTTTTTTCCTGCAACCCAGGGTACACACGCGCGCACACACAGTGTGGGTTCCAGGCTATATGTGCTGGACAATCTGTTATTCCAGCACTCAGGAGGTTAAAGTAATAGTGTCACACTGTCAAGGCCAGCCTGCCTATATAGTGGGTTTGAAGCCCACAAGGAGGCCTCTCTACCTCATACATCAAAAGAGGAAAAGCAGTGTTCTGTGTCCTAGGAAGTTTGAGTTGTCAGTGGAGGTAGAGAATACATTTAAATATCCACCCTAAGTAATTCTGATGAGGCTAGTACTAAAACCAGATTTTCATACACACACACACACACACACACACATACATATATATATATATATATACACACACACACATATATTATGCACACTGTATAAATTATAAATATTTATATATTATATTTAATACATATTTTTTACTCTATAAAAGGATACATGTATATACGAACATGCTGACACATTAGAAAGTAGATGTACTATTTTTCTAATACAAAAAATCAGCAACTCAAAACTCCTCCCCTTCCCAGAAGGTTGACTAAACAGAATTCGTTTGATTATTAACCCTCTTGAGAGTTAGAGCCCGGGTTTCATGCAGGACTTGGAAATGCTCTGTCACTCATCGGGGCTTCCATCTCTGAGATTAGTATTTTCTGGGCCCATATTGGATATCAGGGAACATTTTGGTCTTGGATAGTGCCTATTCTATCTATGAATATTGTGTTCCATTTCTTATCAGCATACTGTTTTATGTCCAGAATTACTCTAAGTATGCATGCCCTGCATTCTAGCCTGAAAACATTCACAAACTACTTCTTGGACTGGCTTTTGCTCTGGATGAAAAGGGTTAATTTGTTTTTAACTATTAAAAAAGTTGAGATTGAGTGTTGTATCCTTTTCTCTATTTGACTCACTTGATAACTGAAACCAGGAGGTAATTACCATGCCCTAGGTACTTACTATGCTCTATGGAGAGGCCTTACCGCCGGCCTCACTAGAGAAGGTTTCCATCTGTATCTACAAAATGCCCATTATTTAATAAAGAGGCCCATTAATGGTCTAATATCTGCTATAGAAGACAAAAAGAATGAATATATATGGTAATATAATATTTATTACCATAAAATACTTGGTTTTTGTAGCTTCTGTAAAGCACTCCACTAGATGTATTTTCAATAAATAGTTGTGAAATGAAGCCACATAATTTCACAATAATGTGTAAATGAGCACTGTGATCAGCATCATTTCAGAGGAAGGCCTGCAGGATGCTGCCCATTGCAAGCAGATCTGTACTGAACAGGCTTTCCGTTCTCCTGGTTCAGCTCATCGACGGTCACTTTGACACCAAGATTGGACACAAAGTGGAGAGTGAGAGTTACCGGAAGATCGCGGATAGCATCGGCTGCTCAACCAACAACATCCTGTTTCTCACGGATGTCACTGTAGGTGAGTGGTGGCTTGTTGGCCTGGTGGTGTTGTCATTGTGGTGTAGCACCTGAGTGCTTTAAGGGAGGCGAGGTTTGTACTGGTCAGAGGATGAAGCCATCATGGTGGGGGGGGTGTGGTCCCCGGAGAGGGAAACTCTCACATAGCCACAGATCAGGAATCAGGTCTGGGTTAGAACCCTCTGTTGGCCTGCACGTGCTGGGGAGGCCCTTTTGAAAGGTCCCCAACCTCCCCACCCTTAGCAACATCTGAGGGAGACCACCGATGAACTGCCTGAGTCTGTTCAGGGGACAGGTCAGAATACACCGGAGCAACTCAGCTCTCTTATGTGTGGTGTCCTACTGTGGCATAATTGGATGTCTGTGCCACCTTCCAAGGGCACATCATGGAAGGAGTCAGGGCTGGGAGGTAGCTCAGTGGTTGAAAGTGCTTGCTGTGCAGCCACGAGGACCCGAGTTCAATCTCCAGACCCACTAGCATCTACTGACATCTAGCTTAGTGAAGGGAAGTGCTTGCTGGCAGCACGGACCTGAGCAATCCCACCCCACTAGCATCTACCTGACATCCTAGCCTTAGTGAAGAGCAGTGCGTTCTGGGAGCTCGCTGCTCAGCCAGCCTAACTCAGGTGAGAAGTTCTAGTTCAGGTGAGAGCTGTTTCAAGAGAGTGAGGCCAAGATAGAATGATGATATGCACACATGAACCTGTCACAGTGGTACCTGCTACTAAAAAGAGAAGTATGTTTTCAGTCCAAATTTCAGCTTGGTGTGCAGCTTTGTAATCTGGGCAGACAGTAGCATTCACAGTGGCTTGTTACCCTGAGGTTTGGAACAGCAGACTTGGTGAGGACCAGGCTGTCGGTCGTGTGTCTGGCTGCACTGGAGTTCTGTAAACGGCGTATACTCTTCCATCCTGGAAAGTTTGTCTTTTATACACCTGATTGCACTGGAGGAGAAGCAGACACAGCAAGCCAAGGCTGTTTTGTTCTTTAAAGCTGGACTTATTTTATTTTGTATTGATGGAAGATTTGGCATACCCGTATGTCTATGTGCTGTGGGTGTGCTTGGTGCCTTTGGAAGCTAATGAGATCATTGGATACCCACCCTGGACCTGGAGTTTCACAGGGTTGTGAATCAACACATGGGTGCTGGGACTTGAACCCAGGTCCTCTGGAAAAACAGCCAGTGCTCTTAACTACTGAGCCATTTCTCTGACTCGAGGCTTATTTTATAACATGGAGCCAGACCATGTGAAATCGATAGCTGGGACACCGACACTCTACACTGGAACATTTGCTAGTTGTGCTTCTCTGTGGAGCCTCTTTTTGATTTGAAGCTGTCCTCTACTGTTGAGGGATTTAGGGGAGCAGTACAAGGAGACTCCCTCCGCGTCACTATAAGCTTAGGGCGTGTGCAGAGTCTCTGTGAAGAATGATTATTTGCCGACACCTTTTCCTGTGTTGTCCTGGTAAGTTTAGCAGGTTAAGCTTGAATTTGTTTTGCTTGCTTCTCATTTCAGTGGCACTTTCCATGGTTGATTTTTCCACAGACATAGAATTAAGGTCTACTCTGTGGCTACACCCCAGGCAGCCGTCTCTCGAAGTTGAATTATCTTGTGATCCCAGGCCCTTCTGTCCTTCTCTGGCTTTGGTTCTGTTAAGGATTGTAACTCCCAGGGCTGCGCAGACAGCTCAGTTAGTAATGCTTGTTACCTAGCACCTTTGTGAAGTGCTCAGTGTGGCTGCTGGCGCTTGGGAGAAGGGAGGCTGGCAGATCCCTGGGCCTTCCAGACTCTCCAGCTTAGCTTCCAGTGAGTTCCAGGCCAGTGACAGACCCTATGTCACCGGTGTCTGGGGACTGACACTTGGTTGCTCTCTCGTCTCCATGGGTATGCATCCACACGGGTGTGCACATACAGTAATCCTAACTCTTGTTCATTTGTACATTGTGCTATTTGTACACAGAGAATAGAAGATGATGTGTATGAGGGGGTTGGTGTGTCCATTTGTCCATGTGAGTTTGGGTAATTGAGCTCATGCCATCAATGCTGGTGGCACGTGCCCTTGGCCTAGCTGTCTCACGCCCACAACTCCTCAAGACTGCTTAGGCCTCCTTCATGGGTTTGTCTTTAGGCACTTTCTAACTTGTGTACACCTGCAGTTTCAAGTCTTTCTTGTTTCATTTAAGCCATGCCCTAAGGCTGATTAATTTCTAACTTGAGTAAAAGCAGATTAAACAGTGAAGGAACCAGTGTAGCTATTCCCAGCTCTGGCTTTGTTTGTTGTTTTGGGACAGGGTTTCCCCATGTAATCCTGACCATTCTGGCATTTGCTTCTGCCTCTCAAATGCTGGGATTAAAGGCATGGACTATACACCATGTTTGGCTATAGTCCCAATGTTAAAAAATAGGATAAGTTAGCCTTAAATAAAATCAGCTGTATTTAGATGTCCAATAAGGATAACATGTGCGTGCACACACATCACCCACCGGCCCACTCCGTCAGCTTCCACCCATTTAGTCAGGAGGGCCGGAATGCAGATGATCCATAGCTGGGATGGGAAAGGTAGAGGCTGCTTGCTTTACTCTTCTGTTGTCTCTGATCCGTGGGTCTTTTTTGTACCACGTACCCATCCCCTTACTACCAAGGCAGAGCATAAAGCCAAGCTGATACTAAAGTATGGAAGAGGAAAATAAAAGACTTCTTGGAATTGTAGCATGTAGTGTCTGCAGGGCACACTTGAAATATTTAGTGCCAGGGTCAAGAGATGGCCTTTTCTCTAAAGATCAGATAGTAAATATGCACCTTTCAGTTCACAGAGTCTCTGTCAGCTCTTTAGCCCTGTCTCCGTAGTGCAGGATCAGTCACAAACGGTATACAGATGAACAGGTGTAGGAGCGTGCCAGCACAGAGTCACAGAAGTGGCATGCTGGGATTGCCAGCCTTCGTTTTAGAGCATTGGGCATTGTGTCAGACTAGCAGTCGGAAGTGTTAGGCCTGCTGCTTGCTTAGCTCTGTTTCAGTGTCTGTAGACGGGGTAGGGGGAAGGATGCAGGCTTCTCTGAGAAAAACAAAAGAGAATGGGGCGGCAAGAAGGCAGGGGCTGCATTGTCCTCGTGTTTGTCAAGAGTGGTTCCTACTACGTAGAGGTATTTAAAGATGATGGTAGCTGTGGATTTCAGATAGAAATCAAGTGGAAAGAGGACTGTGATCCAGGGTACATTAGAGAGATCTCCTGTAACATGTGGCTTACCTAATCTGATGTGACTGCTCTTGTCTTTACTCTCTTCACCCAGCATCACCCCAGCCGCGATCATAAGGTACCCACAGCCCGAGGGAGGGGATGAACAGTCATAAAGCGTCTTATTAGGACAGCTAAGTACAGGCTGTAAGAAGCACACAGGCTCTGGAATGCAGGGTGCTGCTGTATGTTTTCCGTGGAATTTTCAAGAGTAGGAAACTGTGGAGTCTAGGCAGAGGCATGGCATGTTGGGGCCTGAGCTGAGAGCATATACTTTACCTACATTAGATCATAGGACTCCTTCGCCCTAATCTACTTAATAATTGGTGTTAGACCCCACAGCCTGCCCTTTGAGAAACAGCTCAGCTCTTTGGGGTAACTTGCAAGAATGAACAAAGGGCGTGGGCCAGAGCAGGCCTGTATTGCATTTATCAGTGGTTCTGATTAAAGCACAGTAGAGGATGGCTGTTTTCTGTCTGTCACGTGCAGTTAGGTGTCTCCTTAGCATAGAATTTATGTATGGAAAGACTGGAACGACTTAGATGTCTTCCTCACTGCCGCCTTTTAGCTGCAACAAAGGCTGTGCCGGCTCACTTCGTGTTCTCTCTCCCTGATGACTTGTGTCATCTCAGCCGCAGGCCCTGGGTCTTACCTGTGCTCTGATTTCACAGAGGCCAGCGCTGCTGAGGAGGCAGACGTGCATGTGGCTGTGGTGGTGCGGCCTGGCAATGCGGGACTGACCGACGACGAGAAAACGTACTACAACCTCATCACGTCCTTCAGCGAGCTCTGCCTGCCGTCCGCGTAGAGCAGGGTCTGAGGAAGGTTCACCGGCCCCTAGTGTCTAGCTTTATTCTAACTGTAAAAGTAACTTACTTATGTGTATACACAGACATATGCAAGAGGATATATGTGGATCTGTGCTCAGATTAATTTCCATGGGCACATAATGTGAGAAAAGTTGTCAGTTCCATGAGGACCAAATTCACGTAAAGATACTTTATCTGTAGACATAAATCTAAGTCTTACCAAGGCCAGAATGTTTTTGATAGAAGAAACTGCAAAAATACAAACTAAATTTGTTTGCCAAAATGGAAAGCTAGTTTTGAGAAGTTATTATCTAGAGACTGTGTCATTTTAAAGCCTGGGCATGCTTCAAAGGCACCATAAGAGGAGCCCACATCCCTGTCCCGAGTGTGTGCATCCCAACTGCTGCACTAAAGACTCACGGCCCACCTTCACAAGACTCAGCACAGCTGGGAGAGGTGGTCTGCTTAGTCAGGATGGAGCGTGCTAGCGAGCAGGAGACTGCCTCTGAGCAGTGCTCAGGGGACAGCTGAGGCCACTGTCATGGGTGCCACTACCCTCCATTGTTAGCGTGTTTTACAGTTGCCTTTCTGTGTCGTACACAGTTTGAGAATATATGTTAATGACTATTTTTTTTAAAAAAAGGTTTTATTGAAACCAGTGTAACACCGAGAGCTCTAATGTGTGACCTTCCTCTAAAATGGGTGTAAAGATGTTCATTTTATAACAGCATTGTTTATCCTGGAGCCACTCTGACAGGATTTCGTGTCAGTTCCGTGTAATTAATTAATAAAGGCATTTTCTTCTTTCAGTTTCATATAGACGTGTGGATTGTACCTCACTCTGTCACAAGTAGAGAGGAAAGGGAGGCTGAAGCAAGTGCAAGACTGAACTTCCTTTAGGTTTGCACTGAGTGTGTGATATGCGTGTCTGTTTTAACAGGATATAAATGAATGTTGCATAGCTTCAGCTTATATTTGAATATTTCAGTTTAATTCAGGCAGCGTTCAATGTGTGAGTGAAGTTTCTTGAATTTTGATAACCATGGTTTTTTGCTGCCACATTTAGTTTGGTGTGTGCGCCGTGATGTGGTGTGTGTGTGTGTGTGTGTGTGGTGTTGTGTGTGGTAGACAGTTTCTTCTCTACCATCTGAGCAGAAGTCAAACTCAGGTCGTGGTTCTTGCTAGTGACAGGGGTCTTCGTATCTTTGTGTTTTGTTTTGTTTTTCTGAGACAGGGTTTTTCTGTGTAGCCCTGGCTGTCCTGGAACTCACTCTGTAAACCAGGCTGGCCTCGAACACAGGAATCTGCCTGTCCTCTGCCTCCAAGTGCTGGGATTAAAGGCATGCGCCACCACTGCCATCTCATTTTTTTAAAAGGCTATATTAAAAAATACTTAAAGAAATAGTTAATTTTTTTGTAATTAAGAAAATCACATAGGAATCATTTTGGGGATGCATTGAATAAGGGGTAGAGTCTTAGAAATATGAGGAGAAAGGGAATAGAAAAAAATGTTATGTTGGTTGAGATTTTGTCACTAGGAAATAGAATAAATTCATGTTAAGTCCTAGAAATGGGAATAATTTGTAAATTCCATCCCAACGAAAAGGATTCCCTTCATCTGCACCTTATACTTGTAGACAAGTTCACGGCACATCGCAGAACAGATTAGCCTTTAATAACAGTCATTAGAAAAGTAAGGATTTGAGAGGCAGCCTGGTGTGGTGGCATGTCCCTATAATCTCAGAACTTCCCCAGCTCTGAAAGAGCGCCTTTAATTTTAGCAAAGTTAGGAACGCTGAGTTCAAGGCCAGCTTGTCTACATGAGGAGTTCCAGGACATCCAAGGCTACAGAGTCTCAAACAAAAAACTAGCCAACCAAAAAAACCATTCTCCCCCCAAAACCAAACCAGACCAAACAAACAAAGAAACATCTTTAAGGGGCGGGAGATGGCTCAGTGGTTAAGAGCACTGTCTGCCCTTGCAGAGACCCAGGGTTTGGTTTCTAGCATTCACATGGTGGCTCACAACCATCTAACTCCAATCCCAGGACACCTGACACCTTTCCCTGCACCAGGCACTCATGTGGTCCACAGACATACATGCAGTGAGAACACTCATGTGTATACAAACTTTGTTTTTTGGTCTCTCTGTTTATAGAGAGGATGGGGACAAGGGACTCCGGAAAAGGTAGCTTTCTATGCACATGCCAACCCAGATCTATTGTGAACATTCTCCCTCAATAGCATTGACTTCCAAGTTACTGTTTTAGGGAGCGGAATCTCAGAAGCTGATTCTTTAATGAGTAATTCTGGAGCAGAGAGGTTTGCTGTTTGGGCTGGGTTTGGTTGCTGAGACTCAGTGCGGTTTACAGGATTGTTGACAGCAGGGCTTTAATGTCAATGTGAGTGCGGACCGGCTCTGCCCAGCAGGTGGTGGTGTTTCCCCACCAGGGAGGGAGCAGGGAGCCGACTGAACAGTTATTTATCTTTAAGGCTAGTATCACGCTTTTGCAGGAGCAGAGGAATTGGGCAGACTTTTGGCAGTAATGCCAACCACAACCCACCCACTAATCCCCTTCCCATCTTGTGTCTAACACATTTTAAAATATACTTGATTTGGGGGTAGACCAGTTCTAGCAGCAGTGTTTAAAGGGGCTTGTTTTCAGGTTTTTTTTTTTTTTTTCCCTATCAAAAAATACTATTTATGTACCATAACACAACACTTGTGCCTTGATGTCAAAATTATAGTATCCTCAGTAATATTCAACAATAATTTGTAGAGCTTGGCCTGGTGGCTTACAGTTATCCGTGGTAGAGGCCAGCCTAGTTTACACAGGGAATTCCAGGCTAGTAGCAAAGGCTACGTGGATTCTATCTCAAAACAAAACAAAAACCCCAAAGTTCTTGCTAATAGAGATGAGTAATATCTGCCCTTGAGACTTCACTCAGCTTTATTCTGTCAGGATGTGAGTACTGAGCTTGACGTGAGGGACATCTCTTCAGTCAGAATACACTTATTCTAGAGACTAATATTCTATTCGGAAACTAAAGAAAGACAACACAAAGTATGGGAAGGCGGGGCTTGTTATCTAACCATGAGACACTAGATAGAAAAGGAGGAGAGAATACTGTGGATTAAATTTAGAGATTTAGACAGAACTGCTGGGACCAGAGAATCGGGAGCCCAGTGGCTGGATACAGTTAGAGAGGTGTGCTGAAGAGGCCTGATCTTCAGGTTGTTGGAACCTAGTGAAATACTTAGACTGTACTCTAGGTGGTCAGAAGCTACTGGAGAATTCTGAGCAGCAGAACGGGTGACTTAAAGAAATTGTGTTCCGTGGAGAATGGTTGATATAGAAAGAGTGGAGAGTTGGAAGTAGAAAATACTTGGGTATTTTTAAAAAAGATTTAGTACTTTGTGTGTTTGTGTGTGTGTGTTATGTATACATTCGTGCCAGTCATCATGAGCTTGTGGGTGGAGGCCAGAAGACAGCATTGGATCTCCTGAAACTGGAGTTACAGGTAGTTGTGAGCCATCTGATGTAGGTGCTGGGAACTACCCCTACGTAGGTGTTCTTCAGGGCAGCAAGTGTTCTCTGCGGCTGCTCCGTCTCTTAAGGTCCCACATAGGTATTTTGACCATGAAGGAATAAGGCATTTTACATAAACCAATGGAAGACTTAGAGGAGGGGTAGTTAGGGGAACCACCCCAGGAAGCTCCACAGTGGTGAATTCAGGAACTGCCATGGTTGTCACGGTGGCTCACTCTGAAGCCGGCCATGTGGTTGTCCACAGTGGCTCACGATGAAGCCGGCCATGTGATAGAGTACAAGCCCCTTGTTGCAACTCCTCTAAACACTTGCATTTTAGTGACCTTGTGGTGAGATTGTTTTCCTTTGTAAGCCCACCGGGTCTCATTGAGAATCTATTCCAGAGCCTCCTGTAGGTATGTCTGGGCAATGGTCTTCATTTTCCAACTTCGTAATTACTCTGCTGCTGCTCTTGATCAGAGACTGTTGTAGTGAAGGGCTAGCAGTGGCTGCTTTTGGTGTGGTAACACCAGAAATAGACATGGATGTTTTAGAGGCATCCGTAACCACATTTGATTGACAGGGCTGGAAAGGGAAACTCCTATGATTTTGCCTTGAGTAACTGGATAGTTGTTGCTGTGGAGACAGTGACTGAATGTGTAAAGTGGAGAGCTGATGTAGATAGGGAGACAGAAGTAACCAAACCAGTCAGTATTCGTCCAGAGGCCTGACTGATGTTGAGGGCTGATTGGCATAGAAATGCTGTTAAATTGTGGAGTTTTGATTAGAGGAAGAATTAGCACTGAAGTTTCAACTTTTGAGATCAAGCCTTGGAAGGAAGCAAGCCAAGCAGATGAGGAAGAGAGTATGTATGAGTCCTGACAGTAATGTAAGCGAGGGTCTACCTTCATTTTAATCTCTCTTTCTCTCTAAGGTTGCAGTCTGTGTTACTAGGTGTTAGACTTTCAGTGTGTCTGGGAGAGGTGGGGAAAGGGATCGCATATAAACCTGTATCAGCCAACAAAACACCAGGACTTCTCAAAGCCCTAATTTCCTGATCTTTCCTAACAAGCTTTTTGGCCAAGTCTATTGTTTGCCCAACCCATCATTCCATTTAGCTGTGCTTAATTTTTGTCTTTAACTATTTCAGCAAACTGTCCTGGGTAGCTGCCTGGAACTGGTGGAGTTCCAAGCTAGGGAAGGTAAGGCTAAACACTTCTAGCCATTACAGACTGGTTGCTTTGGTGGCCTGCAGAACTGTTCCTTGGAATTCATATGTTCAAGTCCCAACCTACTACGGCCACATTTTGGGGTAGGTTTTAGGAGGTAATTAGATGAAATGAAGTGTAGTAGCACCTCTCTAAACCCTGGTACTCTGGAGGCTGAGCCAGAAACATCCAAATGTGAGTTCCAAGCTAACAGGGATACTTGGTAAGATTCTGTCTCAAGAAATGACATAAGTAAATAAATGTCATAAGGATAAGGCCCTAATCCAATAGGGTTGGTGGCTTTATTAGGGGAAGAGAAGACAGAGCTTGGTTTCACCAATTTCTTAGTCCATGACTGCCTCATCTCTCTCTTCCTCTCTCCCTGTCTACCTCGTGAGGACATGGTGAAAGGCGTAGCATCTATAAGTCAGGAAAAGCCGCTACCCTGAGCCAGTTCTCCTGCTGCAGGACTCTCACTGTGAGGCTGCATCGCTTCGAGAGCTCTTCTGTCAGGTGCTGGAGTTTGCACATTGCTACTGGGAAGCTAGCTACCATGCTGTGTGGGAGCCCAGATTCACACCGCCTGCAGAGGAACCCAGGCTCCAAGCCGACAGTCAGCCTCTGCTTCCAGCCTCGGGCTTTCAAGTCAGCAAGCTGAGACCCTGATACCACGGAGCAGGGAAGAGATGTCCCTGCTGCACCAGCAGTTAGGGCAGAATCTGGGAGTCAGTGAATGGTTTGCTGCTGCTGCTGCGTCTTATGACTGTGTATCCAGCAGTCATGGGAACTAGAAGAGTCATCAATGAGTTAATTTACCTAGCAGTGCACGGGCTCTCCTCCCCAGCACAGGCCTGGGCCACAGTGTGCAGTTAGGAATGTCAGGATGGCCATTCTCCTCCCCAATGGTGGCATGGCTTTTCTGCAGTATCTTGTGTTTTACTGCTGTGAACAGACACCACGACCAAGGCAACTCTTACAAGGACATTTAATTGGGGCTGGCTTATAGGTTTAGATGTGTTAGGACCCCCGAAGAGAGACCCTCACTCTAGTCCAGATCGGGGCACACCCAAGGACACACGAGACCGTCTTGATGCAATCAGCAAAAGGCAGTTTAATGGTGAGGGCCTTCAGGTCGAAACGTGTCTCATGCAGGAGACAGAGGAATCAACCCAGACCCCAGAAAGCTTGGAACTTTTATAGGCAGAGGCTGGGGAGAGTGGGAAGATCTGGAGTGGTTACACGTGATTGGATATTTCAAACATCAGCAGTTTGCGTAAGCATCATTCAGGCGGGCAGGATGACTATGAAACCTCGGACCTTTGGACCTCCCAGGAAGGGAGGAACAGAGAAAAACACCAGATGGCCCATTACTCACTTGGGCTTGTTTAGACTTGTCTGGACATGTCCTTGCATGTCCTGGACATGCCCTTGCATGTCCTTGTTTTCTTTTCCATTTTTGGTCACTCTGCCCCTAGAGGGGCTCGATATTGTTATGGCTAATTTCAACAAGTTGTTGGTGGTCTTTGCTGACCATGAATTTTTGTTCTATGTTTCAAGATATTTTTAATTTTTATTCCCACAAGATGTTCAGTCTGTTATCATCAAGATGGGAGCATGGCAGTGTCCAGGCAGGCATGGTGTAGGAGGAGCTGAGAGTTCTACATCTTCATCTGAAGGCTGCTAGAAGACTGGCTTCCAGGCAGCTAAGACTAGGACCTTAAAGCCCACATCCACAGTGACACACTTCCTCCAACAAGGCCGTATCTCCACATCTGGGGATGTTGCAAACTGTAGGGTGTCTCTGACTTCCTCACCTCACCCTCACATAAGCAGTCAGACACAGCCATTGGTTTTTCACAGCACCTCCTGTTCATTCCATTCCTAAGAACCTTTGCTTGAAGTCATCCAGTTACCTGCATCAGAAGTACAATACCCTACAGAAAGATCACAGACAGCGGGGTGGGGGGTGGGGGTGGGAGGTGGGGGGTAGGGGGGGTTGGGGGGCATGTATCTCTGTTCAGGTTTTGCATTAATCAAAGGGCAGAGCTTACAAAACCTCAGAAATCTGAGCATGGTGGTATATGCCTATAACCCCAGCACTCAAGAGGAGGTAGCCACATACTGAGTTGGAGGCTATCCTGGGCTACTCAAGATCCAGTCATTAAAAAACAAATGAACAGATAACCTCAGGGCAAGGAATGATGTTTGTGGATTAGGAAGTGCACTGAATTCTGAGAAAGTGCTATGAGGGCGACTGGAAAGTTGAATCATTGGCTGGTCGGAAGCAGTCAGTGGCTATACTGAATCCTCGTTATGTGTGTTTAGTCAAAGCCCTTTGCCAGCTCCTTCCTTGCCCTGACTCCAAATCTCTCTCAGGCTTACAAAAGTCCAGAGCATTTGATGCTAGAATTCAAATACTGACTGGCAAGTGAGCTCCTTAGTCTGACTTCCTACAGAAATTCTGATGAAATACCAATTCTTCTTCCCCGTGTATATGTAGAGACTGTATTTGAGCAGTTAGATAAAAAATTGAGAATGACCTAAAGCTTCTTATTTTAAAACATGAAAAGCGTTCAACTTTCCTCAGCAGGACCCAGCTGTCCTCAGTGCACAGCCAGCCACACGGGAGCACACCTCAGCCCGTGTAGAGCTTGGGATGTGGCCTGTACTGGATGAGCAGGGGACTGTTGTGGCCTTGAAAGCTGGCTATGGCGAGCTGCTTTTATGTGCTTTATGAAGCTCCTTGGAGCAGCAGACTCAAATTCCAAGACAAAAACTGGAGGAGAGGGCTCTGTGTATGGGCATCCACTTGTTTTAGGTGTGTGTGTGTGTGTGTGTGTGTGTTGTACAGATGCACACACATGAAACATGGAGGATCAACACAAGCATCAGTTCTCGCCTTCCACATTGCTTGAAATGAACTCTTATGTTCACTGGTACATATGCCAGGCCAGTGGGCCGTAGCCTATAGTCACACTGGGGTTACAGGTGCACACTGTCATGTCCCCAAGACTCAAGTCCTTATACTTATATATGACTGCAAGCACTTTACTCAATGGGCCACTTCCGCAGGTCTGTGTGTATGTGTGTGTGTGTGTGTGTTTAACGAGACAAAGTCTTGCTATGTAGCCCAGGACCACATAGAATTACAATTCTCTAATCTCAACTCCCAACACATCCGGTCTTATTTTAGAAAAATGTATAGATCAACTAACTGTGCCAGGCAGTGTTCTAGGTACTAAGTAAGTAGACAAAATCGATGCCCTTCTAGAATTTGCCTTTCAGGGGAGGAAAGAGCTAGACAATGACCGACTGTGCCACAGTCACATACAGTTATTTCAAAGCTCTCTTTAGTCTTAGGAATACTTTGCCTGCTTGCATATCTGTACACTGTTATGAGCCTGGTCCCAGCAGAGGTAGAAGGTAGAAGAGAGCATCAGATCCCTTGGAACTGGTGTTACAGACAGTTATGAGCCACCGAGTGTTGCTGGGAATTGAACCAGGTCCTCTGAAAGGGCATTCAGTGCTCGTACCCACTGAGCCAAGTCTCCAGCCCCTGGGCACTTTAATCTTAGCCAATTACAGGCATATACCTTATTAAATTTTTCCTTATCTTGTGCATGTATCATGCATACATGTGGAGGTCAGAGAACAACCTTGGCTCTCTTCCCACATGGGTCCTGGGGATTGAACTCAGGTTGTCCAGGTTATCACGTGTACCTTTACCCACTGAGCCATCTCTCTACCCCAAGATCATGTTTTACAAAGACTTTGTAACAAATCTGAAGGAAGTAGTGTTGAGGTAGACTCAGAGAGGCTGATTTTAAGAGTTGAGAGACCACACCCAACTCAGTGAAGACGGTGAGATTTGCATATCTGAAGATAGATTGCCCAAGACCCTGTGGCCTGCCTGACCCAGTGCTGCCCCTGGAGGCTCAGCAGTAATGAAAGGTTTAGAGCAGGGCTGGGACCTATGGGGCATTGTAGTGAACTGGGACTTCAGTCTGAGTCCATGGAAAGCACTGAGTTTCTTCAGCACAGGAAAGAAAATGAACAAATGTAGCTTTTAAGAGAGATGACTTTGTTGAAGGGGACATAAGGGAAACAGAGAGACCAGGCTTGTTGTTACGAAATGTTGGGAGAGGTGGTTAACAGCTTGGGCCAGATGGTGGCAGCAGATATTCATAGTCCTCTTTAAAAACAGAGAGGGTTTCATATAGCCCAGGCTGGCCTTAAATTTCTCCTCCTCCTCCTCTCCTCCTCCTCCTCCTCCTCTCCTCCTCTCCTCCTTGCCTCCCTCCTCCCCTTTGTCCTTCCTCCTCTTCTTTCTTCTTCCTCCTTTTCCTCCTCCTCTTTTTCTTCCTCTTATTTTTTCTTCCTCCTCTTCTTCCTCCTCTTCTCTTTCTCTTTCCTCCTCTTCTTCCTTCTCTTCCTTTTCCTCTTTTTCCTTTGAGAAATGATCTCACCATGTAGTCGTGGTCATCCTGGAACCCACTATGACCTTGAACTCTCAGACGTCTGCCTGCCTCTGCCTCCTGAGGGCTGGGATTAAAGGTGTGCCCCGCCATGCCTGGCTTGTAGTCGGCTTCAAAGGTGGCACTGCTAGGATTTTCCCACAAATATGGGGCGTGAGAACAGGTATAGAAGTACAAGAAAAGAGATCCCGGAATGACTGGAAGATGAACATCTTTAACTTACACTGGACAAGTGTGCAAAGGGTGGGTTTAAGGGCTTGAGACCAGAGGGTTAAAACTGAGATGCCTTACAGTGGAGATGTCATTAATTAGTAAAGTGTCGACCAATCAGGGTGGAGATCTGGGCTGGACAACTCGGAAGGGTTGATGTATGGCAATACTTAAGTCTTCCTCCTCTCCTTGTGTGAGATAGGTCTTACTATGTAGCTCATTCTGGAATGGAACTCAGCCCTCCTGCCTCTGCCTCCCTAGTGCTGGGACTACAGGTGATTCCATTAAACCCTTCTGTCCTTTTCTCTGTCGGGAGGCTCAGTTGGACAACACAAAACACAGTATGTATGGAACTTTGTTCCCTGACCTCCAGGGCTGTTCATTCTATATGAGAGCTCCTAGTTATGGCTTCCTATGAGTGCTGTGACTCACAACTCTAAGGGGTCACATTGATCTCCGTTTTTATTTGTATGTGAGATCGTTTAAAAACCAAAAGGTTTGGAAGTTCCCATCCCTGTCCCCACCCCACACCGCCCAATCCCGCCCCGTTACAGCTACGGAAACTCTGTGGCATGTTGGATCGAATCACACATATCCCAAACTTAAAAGACGACATCCACAAGTAAGAGAAAATATAGTATTTATCATTTTGGGTCTGGGTTACCTCACTTAGGGTGACTGTTAAGATGACCCTCATTTTAGGATGACTATAAAATCTGTTTGCTGCAGACTTTATAATTTCTTTTTCTAAACAGCTGAGTAGGAAGGCAAGATAGAACAGTTTATAAAGAGATAAAAGGAAGCTAGGATAGGATTGAGTGGGATCTGGGGAGGGCCAACACTGAAGGCCTTTTGAAAAGCTACCTGAAATCTACTACTAGAAGCCTAGGGGAGGGGGCTGGGGAAATGGATACACACTTGTGTGTTTTAAATGAACTCTCCATATAACGGAGAAGCCAATGCCCCAGCTAGCCCTTAGGCCATCTTGTCAAATTGTCCCACAGACACCCCTCCCTGCAAACATCACAGTCTGTTGCCAAGGTGTTGATTACTTTTGAGAACTTGATGGTAGTAAGGTCGGTTTTTGTTTTTTGTTTTGTTTTTTTTTGCTGAAGATACAACTTATGTCATTGAACATGGAGAAATCCAAGTGATACCCACCTAGAATCTTCATCCTAGCTGACTCTAGTGTTCATGGTGCTTTGCTCCGCATCAGAGGAGAGTAAGCACCAGTATCACCGAGCTACGGACTGACAAGTGATTTACTGCAAGATACGCTGGTCAGTAGTGGCTCACTGTTACGGGAGTAACGACCACTTTTGATTGGTTTTAGAGCCTGCTCCATGACTTGGAACCTGTGCTTAAAGTGGCCAAGAATTGGGACTAAATAGATCCTGAGCCTAGGGGAAACCCTGTTGTGGATTGCCCTGGTGCCCTTTGTATTCTGATGCTAATTCAGCTTCCCCAAGAGGGGCTGCCTGGGACGAGTGAATCAGGTACTCAGGACTTCATGTGACCCTTCTAATAAATAAAGAAACCAATCATTGCGAAGGCGAGACACTTCCGGGTCAGCTGAGGGACACTGGAAGAGGAGATATAGGACAGGAAATGAGGTGAAAAGGAGATAGCGGAGACCCCGTTTCGGGTGGTGGGTCCGTTTGGATTTAGAATGGCTTATAAATGAGCGTGTTAGTTGTTAGGCCCAGCGATTGAGTTACCTGTTGATTCTGAACTAAGTTTATGTGGTGTTTTTCCTTCACGCGATGGCTCAACTGGATACAAGAGAGAAAGGTATGGTGGCAAAGCATAGGTTTGCAAGAAGTGCACCCCTAAAAGCTGTGGGAATTTGGAAGCGTGGGGCTGGCATGGTAGTGACCCGCCAGTGGGAACTTACTGAGCTGGGTGGAGATTGTGGAGCTCTGAGTCAGAGTCTCCACAAGATGAGAACAGGCCTGCCGTGCCCACCAGTGCCTGGCCGCCCAGCCTGCTGGGACCTGCTGGCGATATTGTAAACTGTATTTTTTAACATTTCACGCTACAAAACCCCACTGCTATGATTCTGCTAAAGAAGCACAACAGTCCAGTGATTCCTAATGACACATTTCTATACCATAGCTCATATACTCAGCCCTCATCAAAGAAGCTGCTTCTTGCAGTAGATAGCAATTAGCAGAAACCCACAACTGGACACTGTGCAGAGAGTGAGTTTGGAGCACTTAGCACTACATGGGAGGCCTTTACTCAGAGCCCTTCCCTCAGGACCCCTTTATGAAGAAGAGGAGGCAGAAAGATAGTAAGAGCCAGAGGTGATGATTCCAAAGAAACTGTTTTCTAGACACAATAGAACTGATACACGTATGAACTCAAAGGGAAGGTGACAGCGCACACAAGGCCTGTGTAGGTTCAAACCAGACAACATCCCAACACTGCGAAGGGAGAGTGGACACAAAGTCCTTCCTACCCTAACCAAGAAGATACCATAATTGGTACTTGCTGAGAAACAAAACCAGCTTCTTCAAATGGATGCCACCAGGTGTATCAACAACACAACTGGCAGATCCTGTGCCCAGGAGTACTTTGCTAACACGTAACATACTCCATGTCCTTTTGTGAATTATTTGTTGTTTGTCTTATTGGTCTTCTTTTTAGTTTGCTTTGATTTTAGCTTTTTATCCAGAGAGAAATTGGACATGGAGGTGGGGTAGATCTGGGAGGAGTTGGGAGGAGAAAGAATAAAATTTTAGCCGGGCGGTGGTGGCGCAGCCTTTAATCCAGCACTTGGGAGGCGGAGGCAGGCGGATTTTCTGAGTTCGAGGCCAGCCTGGTCTACGGAGGAGTTCAGGACAGCCCGAGCTACACAGAAAACTCTGTCTCGAAAAACCAAAAAAAAAAAAAGAATAAAATTTTATTGTACGAAAACATTTTCTCAGATAAGATGCTTGGATTTTTGTCTCTATTTATGGCATGGAATTCCTAACACCCATAGAATGTAACAGCAGTGTTTCATTCATAATGAACATGTTCATGTACAGAGTTCATGCTACTGAGGTAACTTTAGGATGAGGCTAGCCAGCAGGTGCTTAGACCTCCAAGCCACCCACTTCCAGGCCGGGGCGCAGCTGGGATGGAGAACTGTCAACTCCACTCCTGAAGCTGTGGGGAGCTTCCAGGCTGGGAGAGCGGGATGCTCTGAGGGCAGGACCTGCCTTCTCCTTTCCCACACACCTCTTCCATTTGACTGACCCTGAGCTGTGTCCTTCACAAGAAAACACATAAAGAACATGCTCTGCAGGCAAACAGCCAACATGGACATGTATGTGCACACCCATGAAGAACTGTCAGTGTAAGAAACCAAAGTCACGACTTTGCATAAAACCCCTTTATTTTAGTGGCCAGATCCCATTGAATAATGTCAGTCTTGCTTGATTCTGTTAAGATGTGCTGTTACATATACTCTTTAAGAAAGCAGGAGTGCATCACCAAAAGCTCTTAACTTGGAGTGTGTAGAGGAAAATAAAACAGTTCGTTCTTTGATAAAATCTTTAAAATATAAAAAAGAAAAGAAAGAAACCCATAGCAGTTTCAAAACTAACAGACATCACCCTGGAGTATTTACAGTAAGACGCCTTTTTAATGAGAGAATACTCCACTGGAGGCTCTTTCTCACACCACTGAGGGTTTCTACTCCCTTCCCTGCCCAGCAGTGAAAGTCCCTCCCTCTCCCTCCTCACTCGAGACAGCTTCCACTCTGTCATTTGTCTCTGAATCGTTTTGATACTCCTTACCTCCACTCAGAAACAACCAGCAATCTATTCCGTGGACACTTAGTGAGGCTAGGCTCTTATAGGACACTTATGTGCTAGGCTCTGTGCTGGGAATGGAGACTTAGATGTAACAACATTTGAACCCCTCCTTGGGAAGCTACACTTTGGGTTGAATTTACAAAATAGTGTTTTTCACATTACATTCCAGGGTATCTGAGGCCCTATGAATTTGGAGAGTTTTTTGAAACAGTGCACTTGGTTGGGGGAGGGTGCTTGTGCACTTGTCACTCTGTTGTTGGCACAGGGATCTAGGATGGCCTTGAAGCCCTGCACCTATGGGCGCACCTCTGAACGCTTAGCAGTATCGAAGCTGTTAGTGTCAATGGGGTTTCAGGGAGGGCCATGGATTTAATTTGCTTCTAAATTTCCAAATTTGAAAAGTCCCAGTCCTCAAACTATAAAATTTGGGCAACACATGGATATGAAAGCCTCCCCTGGTTGGATTTGCAGCAAGAGTGCTAGCCTGTCTCTCCTCAGAGCCCACAGGCGTCCTCATACCTTTCACCCCTACGCAGATTGCTTTTGTGCTTCTTTGAGAATCTTTTTTTCTTCTTCAAATATAAATTACACTTGCAGGTATACTTGAAACCAAAACAAGGTTCTTGCCTTTGGTCCATACCTCTGTCCACAAGGCCTACAGAGACCCTTGGAAGTGGTACTTAAAAAAGAAAACTCAAGCCACAAGCTATAAAACTGGAACTGTGCATGATACAGTGTGGAAGCAAAAACCAAGTCACGCCCTCTCGGCTGTACCTCCTGCCATAGCGACAACATCCACATTTGGAGAGATCTTCCTCAGGCAGAGTTCGTTCCCGGGCACTCTCTGTCGCATGCTTCTCTCTCTGGATCCACAAAGCCGACCGCTGAACAGTTTCGAGGACAGCCTGGTGGGAAAGCTCTGTCCATGCTCTTGGGACACAGTCACAGCTTTAGTGCGGTGTGTATCCAGTCAGATGCTGCTCAGTTTTCCGCTCAAGAATATTGGTACCAGATCCACAACTTCCCCCCATGCTCATCTCAAGCTCTGCGGGACCCGAAGGTGACTTGACTCTCGCTTTACATTCGGCCGGCCTTACTCTGCTGGAGGAAGATGGCAGCCTGGAAACGTGAAGAGAATGAGAAGCGCAAGGCCTGCTGGGAGGGCGGGGGCGGGGAGGTGATCATGCACAAGCTTCTGGCCCTGTCGTGCATGTTTTCAGTGTGACAGTGTGTATTTCCATACATGAGGGCTTGTGCTTGTTCAAGAGAAATAACCTGCCTGAAAAGCTCTCTTGTCAGGTGTGGCCATAAGTATGTGTCTGTGTGTGTGAAAAGCGTCATGAGGTGACGTGTCAAGTCCCGTGAGTGTGTCCTCTTGGCCCCTCCCTGTCGCCACACCCACCGCTCCCCAAGGGCAAGCTGATGGGTTACACCTGGTCTGTCTGATATTCAGAAGCTTCTGACAGGCTTTCTGAGAAGCTCAGGAAGTTCTCTTGGTACTCGGAACACACGATCTCATAGCGGTAGTGCCGGAACTCCACAGCCAGGGTGCCGAAGTACGCCAGGAAGCACATGACCAGGCCCCACTGGACCCTGGCTGCGTACATATGGATATCTTGGGCCATGAGGATGAAATCTGGGGTGCAGGAGTCAAGGAAGGTCATCGGACACAACCGCATTAGTCTCCCATCACCCGCCAAGCTGACAGCGAAGTGACAGGGCTAGCTGAAAGCTGATATTTGCATGTGTTCTTAGATCCTGTTGAGCTGTGTGCCGTGCTGGGCATGCTTCTCTGTGTGTTCACAGATAATCAATCTCCTGTAACACTCACAGTGACCCTACCATCACTGAGAATCAAGAAATGGAGGCCAGGTAGGGAGCTTGCCGAAGTCACACTCACAGGCATGCATTGGTAGATTTACACAAACTCCTTGGCCATGTAGGACTAACTCCACACCTGCCTGGTTAACTGAGAGAGCAGCAAAAGGACGACTACCCTGCTGAACATTCCAGATCCCAGCCACCACCACACAACAGTGTCTGCTCCACGGTGCTCACACCATGACGACTGCTCTTTTAGGCACATTAAACTAGGTGAGCACACAAAGAGAAGCAATTGCGACGTGGAGGCAGGAGGACCCAGAACTCTCCTCACCTCACTTACATAATGGGTTTGAGGTTATCCTGGGCTATATGAGAACCTGTCTCAAAATGCACAGAGAGAGAGAAGAGAGAGAGAGAGAGAGAGAGAGAGAGAGAGAGAGGAGAGAAGAAGAGGACAGAGAAGAAGAGAGAGACAGAGAGAGAGAGACTGTGAAATGCCATAATGGAGACTTTTTTTAAATTTTAAGATTAAATTTATGTATGCCTGGTCAGAAGAGGTTCCCAGGAACTGAAATTATGAATGGTTGTGAGCTACCATGTGCATTCTGGGAACTGAACCCAGGTCCTCTGCAAGAGCAACCTGTGTTCTTAACCACTGAGCCATCCTTTGGGCCTTAGCATTTGGCACCCACATGGTGGCTCAAAACCAGCCATAATTCTACTACCAGGGGACGACTCCCTCTTCCTACCTCCAAGGGCACCAGGTACAAAGGTGTACACACACATACCAGTAGACACACATGCAGGCAAAATAGTCAGACTTGTAAAAATAATGTTAAATTAAAAAACTTCTGAAAAACAAAATAATCTGAAAAGACCAATGAAATATCAGGTGACAGTCCTTTCCCTAAATGTGTATACACCCATATTAAGGAAATACATATGTGTAATACGTTAGGTGGGTAGTGTGTGCACACATAATGACCATGGATATGAAAATAACAGAGCTGAGGAAAAAACAAAGGCTCACAGCATGTTTTAGTGAAATAAGAACAGTCTGAGAACCAAAAGCATTTATTCAGAAAAATCAGATATGTCCCCTGGATTTATTTGAGGACTTTTACCTGTGTTCTGCCTTTAATACACAGACCAAACGTCTTCAAGGAGTTCCAGAGACTATAAGAGCAGGTGAAACTACGTCAGCAATGTACTCTCTTGACTGAGCCTGGATCCAGGAAACCCAGACTCTAAGCAACTGTACTCACTGGTTTTGTGTCAATCGCACAAGCTAGAGTCATCAGAGAGGAAGGAGCCTCAGTTGAGGAAACACAGCTGTAGGGCAGTGTCTCAAGTAGTGATCAACGGCAGAGGGTCCAGCCAACTGTGGGCTTGTGGTCCTGGCTTCTGTAAGATAGCAGGCTGAGCAAGCCAGGGAAAGCAAGCCGATAAGCTCCTCTCTGTGGCCTCTGCACCAGCTCCTGCCTCCAGGATCCTGCCCTGTGTGAGTTCCCGTCCTGACTTCCTTCAGTGATGAAGAGCAGTGTGGAAGTGTAAGCCAAATAAACCCTTCCCTCCCCAACTTGCTTTTTGGTTTCCTTGCAGCACTAGAAACCCTAACTTAGGCAGTAGCACTTCTAAGTGTTCAGATGCATCCAATCAGAACCATTAGCTGTCAGCCCAGAGTCACTGAAAGTCTGCACATTCTTCTGACTGAGGACAGAAAATGTCACCAGGGCGGGGTTAACTCGTTGGGGGAAATGGCAGCTTTGATTTCATTGATCATCTTGTATCAGGTAGCTACAATCTGTGCAATCCTGGACAAATTAGCCTACCTATGAATCTCAACCTCTGATTGAAAGGATCAATACATTTCACACATTTAGAATGACGCCTAGACAGGGTAAGCACTCAGCAAACACTGGGGATTGCTGACTGCCGTGTGTGTTAGCTGTGCGTGACCACTTGGGCATCGTGACTCCCTCTTCTGAGGAGACCCTGTCTGAGTAAATACTGGTTACTACAGGGTGAAGATGAGGCCCGAGCCATTCCAATCAGTGTACTAGGAATAAAGCTGATTTTTCTCATCTACTCTGTGCTCACTGTAACTGATCAGAGTTGGGGTTTGAATGATAAATGCCAACCACAGACCCCATATTTGTAGTTGAAAACTCCATCCCCAGTTGGTGGTTGTTTGTGAAAATTACAGAACTGTTAGAAAAGGGAGCCTCGCTGGAGGAAGTATGTTACAGAGTACAGGCTTTGAAGCTTTATAAAGCTTTGCCCTACTTCCCCATCTTGTTTCCTGTGTATGGGTGAAAAAGTGAACAGCCAGCTTCCTGCTCTAACCATTATACTTTCCGGTCGTGATGGACTCAAACACGGTGGATCTGTAAACTTAAACAGACCATTTGTCTTCTAAGTTCCTTTTGGTCAGGGTATTTTATCACAGCAACAGAAGAGTGACCAACACACACAGAAACTGGTGACTCCTCTTGGACTAGGGCTATGCAGTAGCTTGCCTGGCTCTCTGGGACTTGTCTGGGGTTTGAGGGAATAAGGCATGCTCTGCCTTTCCCTTCCTTTGCTTGTTGATGACGGTGCGGCTGGAACCTGAGCCGTTCCTCCCCAGTTTACTGACTACAGAGTGCGGAAGGGGTCTGAGCTGATCTCCCCTGTTCACTAGGAATAAAGGCTGATTTTCCCTCAGCTCTTCTTTGTCTCTTCTCCTTGGTTCAAAGTCTGAGGGGAGAAAGAAATGCATAACAGGAAAACCACACACATAGGCCATCCAGTTCTTGAATTTGTTTTCCAGAAAAATGTATATTCTGAGAGATATAAACATTTGTCCCCTGGAATTCGTTTTAAGGATAATCAGTAGCCTAACTCTACCAAGACTTAAAGTCACAGATACATTTTTTTAAGATGGAAAAAAAACCCCACAACACTCTTTTGGATTTCTGTACGTGGTTTTCATAAGCGGAAGATGTGGTTCACGGCAGAATACATGATACCTTTCCCATAGCCAAGGGGAGCAGAGCCTGCCTTGGCTTAAGTTACCCATCTCTCTTTGGCTCTTTGGTATAAAAATCTGGTCTGATAGGGTTTTTTTTGTTTTTTTTTTTTTTTAACTTTTATTTTTGAGACAGGGTCTGACGTGGTCCAATGTGACCTTGAACTCACTGTATAGGCTGATCTAAAACTTCCAATTTATTTATTATTTATTTATTTAAAGACATTTTTATTTTTGTGTATGATTGCTTTGTCTGCATGTATGTGTTTGTACCCGGAGTGTGCCCAGCATCTGAGGAGTCCAGAAGAGGGCACAGCTGGCCTTCTATCTGAATAAGCAGTTTGAGACACCATTTGGTTGGGACTCAAACCTCAGTTCTCTACAAGAGCAGCCAGTGCTCTTGACCACCCAGCCGTCTCTGTAGCCTCTGGCTAGACATTTTTAAAGGTAGACCACAAAGCGATTGGTTCATTTTGAGCCTTTGACCTGATAGTTTTTCTGCATACCGGGAAGGGCAGTGGTTTTCTGCACATAAAGCTTACCTGTGCTCTACTCTCTGACCAAGAGCCCTCAAAGGATACACAGGACTACACAGAGAGTGATGACAGCCGACAGGATGACTCTTGGAATTCCAGCTTTCCGACCCTCATTCTTGATATTGACTTTGAGTGTCAATGCAGCCTGGATCCAGCAGGTCAGTGTGCCAAACCCAAAGGTCAACGATGTCCCCACATTATGAATTTCTTCATCATTTGTGAGCTAGGAGACAGAGAAGGCATGGGGAGGCTCATTTGAGACACTCAGACTGTGAGCAACTCTGGGGTCAGAGATGGGGAAAGCTCTTCCAGAGTGGGGCTACAGAGACTAGAAAGGTTGAGCTTCTTGGTCTCTCCAGCATCTTTGTGTTGATTCTCAAGTGGTTAAAATCTACAGAGAGGGAGCAAAGAAATCGTTTTTCCCCAAACTTAAAAACATTTGTTTAGAAAACCCTGCAGGAGGCAGGGATCTATTTCCTGAATTTATTTTCCAGAAAAAGCTTTTAAGGAAAGGAAATTAAAAAGCAGGAGAATTACATAAAAAGGGAAATGTCAGTTCCTGTGGGCACACATCCCAGATTCTGCTTTTCAAGCCGAAAGAGAATGAGGGTCGGGATGTGGATGCTGCTTTCTGAGAAACGCCGGTTCTGCCATGGGAAGATTTGATTGGCACACAGCGACACCCTTGGGACAGCCAGCTTGTCTGCGTAACACAAGCCTACTCAATGTTAATAGGAAGTCTCTGGGTTTTGTTTTCCTGTAGTAATAAAGGAAACTGCAAGCAATCAGTGTTAGCCAGATCCACAGGCCATTAAAGAACAACCGTGGCCACACTCAAGGCTTCTGCAGTCTGAGACTCCCCCGGGTCTGTTGGCTGTTAGAGATGTAAAAACTCTCCAAATCATTCCACAGCCATTCCACAGAAGGTGCCTATCACTAAAAACTCCTTATAAGATTATGTGCATTTTAACTGTACCTACAGGAAAATGAAATCTGCTCAAGAGACAGCTTTTAAACCATGGTGAAATATTATTTTAAAACTTTGCACTGCCCTCAGCTCTTTTACTGTCTGACAATGTTGCTGAAGTGTGTACTAAGTTAATAATACTTTTCTCTTATGATCTTTCTATTGTTTCTGGTTATAGATCTTCTGCCCTACTCTTTGTTAGAAAGCCACTCCCCACCCCACCCCCATAATGCAAAAGGTATATTTTCAAAACGTATTTAAAGTAATGATTTTCAAGCTAAATTCACTTCTAGGAAATCAATTTCTCATGTTGAATCTAACCCATTTCATTTATTACTCCTATTTTACCTGGTTATTATAAAAATAGATAATACAGTCATATCATTGTTCAAACTTTCTCAAGTTTATAAAAAAGAGGCAGCAATAGGAACATTTTTTATCCCGTGTGCTACAGGGTTGATTATCTGATCCCTAAATACTCCCAGCAGGTAATCCAGCAAGAGTGTTCTTCACATTGAGTGTTAGCATTCATAGCTTTAATTTTGTCCTTCTCCAAGACACCCATTTCTGGGATTCTTCTAGCACTTCAGAATCAAATATGAACTTCGGAAAGGTGGGTGGGTATTAACTTAAAGCTACGCCTCTGTCTGCAGCACACTCAGGCAAGATGGAAGGCTGCCACCAAGATCTCGGCAGCCATCTCAACAGAGATACTCTTGGCAGCTTGTTATCCTGGGCCATACACTCTAAGAGGGCAGCTTTCTGGGTATCCAGCTTGATAGGGAAGAGGATTGTTCAACAACACAGCATGCAGAAAATATTGATTTGCTGGGTGCCAAGGTGAGGACTAAATGATCCTGGTTTAATGAATCAGCTGGAGTAAGGGTGAAAACTAGAAAGAGCTGCAGAAAATCCACTAGCGTGTTCTGGTAAGAGCAAAGACAAGCATGCCGTAGAATACCGAGGGTCTTGAGTGCCTGTCTCATCTGGAGTTTACTCAATAGGTCAGGGAAGAGGACAGGATATATATCTTGTGTTCACAGTGGATGGAATATGGAACAAAGAGAGGCAGGGAAATTAGCCAACTACAGAGAAAATGAAGTCATTCAGAACAAGAGGAAATTACTCTTCCAGGTGTGTGCACAAGGCTTCTGAGTTCTAGGAGGGTGAGTCAGGGATTCTGGAGAAATTCTTGGCTTTCCATCCTGACTTTCATATAAACTTGTTATCATGAAATGCAAGCTTTCATCATATACGCTGGTCAGTGTTGAGTTATCTAGAAAAGCACACTGGGATACAGTTTGTAATGAAGAAAAGGGTGAGCTGCCCTCTAAAGGAATCCTTGTAGGAGAAAACCAGCTGTTGTAAGCGTCTTCCCAGCCACCATGGTATCTGTACCTCCAGTTAGCACTCACATGTCTGATGGGAACAGACATGGAGACCCTGGGATAGAGGATGCAGTACCCAAGTGTCTACTTGTGTCTGGAGTTTATGCAGAATAATATGGGCCATTCGGTGACTATACCTCAGGCTGCAGCAATCTGGATGTGAATAATCTTACCAGCACAAGAGGGAGGCAGAAATGCCAAGGAAGTACCTGGAAATTACCAAGTAAGGTCATCCCAAAGGAAGCCAGACACAGAGCCACCAGGCCACTGATATTCAGCCATGGGGTTAAAACCTTCGGTTTCAGCTGGATGAAGCGCAGAACGGCTACCACGAGGGCTAGGGATAAAACAAATTATAAAATTAAAGTATGTAAATCACAGGCCTAGACAAAGGCAGAAGTCTAAAACCGAAACAAAATGTAAGACTCTTTAAAAACGTTTTTTCCGAGACAAGGTCTTGCTATGCAGTCCAGGCTGGCCTGGAACTCAGGATGTAGTCCAGCCTCAAACCCAGGATTCTCCTCCATTAGCTTTCTGAGTGCTGGATTACTGACATGAGCCACCGTGGCTGGGTCTCACAGTATGTCTTAAATCTCACCACAGACAAATTTTCTTTATTATTTCTTTATTTTTGAGATTATAGAATGTCATTTTCTCCTCCCTTCCCTCTCCAAACCCTCCCAATATACCTACTTGCTGTCTTACAAACTCATGGCTTCTTTTTTTCATTAATTGTTATTAGACACATATATGTATGCATATGTATATGTATATTAACTACCCCTAAATACATAACTACACCTGCTCTGTTTTGTAATGCTACTTGTCAACATGCTTTCAGGACTGACTATCTGATACTGGATAACCAACTGGTATACACTTCTATGGAGAAGACTATTTTGTCTACTCTCGGCATTCCTTAGCTGACTCTAGTTCTTGACAGTTTTTCAAAGGACCTTTGCATTCAGTGCTTAGACTGTTTAGGTGCTTTATGATTCTGAACTTTTGGGAATCTGAGGAGACCTGAAGCAGCACTGTGTATGTTTCCCCTCCAGTGATGCAGGGATGACAGCATTGCTCATAGGGCTGTTCTAGAGCTTTCAAAAGCAAGATCAGCGAAGCTCACACTGGGTTTGGGAGATTATTGCAGAGGCATGGCACAAACCAAAAAGACAGGGACAAAGGACATGTCAGGATTCGCTGGTCAATCACCTTTGGCTTATAGCAGTGTTAGAACAGAAAGCGCAGAAGACACGGAAAGAGGACAAGGTTACCACATCAGGACAAACTAAATTACTGAAAATTAATTTGCTTAAATGATTTTAATCACTCATTTAAAAAGGACACTTTTAAAATGTGAATTGAGAGTATAAAGGTAGAATGGGGGTTAGATTTCAAACCCCATCTTTTCTTCTATTCTATCTATCTTCTTCTTCTATCTATCTATCATCTATCATATCTATATATCTTTACATCCTAACCACAGTTTCCCCTTCTCTACCCATCCCGCTCCTAACCTCCCTCCCTCCCACCTACTCACTCCTCCTCCATTTCTCTTCAGAAAAGTGCAGGCCTCCTATGGATATCGAGCAGCCCTGGCATATCAACAAAACCCACTTCTAATTGAGGCCTTGAGGACAGTCTGCACTCAAGCCACCAACCTAAAAATCACCTTTTATTACTGCTTATACAGAGATAGTTCCATGTCTGTGGTGTCTGTACATAGGTGTATGTGTAAAGTTAGTCTATAAATGAAGAAAGATAATTGGTAATTAACTTAAATTATACCCACATATAAGGGAATTAGTAACACTTCCTATGACTATTTTGATATTATATTTCATCATGGAAGACAAAATTACTCTACTTATATAGCAATTTGACTGGAACTTATTTACTAAGGGTTTAACCTTGACTCCAGATCCTTGTCTCTCCAGCCATTAACAGAGAGAAGCCATCCATCCACATGTCTGCATTTCCTGAGTTGCCAGGTTTCACTGTGTTGAGCTATGTTATTCAGAACTCATTGTAACTCTGAGAACCTCAGACCAGCAATGGGAATAAAACCTGATTCATATCTGGCACATGTTCCAGCTGATGACTGATCAGAGAATAACCAAGCTGACAACATTCTACGACCAATATCCCTGGAGGTATACCAGAAGTCTGTTAGTTGCAAGGAGGATTATACTAGAAGTCTATTCGTTATGAAAGCATGACACTGTGTTGGTTGTTAGGATGGGACCAGGAGAAGAAGGCAGGAGAGGGCTAATTAGACAGGACTGACAGAGCATCCTTAGATCAGGATGGAAGGGCTTAGACCCCATAGGAACACTTGCTAACTATTAACACTGTATGACGTCACGGCAGAAGAACGCAACACAGACATAGCACAGTTGATCTCTTCTGAAGACAACTAGTGAAAAACCGTTTCCTAGGAACTCTCTGCTGGGTATTTAACTTTGTGGAATATATTGTGCTAGAACTTTGACATGCACTCTCAACACAGATGCAGTATGGCTTCTCACACTGACCCACCTGACAGCGCCTTCCTCTCTGCCCAGCACAGGGGACTTGAACCACTTTAGGCAGTATGCATGTCTTTCCTAGAGACATGGATGTGTTCACCTCCTGAAAGCAGTGGCTTCCTCTTTGGGACATGGGTGAGGAGTCCTTTATCATGAATAGAAACATATATTTTTGAATATGATAATTTGACCCAGTTTTGACAGTTACATTCCAACCACTGGGCTTTGCCCTTTCCGTCCCCCCAACTCTGTACTAACTGCTCAGAAGAGACAAGGTCTCCCTTTAAGAGAGATTGTAGTTGGAATCTTAGAAAGACAGGACTAATGAAGATCTGGCTTTATAAGAATTTTTGAACTTAATCTGTCTCTAGTTAAACTATCTGTTAAAAGAGCCAATTTTCAACCACACAGTAATCGAGTTCTAACTTCTCAAAAGTAGCTTCCGGGAAATACAGCAATTTCAAAGGCATCTTCATATCGCATACATGGACTGCTCTCATGACAGCTACTGTCTGACCAACTAGATACACTTTACAACTTAGAAAATAATAATTGTATATGTTTTGCCTTCATGTATGTGTATCATACATATGCAGTACCGCAGGGCTCAGAAAAGGGGGTGTCAGGTACCCTTGGGACTGGATGTTGTGAGCCACTATGTGGATACTGGGAATTGAACCCCAGTCTTCAAGAAGAGCAGCCAGTGCTCTAACAGCTGAGCCATCACTCTAGCCTCTAATAGGTTAATAAATATACTTTTAAGTTTCATTAAAAATTATTGATTTGGGACCAGTGAGACGGCTTGTGAAGATGCTTGCACCTAGCCTGACAACCCGAGTTCAATCCCCAGGTCCCTGGTAGGAGAGCGCTAACTTCTGAAAATTGTCATCGACCTCCACACACATGTGATGTGTGTAAGCCACCTCCCCCACCCCAAAAAGACTAATAAAATAAATTTATATTTGTATTAACAGTTTTAGAAAGAAACTTTTAAACCTACCCCTCTGCTACTTTGGGGCCTACATAAGTTGTTGTTGTCGTTGTATGGGAGTCCCCTATCTGATTTTCCTCTCTATTTAAAAGACCACAAATAGAAACATAGCTGACTTTTAAAAATGAAATGTTTAAAGACTGACTGGAGTTGGAGTTTTCAAGTCAGGAGCTCAGAATAATGTCTCCCCGTCACAGTCCTCAGCTGGCACTAGGCCGACTTCTGTTTCATTAATTTTACTGTTTATACATCAGTGGTTCCTATTTATGGCTGTGGGAAAGCAAGGCAGCTGGGATGCTTGGTGGAAGGAGGGAGGCAGGCGGCTTCTGTAGGTGACTGAAGTCATTTAGCGATTAGCTTTACCCTCACATCCTCCCTAGGGTAGGGTAATTGCTCTTTTTAACACATTTGTCTTGGGTCCTTTCCCGAGTGGAGAGGAAAGCGTACATTTAGGACAAAGAATGCAGCTAATTCTGTGAAGAGAATAACCGAGCATTTAATCTTTGATTAGTCTGTCAAAAAGATAAAAGATCTTTGCTAACTAATTTTAATAAGTGCCACATGGACTCTCTTCCAGACTATAAATTACAGCCTATATGGCTGTCAAAAGCATCAACTTATAAGCAGCAAAGGCTATTTTTAAAGGCAGCTGGAGAGCTTAAAGTGATAGCCTGAGGTCTATCAGGGACCAGCCCGGGTAGAAGAAAGCAGCCACCATATACAACAATAATCTTTTTTTTTTTTTTTTTTTTTTTTTTGAGACAGGTTTTCTGTATAGCCCTGGCTGTCCTGGAACTCACTCTGTAGACCAGGCTGGCCTCGAACTCAGAAATCCCCTGCGTCTGCCTCCCAAGTGCTGGGACTAAAGGCGTGAAACCACCACTGCCCGCAACAATTTTTTGTTTTTGTTTTTTTTTTTTTTTTTCCGTTTTGATTTGTTTCCTGTGAGCAAGCACAGGCAGGATTCGAACTCGGGAGAGACAGAAGGCCACCTCGGACTCCAGAGCGCGGCAACTGCAGCAGTGCACCACTGCTGGCCAAACAATAATCTTGAAAAGAAAAGAAAAGAAAAAAAGAGAAATTCTTCTCCACTCTCAGTTGATGAGTAAGTGACTGCGGCTTTGCGCTCACTGAATACTAATCCCAGTCAGTTCCGTGTCTACCAGACGGCATCAAGCATGATGAACAGTGATGAACCCTGGCCCGGGTGACACCTTCCAGCAAAAGCTGGTAAAAGCTTGTTCCTCGGCTGAGCAGGGAGAGCCGGAGAATGAGGGATGCTGCATGTCACCTGGAAGACGGACCGCTCGCTGTGACAGCCTTTGCGTGAGGGAAGGCTCCTGTGTGTTGTGAGGAGATGAGGCAGAGCCAGGAGAGCACTTAGCCGTGGGTCTAGAGCAGAAACCATGGCTGCTGCTATCTGTGCTGGGCCCCAGGGGGAGCTCAGACTGAGGCCTGGACTGCCTGTAGGCCTATGCGCTGTGATCCAGTGATGGCAGAGGGGTCTGTGGGAGGCCCAGCAGTTCAAGTTCACTCTTGAGGCTTTATGCTGTGTTAACTGCAAGCATTTGATAGTAGTCACTCAGGTCATGATATGAATGGGTTTACTGGGTTATTTATTTATTTACTTGCTTAGTTTTAGACACGGGGTCTCTATGTAGCCCAGGCTGGCCAGGAAGTCACTATATAGACCAGGCTGACCTGAATTCAATATCCATCTGCTTCTGCCTTCAGGGTTTAAAGACACATGCCACCATGCCTGACTTGGGTGTTTTTAGAAGAGCAGGTGATATTCAACAAGAACATAGCTGATCCCACTGTCCCCAGAGGACTGGAAGGGTCCTGTAAGTACTTGCAGATCCTGGGAGACAGGATGTTAAAGGAGGGTCTTGGGCCCCAGAGAAATGGTAATTTTTCTGAAATCTGCGTTTTCATGGGCGGCCTGATATGTATATGGGCACACAGGAGGGTGTCGTGCTAGGGTCACTGTTAAGGGAGATATTCGTCACCCAGCCAAGGAGAGAATAAATAAGGCATCCTCTTCAAAGCAACCATGTGGCAACTTATTACATTCTCAGCGAGATTTTATGACACGTGAAATATGTCATCTTGCGCAGCAAAAGAAATAAAGTTCGGAGTATAAGGAAGAGAAGAGCACTGTAAAGGGAGAAGGGCTGGCAGGGAGGGAGGGGAATGCAAAGGGATTTATGAGCGGGGGCGGGTGGGGGTAGGGCAAAAAGTCCATAAAACAAAAAGCTGCCTTCAGCATAGTGAAGTGACAGGACACTACATTATCAGCCAGGTCTCCCGTTGTTTTGATATGGATTTAGGAGGATTTAAAGCAGGGATGTAGTGGAACATGTGAAGCACGGTTCCTGCTCCTCTTACCTAGGAAGGCGGCCATGTTCATTACTTGACTGAACACACAGCTCGCAGGAGGATCATCACCTGCAAAACTGGAAGAAGGCAAAGCCTTAGGGCCCGGTTGTCTAAGTCTGTAACTTGGTGGATCTGACAGGTCAGGCAGAATCAGAGTTACCTGATGTACGGAGCGTGCTTCACACCTGATTTCCTAGAAGACAAAGCACAGAGGCACAGATTAAGACATCGCTGGCAACTCTGGGGGCACAGTGAATGATTCTCTAGAGGAAATCTTTACCTTGCAGCTGAATTTAATGGCAAAATTTTGTCATCTTCCACAGCTATAAAGTACCTAGCAAGAGAGAATGACTAGTTTATAAAACAAACAATTTAAAACAAACAAACCCCTAAGAGTAACTCTCATTTTACTTGGTTAAATATCTAATTTATCTGTTTCCTGTCACACCCATTGGTTTCTAACTATGAAAACACTTTTTAGCTAGGCATGTTTGCACACATACAACTATATTTCCAATATTTGGGATATGGAGTCAGTAAGATCAGAAATTCAAGATCGTCTTCAGCTACTTAGGGAGTGCAAGGCCAGCCTGGTCTACGTGAGACTCTCTCTCAAAAAACCAACCAGTCAACCAACTAACCAAACAACCAATCAACCAACCAACCAACCAACTAGGAAACAGAAAAAGATCTTTCATTACATTTCTTTTTCTTTTCTTATTTTTTTTTAAGATTTTATTTATTTATTTTACATATATGGCAAGTACACTGTAGCTGTCTTCAAACACACCAGAAGAGGGCAATGGATCCATCCCATTGCAGATGGTTGTGAGCCACCATGTGGCTGCTGGGAATTGAACTCAGGACCTCTGGAAGAGCAGTCAGTGCTCTTAACCGCTGAGCCATCTCTCCAGCCCCCTACATTAATTTTTCTTTTGGGACAGGATCTCACCATGGCATTGGCTGTTCTGGAATTTGTTCTGTAGCTCAGGCTGGTCTAAGAAGACTTATGATCCCCCTCTTTCAGCCTTTCAAGTGCTGGGATTACTGGTGTGCACCACCACAACCGTACCAATTACAGTTGTTTACCCATAGATGCTAGTGTTTTACAGCTAAATGCCAGGGTTGATGGTTCACTGATTATCAGGACCTGGAGAGATGGCTCAGCAGTTAAGAGCACGAGCTGTTCTTCCAGAGGACCTGAGTTCACTTCTCAGCACAGTGTCAGGTAGCTCATAACTCTGTGACTCCAGCTCCAGGGACATCTGAAGCCTCCAGCCATCTACACTCAATGTGCATACCACACAGAGACATATACATGATTTAAAATAACTCCTTACAAGAGTTAATTTTGAGAGAGTCCAGACTAGCAGTGATACTATAATCTGAAAACTTGTGGTGTGGATAAACTTATAGCGTTAATATAATTTCTCAGGAATATATGACCTCTATTCTTACTTTTCTGTTTGTTGTTGTTGTTGTTTGGTTGGTTGGTTTGGTTTCCCACTCCTGATAATCAAGCCTGTGGTGGAACTGTTTGAGAAGGATTAGGAGGCGTGGTCTTTTGAGGGTGGTATTGCTTTAAGGTTCGAACACTTACATCATTTCCAGTTAGCTCTTTCTGCTTTCTACTTGCAGATCAAGATGGGAGCTCTCAGCTTTTCCAGCCACCTTGTCTTTGCTCTGCAATCACGGACTCTAACTCTCTGGAACTGGAAGCCCCAAAGCAAATGCTTTCTTTTTTATAAGTTGCCTTGGCCATGGGGTTTTATCACAGCAATGGAACAGAAGCTAAGACAGAGCCCATGGTCTTGTATGTGCTAGCGAAGTGCTCTCCCATTGACTACAGCCCCAGATCAGTGACATTATTCTTCATGCGTTTGCTTAAGACAAATATTGACCAAATCATCAACTAAGGGAACTTTTTCTATGATAAGCCAGGTCTTCTGGTACAGAGATAGCTATTTTATAAATACATCATATCTTGTCATAACTTGATTGCAATTGGAGTCCACAGCACATCGGTGTAAAATGAGAAAAATCTTGGAAATATTAACTCATATAACCGGTTTTAAAGATTCATCACTGTGGTACAAGCCAGTCATCCCAGGACAGGCTCCATACCAGCCTTTAGAGTAAGACTCTGTAAACAAAAAACCTTACAAGAAGTTCAGATGGCTGTGTGTGGTGGTACATGCCTGTAATTTCAGCACCCAGGAAGAGTGTTGCAAGTTTAAGGCCAGCCTAGTCTATACAAGACCTGTCTTGAAGGGGTGGGAAGTTGAGGGAGGGAGGGAGGGAGGGAGGGAGGGAGGAAGGGAGGCAGAGAAGACAAAACAAGTCTTCTTTATTACCTATTTTTGCATAATTTATTATTCATTTTTGTTATTGGTAATAAAGGATGATAAAAATGAAGACTTTAGTAAAGTTGAATTAGTATGTATGTGTATATGTATAAATATATATTTCCTTTAAAAAAAACCTTATCATTTACTATATATAATGTTACTTATAAATACATTTATATAAATATGTCATAATACCAAAACTTGGATTTTCTCTGTATTACACTTGCATCCTTAAATCATTAACTAAAGTATACTCACACTATCCATAAGCCAGCTGACGTAAACAACGTAAATACAAGAGGTAGAAACATCCACACACTGCATTTCTTCCCGTCCATGCCTGTACCGCTGAAATCAAATGAACAGCTATTAATAACATAAGCAAAAATCCACCTAACCTTCTCAAGATGGAGAGTCCAACCAGCAAGGGAAAAAAAAAATACGTGTTTTATAAAATCATGATTTAGCTCTGTTACCACTACCAGTCTTACTAGGAGATTCCAGGATTAAAACAGGTGATCATTGCTTGGTACTAGCTTAGAGATTCCAGATCTTACCTGTGACCCAGTGGGAGGTTTTTCATGAAAATGTATAGCTTTATATACTCAGTGATTTATTTAAGAAGGTTTAAAGAACTCTGTAATATGGAATGTGGAAGGGTTGGGTACCAACAGTGTAGTCCAGAGTACTTTTATAGCACTATTAATATTAATAGCCTGATGGATCTTATATGTGCTTAAGTCTATAGGAGAGTTAAATGCAAATGTCTACTAAATAAACTAGCAATGGGGGGCAGGGAGGACAGATGCTTTGCAAATCTGAACTCTCCTTGTGGCTGTTGTTGAGCAGTTCTTGTAGATTCTCAAGATGAATACGTATTTGCAAACAATGCTTTCTACTAGCTCCGGCAAGCACACAGGCAAAATCACAGGCATGGGGTGCTGGGGAATGTCTTAGCTTCATTTCCTGCTGTTGTGATAAGATGTCATGACATGAGTAACTTAGGGGAGAAAAGGCTGGTTTTAGCTGACAGTTCCAGGTTACTGTTCATCATTATGGCGAAGTATGGCAGCAAGAGCCAGAGAGAACTGACCACACCGCCTCCCAGAGTGGGGAGTAGTGAGTTACTACATGCAGGCTAGTGCTCAGTTTGCTCTCCTTACATTCAGTCCAGGTCCCAGCTTATGAAACGTTCTGGTCACAGTCAGGGTGGGTCTTCCCTCCTCAACTGACCCAACTAAGAAAATCTCACCGGCATGCTCACGGGCCCGCATAATCCAGACAATTCCCATTGATACTCCCGCCACAGGTGATTCTGAATTGTGTCAACTTGACAATAAAACACTAGCTGTCACATATTTTTTAAAAGACAGTGCAGTGTGGGTCTCCACACAATCATGGATCATCAGCTAGTAAAGTCGAGAGGTCAGTGGGAGTAGAGACAACTAACAGGGCTGGGGTGGGTGTGTGTAGTCGGGGGGGAGGGTGTTTGGAAGCCCAGTGAATAATATGGTGAATAACCAAGAGGGGGCAGCTATCAGGAGGCAGATCAACTTTACTTAGGGTGATTCAGGCTTATAAAGTTTTGGGGGACTGAGGGTAGGAACATCCAAGGTGGGCAAAGATCATTGGCTGAGGGATTAAGATCAAATGCCTCATTAACACGGGGAAGCATTATCTCAGGTGCTAGCTGAACATGTTTTATCAGAAATTGATCCTGTAATCAAACTAAGGTTATGTGACATTCCTTAAGTACAGACATGTGTGGGGGCTTAGAATTCCCCAGACAATGTCAGAGAAGAAGCCCCACTAATGAAGAGTCTCCCATATTGCACCAAGCCCAGAGGCTATTGGGTCATGGTGGACTTCAACCTTAATTAGCAGAATTTTCCCGTAGTGCAGATCTTTATTTCAGGAAACCTAGAAGGGGAAGCATCTAGTAAGAACCAGAGCCTCTATTCCTTACAAACTAGGGTGGTTACAGGGCTGAAGCAGGGTGTAGGGAAGGGGGGTAAAAGCTTCCTTTTTGACTCAGGATTGGCTGTTGCTAGGTGAAAACGGAATGGTGGGTAGTTAAAAGAATTCCGCTGGTAGTGGTAGCACCTGCCTTTAAGCTCAGCATTCAGGAGTCAAAGGCAGGTGGATCTCTGTGAGTTTGAGGCCAGCCTGGTCTACAGAGTGAGTTCTAGGACAGCCATGGCTACACAGAGAAACCCTGTATCAAAAGACAAAAGTCCAGGTGACCAAAGAACATCTCTTATGGACAGTCAATATCAAGGGTCTTCAAGGGTGGGATGGATCAGGAATCGAGGCTTTTGTTCTGGAATGCTGATTACTGTGGCTTATGGGGACTGTTACTATTGAACTAAAATATAAGAACTTTTCACAATGAAGTTGACCATGGCTAACATTCCTGACTTTGACTTCTAGAGATGGGTGGAGAAGGTGCAGTCCTGGTTTATGTAGCTATTTCCTGCTGGCTGATGTTGACATCCTCATCACGGGGATCTTGGAGCAGTCTCTGGTACTGAAGGACAAGGATGCTCTGAAGGAAGGGTTCTTCATCAGTGGCCTCCAAGCCTGCTATCTAGCTACTTACGCCATTTTAGAGGGAAAAATGTCATGAAGGATGTCATCTTTGATGGCTTCCAAGCCTGCCAATGATTATCTAACCAACTAACATTCTCCCTCAAGAGTTAAGACTCTAAAATCATTTAGAAGACTGATGCAGAATCAATCTGGGTGATTGTAGATGACACTGGGGGTGTAGAAAGAGCTCATGATCTCCACTCTTAACAGACTTTCTGGAGGGTGATCGGGGAACGAGATAGAGCTAGATCATTCCAGGACCATCTGAGTGTGAACAAACTGTAAAGAGTAGATAAAATTGAGACAGTAGCTGAGAACACAAGGTTTAGAGTTGACAGCATCAGTGCTAAGATCATAATAGATTTATTCCAAGTTTACTATGAAGACCTTTTACCATTGGGATGGGGATGCTGACATGACCTTAGTCTGAGTTTGTAGAGCAAAGGTAACAAAACCAGAATTATCAGAAAGCAATGTGCTCCTTGCTAAGAAAAGATGAGAGCCCTTATTGGATTCTAGTCAAGCAGGCTGTGGTTACTCACCTACTTGTCAGTAGCCCATCAGGCATGGGCTGGTCTATTCTTTGTCTTTTATTTATCATCAATAATCTTACTTTTGGTGATACTTTCTTGCTCTGTGTTTAAGACCATGCAGGAGGCCAAAATGAATCATTTTATTCTTTTGTTAAAGCTAGTTGAAGGTCTAGCCCTCAGGAGTTCTTAGGAGGAGCTCATGGTTCCTTGGGCCTTTCTGTTACCAGTGGTTTCCTTACTGTGATGATTAGTCAGAGCCCTGCTTGGCAACGGCTTCACTTGGAGGCACAGAGGAAAGTGTTCCTCTGTGGTGACCTCCTTCTTGTAGAATGGACACTGGGTAGACTCTACCTGGTAAGGTCGCCATGGCCTCTCCAAACAAAAGAAGAATCACGAGGCATCTAGGTCATTCTGAGAGATGTCTCAGTCCCTGAAACGTAGTTGACTTTGGAGGACAAGGAGCAACATGTCTGTTTTTATCTCTCTTTCTACATTAGGATAGCTTCCAAGTACATTTATTAAATAACGAGAAGTCAGTTACACCAGTCTGATACATTTAGTTAGTGTATAATATTTAAAGCTTAGGCACAGTTTAAATACTTCTAAATAAAGTTTAAATAAAGTTTGCTTAGCTACCTGGCTCTCATCTTCCACATGTCTTACATAACTTAATTGGAGCTTTTGGGACTTACTTGGGTTTCCCAGTTTTCCTTCCCATTCTGGAAAAACATCTGTCATCTTAATCTCCTAACACAAATCCATCTTTACTAAAAGCATTTCAGTTCTTACAGCTTTCTAACATTTTTTTCCTAGTTATTGATTCCCTTTTATTTTTTTCTTAATACCTTAAAGTAAGCTTATCATCATGTTGAAAGAGAATTGAATCCAAACTACACACATAGCATCATCTAATTAAGTAAATATTACCTGTATACATACTGTCACACTATGAGACTTGTAAGTTCCCAGGCAAATCCCATAGAACACAGGACAATCAAAAACCTTTGTATGTTTTTCACCGTCCAAAGAAAGATCTACTTGCCATGCTTTGGGTTCTGAATGAGCCCAAGCAGCAGAGATGCAAGAAGCAGATACAAGCATCTTTGAATTGATGTTTACAACATTCAGTAGAAATCAGCTTCCTTACAAAAAACCCTCTACAGGCGTTTTTTATGTTATGCAAATACAGAACCCTTTTAGTTGTTCTCAAAGGCACAATGCTTTCCCTTTGAGCTGTTTTGTTCTATTTTCTACCTGTTACAGAGACAAGGAGCATCATGACCCAGGCAGGGCAGGGAGTTTGAAGGATTCTTTGATAGAAATCATCTTGAGTCTGAAGTGAGAGGGTCAAATCCTAGCTCCTGTGCTCATTCCTCAGTGAGCTGAGCTTAAAACAGCACAGACAATACAAAAGACATTTGCTTCTCTGCATAGCTGGAGATAGCAGGATGGCTACTTTCTAAAGGACCAGGGAAGGTAGAGGAGGAAGGCGATAGTGTGAGCTGAGCAGAAGACTCGATGTTTAGAGTCCAGATATCAGCAGGCTTCTCCACCCATCTCTAGAAGCCAGAGTCGGGAATGTCAGCCATGGCCAACTTCATCGTGAAAAGTTTTATGTTTTGGTTGAATACTAGCAATCTCTAGAAACCACAATAATTAGCATCCCAGAACTAAAGCCTGGATTCCTGCCCAACCCACCCCTGCACACCCTGGGTAAAAGAAATGGTTACTGGTTATCCGATGTTCTGTTATTCACTGCTCACTATCTGTTTACTACTAACAATAGCCAATCTCAGCACATGTACACACAGGCACTGACACACACACAAATGCAGACACACACAGATATACATACAGACACACACAGACAAACTTGCAGACTCACACAGAGATGCAGACACACACACAGACAAACACAGACACACACAAACAGATACACACATAGACACACAGATACACACAGACACACACATAGACACACACACAAACACAGATACAGACAGACACACATAGATACACACACACACACACATAGACACAAACACAGATACAGACACACATAGATACGCACACACATACACACACAAAGTTTTCACCCTCCTTACCCACACCCTGCTTCTTCTGCTCTGTAACCATTCCCGTTTGTAAGTGGGTGGGAGCTCTAATTCTTACAGAGATCTCACCTTCTGAGGTTCCCCCCATATAAAGATCTGCACTGTCTTAAAAATGTGGTGTCACTGTGATGACTGGATTTTGCTGCCATATTGACACAATGAAGAATTACCTAGGATGGGAATATCAACAGGGAATTCTCTGAAGCATGCTACCCTGTGATTGTGCCTGTGAGATTTCCTCAGTTGGATCAGTTGAGATGGGAAAACCCTGAATATGGCCAGCATCATTTCAAAGGTAGGTTTCCAGCACTCAGGAAACGAATGCAGGTGAATCTCTGTGAGTTCAGGGTCAGCCTGGTCTACATAGTAAGTTCCAGGCCAGTCAGAACTACATAGTGAGACATTGTCAAAAAAAAAAAAAAAAAAAAAAGGAAATAGGAGACAGGAACTCTAACTTAGAAGAGTTTAAGTATACACAGCCCCAAACAATTTACCTAAAGGGATCTGGATAAACAGTTAAACCAGAACAACATAATATTTGTCCTTACTTAAAATTCCTATCAGAATCAAGATTAGTCAATTTTTAAATAACATATATAGCATATCTTGTAAGTAGAACAGGATTTAAGAGATACAGAATCCTTTCCCTTTAGGCTAGAGGGAGTCACAATTTATTTATAGTAATTATGTATTTAACTATTAATCTAGAGGGCTGGAGTCATAGGCATGATGAAGTTTTGTATAATGGGTCAAATTAACAGACATTTAAGTTTTTGGCCAGTAAAATACAATCTATGGTTACTATGTCATTTATCCAATGCAGGGGAAACAATCTATTTGGAGAAATCTAATAAATATTTGAAGTGTTTCATTTAGTAAAAGTATAAAATATTTTTGTAAGTCAGTTTTTAAATTTTACTTTTAATCATCGGTGTCTTTGTATGGGAATGTGAGTGTGTGCGCAGGTCTCTGCAGAGGCCAGAACAGGACATCAGGTCTCCATCAAAGACCAGAGCAGAGTTTCAGGTGGGTGGATGACTTGTGTGCTGGGAAGCAAACTCAGTTCCTTTGTGTGCAGTGTGCTCTCCTGACTGCTAAGCTCTGTCTCCAGCCTTACAGGCTAGATTTTATAAATACTAGTAAGATTTTGTCACAGTGCTCAGAAACAGCACAGAATTTAGCTTATGACATTTATTTCTGGAATGTTCCACTTGATATCTTGGATCATGGCTGAGAGTAGATAACTAGTATAATAGAAAGTGAAACTAGTTATGCATTGATTCGTCTAAAAGCTACTGGATGGCCTAGTGGCCAATGGCTCTCCATTAATAGAATGCACAATGTTGAACATTTGCAACGTATATGATTTGAATGATAGTGTCTATTAATATATGTGGCCCCATAATAAAGCTACCAGTTATACTAAACAGACAGACAAACATACAATTCCATCAGTAGATACCTGTAAAGGGAGGAAAGAGAGAAAAAAAGAAGCAAAAGAAGGAAGGAAGGAGAAAGGAAAGAAGAAGGAAGGAAGGAAGAGGAAGGAAGGAAGAAGGAAGGAAGGAAGGAAGGAGAAGAGAAGAAGCGAGCAAGCAGTAACTGGGCCAGGAAACAGATGACTGTAGATTTTCATTAAATAGGATGGGATCACTCAGGATGGGTCCCCTGGAGAGAGAATTAGGCCTCAACCTCAGTTATGTCAGAAAGTGGCTCCTTGGACCTGAGTTTAGTTCCTGAAATCTGTAGTTTCCTTGTCTCACCACACGGAGATTGCTGAATTTGAAGAGAGGGAGAAAGACAACAAAGACCAGAGTTCACAGGTGATCTTCACCTGTGGTAACCACAGGTTCTTTGGTGGTTATCCAAAGGGTGCATATTAGGCCTCTGTAGATGCAGATTATCATCCCAAGAGGGGACTGGGGAGGCAGTGATGCTATGGTCCTGTTCCCCAATTGGTTCTTGATCTGCCAATAAAGAAGCCATGGACCAATTGCTGGGCAGAAGGGATAGGCGGGACTTCTGGATCTCTGTAGGCAAGCAGAGAGACACAAGGAAAGGAAAGACAGAGTTCGCCATGCTTCTAATAGAGAAAAGTTGACCAGCTATGGGAGATGTTGAATGGAGTGACCACACAGGCTGCTCCTATAGGTGGGCAATTGTGGGGTGGGGGAATCTACAGAGCAACTAAAGTTTAGGGCAAGTGGAGAGGTGTAGAGCTTAGAGTATTGATAAGCGCACGCTAGCTGTGAGAATTTAATAATGCCCAGCAATTGTGTCAAAAAGCAAGTTGAAATTGAATAACTATGTGTCTGTGTCTTTTATCCATGGATTCAAGGGAAGCTGGGTGGGGGCTGGTAGTGCGGCCCATTCCCGGAGCTTAGGTGGTGTAGCAAAAGCTACATGCAACAGGGACAATAACTATGCTTGCATTGGACTAGTGACAAAATCGGATAGCAACCTGCAAATACATGGTGAGAAACAGAATAGTCAAAGTAGCTCCTCTCCTAGGACTATGGAAAATCAAAGCTTGGAGGCTGAGAGGTACATGTAAGAATTAATCACTCTAGGACCATGGCAACAAACTAGTTGTCTGCAATTGTTTCCTTGGAAGAGGCAGTGGGACAAAAATAGCTTGCATAGACTCGGGATGTGACCCACGTCACCAGCTACTAGCTACATGATCTCTAGTGGGTTACACCTTAGTTTAGCCACAGAGCAGTTCTCCCTTGTAGGATCATGTTGAGGACTGACGATGGTGTGGGTAAATCTGGAAGTGCTGTAACTGTAGAAGCTAAGCAGATGGTCCACCCAGTGTGTTAGATGGGCTCCCATCTGCAGAGTCGGACTCAGAACAATACTTTCTTCTCCGGGTACCACTTTTCCTAGAAAGGCACAGATAGTTTTTCTGGTAATAACATTTTTTTCTTTAAATATCTTTCCAAAAAAATCTTAATATTTAAGGTCTGCTTTCCTGTGACTTTATCTGTTTTTAGTAATGGGATGCTCTCTACCACTGAGCTACATTTTCTGGGTTATTTCTGCACATGGGCAAGGGTGCACACATGTGGAGGCTGGAGGCAGACACAAAGTCCTTCTCCATTGTTCTCCCTCCACCTTGTTCTCATTGAACCTGGAACTCACTATTTCAGCTAGAGTGGCTGGCCAGTTCTGGGGATCCACCCATCTCTGGATCCTCATCCCTAATCCTGTGCTGGGATTAGGGGTACATGTCACCATGTCTGGAGTGTTACCTGGGGTGTTGGGGATCCAAACTCAGGTCCCTAGGTTTCACGGTCAGCATTTTACCCGTGGTGCCATCTCCTTAGCCCTTCCTTTAGTGTGTGTGTGTGTGTGTGTGTGTGTGTGTGTGTGTGTTTTGAGACAATCTCACTATGCAGCCCAGGCTGACTCCAACACAGTCTTCCTGCTTGAACCTCCCAAGGGCTGTGATCTCATGTTCTCCTCACCAAGCAGGGCCCATTTTGTTATTCTTCACCATGTGTTACTTGTTGCTTTAGACACACCAAGCACGCCAATGGTTTCTAAATTGTTTTGCTTTCACTAGTTTAACTCTTCTAGGGTGACTTATGTCTAAATTATAGGAAACATGCTCTATATCCCGCCTGAGGGTAGATGAAAGTTGCCCTTTCCATGAAGGATGCCAGGGGAGCTGTCTGTGAATGGTCACATTATTAGCGTACAGCAGAGCTACCCTGGCGCCTCTTCCAAAGCCTTTTGTGTAGGCTTTGCTTTCTATCCTGTTAAATTGCTGCAAATCCACACACAACTGCAAGAAATGATACAGTGAGACCTTGTCTGCTCTTCAGCTGTCTCCCCACTGACAGTCTCTAGCGTACCAGTAAATGTCTATCATCTTCAACTAAGAGCCGACCTTAATACACACCCTCAGCTTTGTTCAACTCTCACAAACTTACATTGACCCCCATCTGCTGCTTTCCTGTGAGTTTTATGTGAATATCTCGCCTCCCTAGATTTGTGTGGTCACACACTTACTGGTCATTTGTATATTTATCTATAGAAAATCTGCTTAATTTGTTTATACTTCATTGTTTCCATACTAGGTAGCACATGCAGCCCCAGTGCATGCTGGGTAAGCGCTCTACCATGGAATACGTCTACAGTCACTTCACATTTTCGATTGTCTTATTGTTCCTCATATGTCCTGGATATTCATCTCCCACCATGTATCCAAATTCTCCAACGATGTAAGTCACCATCTCACTGTCGAGATCGTCCTTTAGAGCACATGCGTTTTTAATTTTGACATCTAATTTGTCTACTTTCTCCTGTGTTGCCCAAGTTTTAGTGTCCTAAAACAAAAAATCATTGCCAGCTCCAGTGTTAGGAAGCTTTCTCTTTCTCATTATTTTTATAATTTCAGGTCTTTCTGTTTAGAGTTTGGGGTCATTGTGAGTTCAAAGTATATAGTATAATGTGATTTCCCCTTTTTTGTTTATTAAAGGTCCATATCCATCTATTTTAAAAAGTATCTCTCACCATGAATGGCACTTCACAGAATCTGTATGTATTGTGTGTGGGGTGTGTCTGTCTGTGTGTATGCATGTGTGGATAGCCACACCTGTGCATGCATGTGCAGGTGTCAGTCAGGTGTCTGTGTGTATGCATATGTGGATAGCCACACCTGTGCCATGCATGTGCAGGTGTCAGGTCAGATGTCTGTGTGTATGCATATGTGGATAGCCACACCTGTGCATGCATGTGCAGGTGTCAGGTCAGGTGTCTGTGTGTATGCATATGTGGATAGCCACACCTGTGCATGCATGTGCAGGTGTCAGGTCAGGTGTCTGTGTGTATGCATATGTGGATAGCCACACCTGTGCATGCATGTGCAGGTGTCAGGTCAGGTGTTTGGTTGTCTTTCATTCTTATCTCTGTGAAACAGAGTCGTTCACAGAACCTGAGCTGACCACCCTCCCCTCCCCGACTAGCTGGCCACCACACTCCAGCAATCCTCCTGTCTCTGTTCATACCTCGTGCTGGGTGACAGGTCCACATGACCACATCTGGCTCTTACAGGTGCTGGGACCAAACTCAGGCCCTCACACTTGTGCAGGAAGAACTCTTATCCACGGAGACATCTGCCATCTCCCTTTATTTAACACAGAATCACATAAAGTCTAGGCTGGCCTCAAACTTACAAGATGCGGAGGCTGACCCTGAACTCCTTTTCTTCCTCCTGCCCCTCTCGACACCTGGGATACAGGTATGTGTCATCATGCCTAGCATTGTTTTTTAACAAGGGCTTTTGCAAAGCAAGAAATTCTACTTTAAACAAAATCTAACCTGCCCAGTTCTATTTTTATAGGTCCCGATTTGATGTCAAATCTAGGGATTTCTCACCTATCATCCCTCGATCTCAGTTTTTTCCTATGTCCTTTTTATTAAAAGGTTTATGGTTTTATATTGAAATCAGCCACTTGTTTTTATCTTTAAAAACTGTGAGTCTCCACTGTCTTATTGAATTTGGTTAGGTCCTAAGCAGTTATAAATTATTTTGGTAAGACTTGAGCATGTAATGAGCTAAGTCAGATGAAGTCATTGAAAAAGATTTGTACACTAAAGGACATAAATCAACATACTGTAGAACTCAGCATGCTATGTTCTTCTGGGAAAGGTTGTGTGTGAGGTGTGTGTGTGTGTGTTGTGAGGAATGATGGATGTAGTGAGAGAGAGAGAGAGAGAGAGAAATGTGTGTGTCTGTAAGTAGGTATCTGTGTGCATGCATGTGTGTGCATGTGTGTTATGTGCATGCCTCTGTGTGCTGGTGTGTGTATGAGTGCCTGCATGAGTGAGTGTGTGTGCACATGCTTGTGTGCATGTGTGTATGTATGACAGAGAGAGAAGTATGTGTCCTGTGGTAGGTATCTGTGCATGCATGTGAGAGTGTGTATGTGTGTTTATATATGTGCATGCCTGTATTTGTGTGCCTGTGTGCACATGTATGTGTGCAAGTGGTGTGTGGTGTGTAGTGGGGGAATGTCTTCTTACTTACCCCCCTACCCTCTTTTTCTTTGCAAAAGTCTCTGTTAGGTATCAAGACCATCCAGAGACCAAGAGACTTCAGCGAAAAGCTCAAGACTGACTTCTGGCTTCATCAGCCTGTCATTGTCCTGTGTGACAAATCACGACACTTTGCTTTTTTCTGCTCTCTGTTGTGCCTTGTTATACACCTCCTTTCTTGTCACGGAGAATCCACTGGTCTTCCCTTAGTCCACACTCAGAAGAGTTTCCAGGAGACACATAACCGATGAGCTCTTTCTTCTTGGTGCTAGACGTTCGTTGGGTTCCCAGAAGCTGAGCAGGACTGACTGTGTACTGTTTGGGATCAAGGGCAAGTTCAGAAAGAGAACTTGATGAAAACAGCCTTGGAAGAGAGGGAACTGGCCTGGTAAATCAACCCGCAGACTTTGTCTCGGAATTGTCTAAGAATAAAGTTCTCAATGGCCTCAAACATCTCCCGCTTCAGCTCCCAAATTCTGAGATTATTAACGTGAGCCACCATGTCCAGTTGCGACTCTGACTTTACAAAGTCCCCCTTTTGAACCAATTAAACTTGGATGGGGTCTTGGGTAACAAGGCCATGTGGGCGTAGCATACACATTTCAACAGTGTCACTTTCTCTTGGTCACATGACTGTAGCTCCAGTCTAAGAATGGAGGAAAGACAGAGAGGTAGTTCTCTGCCTTCCATGCTCCCACATTTCCTGAACACAAACTGGTCCACTGCACCAGTTACATTAGAAAATGTCACCAGGGCTGGAGAAGTGGCTTTGCCAGAAAAGGCACTTGCTGCACCTGGTAGCCTGAGTTCAATCCCTGGAACCCAGGTAAAGATGGAAGGACCGAATCAATGCAACAAAATTGTCCTCTGACCTTCACATATGTGCTGTAGTATGAATGCTCCTACCCACACATATGATGCACACATAAGCACATGCATGTGCCAATAGTAAGTATTTTTCAAATAACGAGAAAACATCATTCAGAGTTTTCATTAACTAGTGAGATACGTTGGCTGGTTTTATGTCAATTTGACACAAACTAGGTCGTCAGAGGGAAGAGAGTCTTTATTGAGAAAAATGCCCCTATAGGTCCAGCTGTAAGGCATTTATTTTCCTAATTAATGATTGATGATGGGGAGAGGCCCATCCCATTGTGGGTGGTGCCGTCCCTGAGCTGGTGGTCTTGAGTGCTATAAGAAAGCAGGCTGAACAGACAGTAAGCCAACCCTTCCGTACGTAGCCTCCAGGGTCTTGCCTGGCCTGAGTTCCTGCCCTCACTCTTTTGATGATGAACTGTTATATGGGACTGTGAGCCGAAGGATGCTCTCTTCCTCAACTTACTTTTGCTCTTTGTTTTTAACAAAGCAATGGCAACCTTAAGGCATAAGGATAAGTTCCATTTTTCTCTTGAGCTAAATGAAGAAGGCTCTTCCTCATTCCTAAGGATTTGGGACTGGAGAGATGGCTCAGCAGCTTAGAGTCCTGTTGTTCTTGCAAAAGTTCCGGGTTCAATTCCCAGCACCAACATGGTGGCTAACAACCATTCATTATTATTGGATCCAGCTCCAGGGGATTCAATGCTCTTTTCTGGCCTCTTTAGGGACCAGGCACATACATGGTGTGTGTGTGTGTTCGCACACACGCACACACACAAAGCACTCATACATACAAAATAAAAGAGACTATCTTTAAAAAGAATTTTATCTTTGTTTAATAATTTTGATTCCTTTTCTTCTGTGTAGTATTTACTCTGCCAATACTAATCTTCCAATAATACTTCACAGTGACAAACCAAGGATAAATGTTCTTATGGCCCCAGAGTGCTGCGCATATCTGGAATGTGATCTGATGAATTTTTGACAAAAGGAGGGAAAGAGCCAGGACTGTGAAGACCGTCTTGAAAGGCTTCTGGCACTCAGCCCTGGTTTGGAACACTCCTTCGAATGGCATTATTTATCCAAATGACTTGTTAAGCTCTTACACAGATGGTCACAGCTAGCAGAGTCAGTGCTGCCAGCTCTTCGTGTTTACCATGTGTTCTCTTCCAATAAATGTCACTGCGCCAGTGTGAACGATCGTCATTCTTACCCAGTCTGTGTGTGAGGCACGCCGCACAGCAAGGGATGGTCAGAGCCTTGCGTGAGATAGTGAGAACCTCTATTCCCTCTGCTCCTTTTGTGACCCTAAAACTCTTGCTTTTCCCCCCTGGAGGTCGGGGAGGAAAGGAACCAAAAGCTAAAGGATTGTGGCATCTCCCATCATTTATATTTTTAAGTCACACTCTCTTGAAAACATGTTTTCTATGCCCACACGAGTTAGACCCCATCCACTTTAACTTGTTCAAAAAGGGGAAGTGTGTAAGTAGTCAAAGTGACTCGAGGCAGTAATCTCACCACTTGGGAGGCTGAGGCCCTTGAGGACTTCTTAAAGGGACCCTATTAGAAAACACCAACAATGATAGTAATATTCTTATTCATACTTTTGCTATCAAGTACCATGTATCAAGTACCAGTATAGGCGAGGCTATCAAAGCCTGGGAAAATGGTGTCCTGTGGTCAGTACATGGGCCTTGAATCTTTTATTGTACCATATGATGAAAGACCTCGAATCTACAGATAGAGAATGAAAGCCCGCCCGATCCTCGTTGCTTGAAGCTCTTTAAACCACTCCTTCTGGCAACTGACAAGCTGCAGAGGCTGAGACTGTGCTTTACAGCACCAGCATGTTTGCCTGTAGAGGAGGAGGTTTGTCTGCCTGGGGCCAGTGGGGACAGGCATGTGTAGCTAATCTGCTTGGGACAAGGGCTTAGATTCCTGACTCTGTCACTTCCTAGTTATGTGACATTAGTTAAGCTTGCTCTGTGCCTCAGTTTCTTCATCAGTAAAGCGGGGAGAATAATGTCTCTGGCCTCAGCACGTCGTTCTAAAGACTGGAAATATAGTGAAAACGCTCCTCACTGCCTAGCCAGCCTCCCAGGAACTGCCAACTGCTGTCATGCACCATGAATTAATATTTCTCTCCATGAGAAAGCTTGCACATAACTGTAGTCCCTGGAGACTATACTGCCTGGTGACACGTAGTCAGTCTGTGGACATCTGTTCCCAAGAGGATGAAATCACCAAACAACACTCTCTTCAGGATGCGTCCCTGCTGTTAAGTGGCACACGACTCTGTACTCAGCCACAAGCACTACCTAGGCCTTTGCTTATCTTTTTTTTTACTTTGTAATTTATCAGGAGATGGACTCCTTGCGATAGCAATTTTTCATGTACTCTTGAGGCCAGTGGTATTAAAGTAGAAACAATGAACGAGTCACCTACTAATGGCCAGAACTGTCACATGCCTATGTACCAGAGCCTCCTGGGAATCTCTGCCATGTGTGTTGTGAGCAAACGTGGAGGGCTTATCTTATTTTGTAATCCATTTGTAATTATAAGTGAGAATGACCAGGGCTACTGTTTTGTTTCTCCATGATTTTCTTTAGACCCAGAGATACAAATCAGCATGGAGAAATGGAAAAAAGAGCCAACAAATAAGTCTCCAGCCCAGAGATGAAATTTACTTTTACCTCATCCTAAGTTCTGAGTGTCACAAGAGTCAGGTGACCTGGTATCACCTTAAGAGTTATGATGACGTCCCCTTATCAGCAGATACAAACAGCATCATTAAATCTGCAAGGTCAATCCCCCACCACAAAAATTTTTAAGAGCGCTGGCAAACCAAACCACACAATAGAGTCATAGTGAAGGATTTCTGTAAAAGACCACCATTCCCCAAATATGATGATTTCTAAACAGAACTAGTAGTGACTGTTTTTTTTTTTCTCCACCATTCTTTTGATTTCTAAACGTAGTCATCCTCATTCATCCAACAGATGACTATAGGCTCCTCCTACACTCACGGCCCTGAGGAGTCTTTCTCTTAGAACTAGATGGAACTCACTGTTCAATACCATGCAAAGATAACCCCAAAGGAAGTCCCTTCCATGACACCCGGATCCACTGTGGTCTGACTTTTCTTGCATTGGCCTCTCTCAATTCACCTACACTAAGAGTAATAACAAACACTACCACATATGGAGGGAATAACTTCTCTTCTCAGTTGAGAGCAGCCTCATTCTTCTCAGGTCAGCAATGTGCTTGGCCCAAGGACATCATATATGTCATGGCTAGGTGAGCCAAACAGCCACCTCACTGTCCTTTGAGGAGCTGCCATTCCGGACTTTCATGGACCCGGCCACTGAGATACAAAAGGAAGTGCCTGGGTTTGTATTCTTCTTCTCACTTGGGACGGTTCAGTAAAACTCCAGTACCTAGTGCTGTGACATCCGTTATGTAGCCATGAGACAACAAATACGAGGACCCAAAGCCACCACAGTGACCATGGGTGAATAGAAGGTGGAAGAACAAGTCCTTGGTAGACGTCATCAAAGTCCAGCTCCACCCATCTCCAAGCATAATGAAGGTCAATTAGTCTCTGTTACAGGCTGGCATAGTACCAGACTGTGTCCGCTCACCTCCTACTGTGCCCTGGGAAGTGGCCACTCACCTGTACTACGATAAGTACCCTCTCTTGCAAGGGTGACTCTGTGAGGAAATTCTCTTCGAAGGGATATGAGGAAAGATTCCTTTCAAAACAATGGGACAAGGTTCCTTCCTTCTAGAGATACGTGCCAAGGCACTTAGACACCAACTGTCACCCAATAAAATTTCAACAGAGAAATGAAAAAGCAAGAAATAAAGTGCAGTAGCTGCATGCCTGCACAGCTGCATGGCCGCAGAGCCACATGGCCACACCACTGCATGGCCACATAGCAGCATGGTCTGCACGGCCACAGGGCTGCACAGCAGCAGGACACTGTGAATGCAGTCACTGCCTTTGAACCATTCACATAGATACTGACAGTGGCTGGACAGTGGCTCAGTCGTCAAGAGTGCCAGCTGCTGTTCTGGAGGACCTGAATTTAGTTCCAGGACCCACATCAGATGGCTCACAACTCCAACTCTAGGAGAGCTGACACCCCTTTTGGCCTCTATACACACCTGCATTCACGAGTGCACACACAGGCACACTTTCACACACAAATAAAACATAAAAACTCTAAAAATGCTGCAATGGCAAGCTTTGTCGTGTGCACTTCACCACAATAAGAAAAGCAACAGCCCCCACCACCGCCCTACATCCATTAGAATGGCCTTGTAAAAATAACAAGTGTTAGTGTGTGTGGTGGCACACCCCTTTAATCATGCACTTCAGAGGCAGAGGCAGGCAGATCCGTGAGTTCAAAGCCAGCCTGGTCTACACAGTGAGTTCTAGGGCTGTGTAGAGAGACCCAGTGTCAGAAAACAACAACAACCAAAACAAACAGAGACAAAACCAAATAAACAACAATAAAAACCAAAACCAAAGCAACTGTTGGTGAGGATATGGGAAAAGATAGAACTTTTCAGTCTGTCTTATTATATCACTTTGGCTGATGTAGTACGTGCTATGTAGGCTAGCCTGGCCTCAAACACACAGAGATCCATCTTCCTCTGCCTCTCCAGTGTTGGGATTAAAAGCATGTACCTGGCCAAAACTTAGATCTGTTGCTTGAAATTTAAAATGTTATAATCAGCTGGGGAGATGGCTCACGGGATCAGGATACAGCCCAGTGGGTTGAACACTTGAAGTACAAGTGCAGAGACCAGAGTTCAAATCCCCAGAACCCACATAAAGTTAGAGCAATAATGCTCAGATTGTGGAGATATAATCTTAGCACTCTGATGATGATATGGGAGCCAGAGGTAAAGACTCCCTGGAAGGCCTGAGCCAGGCAGCCTCAGCAACGGAGATCTTGTCTCAGACAAGATGGAAGGTGAAGATTGTTACCATGAGCACGATGCGATATATGTACTCATGTCTTTCCCCATACACCATATAAAGATAAAATAAAATGTAGTGCATCATTAGAAGACAATATAGTGGTTTCTCACAAGTTAAACATAAAATTAACTTATGATGCAGAAATTCCAATCTGGGTCTTTGACCATGCGATGGTTTGAATGAAGAATGTCCCCATGGGCTCACATATTTGATCATCTGATCCCCAGTTGCTGGGCCTGCTTGGGAAGGCTATGGAAGCTTTAGGAGGTAGATCCTTGCTGAGGAATTATGTCACTGGGAGTAGGCTCTAAAGTTTTAGATAGCTGTGTTCTACTTCTTGTTCTTTCTTTTACTTCTTGTGCATAGACAAAAAATGTGATTAACAGCTTTCTGTTCCTTCCTCTGCCACAAACCTGTACCCAAAAGTAAGCACCTCTCTCCTCGAAGTTGCTTTTGGTCATATATTTTATCACAGCAACAGAAAGGGACCTAATTCAAACCATAAGATTGAAAGCCAGGGACATGTGAATCCACACTTATAGTAACAGTATTCACAACAACCTAAGACAGAAGCAACCCAAATGCCCATCACGGGTAAACAGTTTGGCACTTTACATACATCAGAATATTATTTAGCTGGCGTGGGGTGGGGCAGACATGGTGGTTCCCATCTGCAATCCCAGCACTCAGGAGGGTTGTCACAAGTGCAAGGCCAGCCGTGAAAAGGGAATTCTGACAAATGCCATTTGATGAGCAGAAAAACAGTGTTGTGTGGTCTCACTTATAGAATACCAAAGTGGCTCAACCAACAGAGACAGTGGGATGGACAGAAAGCAAGTGCTAGCTCCGGGGTGGACTCAGGGAATGGGTACTTACTTGTATTTAGTAAGTACAGTAAGTCTCCACCTGGAAGTCATGGTTTCTGGGTAACACACTGCCCTTTCTCCTGGGCAGTGATGTGAGTCTTTCATATTCTTATTATGTGTGATTATGATGTGTGTGTGTGTGTTATATGTGTGATCTATATGCATGCATGCATGTGTATAATGTTTGTGTGTGCATAATGTGTGTATATATATGTGTGTGTGTACAATGTGTATATGTGATGTGAATGTATAATGTATGTGATGTGTGTGTATATAATGTGTGTGTATGTGTGATGTTATGCATGTATATGCATCTTATATAATGTTTGTGTGTGTATATATAATGTGTGTGAATTACATATGTGTATATATGTTTCTGTGTGTATAATGTGTGTATATAATGTGTATATATTATGATGTGTATGTGTGGCTGCCTGCATGTGTGCATGCACATGCGAGTATATGTCCTGTGTATGAGTTGTGTGTATGTGTGTGTGTGTGTGTGTGTCTGTGTGTACGTGGGGTTCTGAAGATCAAACTCAGGTTGGCGTGCTTGCATAGGAGTCTTGCAAACTATAAACTAAGTGGCAGGTTACCCACCTTCTACACTCACACATGCATTCCAGTTATAGTGGTGAGAGCACTAGAGGAAACAGAGATTTTCTGGGAACCAGAGAGGAGCTGATGGCGGCAAATTGCCAGCTAAATATGAAAGTCAACTTCTCCTTCCACTGTGTGGTCAGAAGAGCTGGGCACACAGCTGTCCCACTGTATGGCACCCCAGTTCCTCTGGGCTGCAGTGCAGCTACATGATTAATTTCTTACCAATGAGATATTAACAGGAGGGATTGCCCACCATTTCCCTCTGACCTAAAACAACAGCGACCCTGCACAGACACTATGCTGCCGACAGCTTAGCTGTTATCAGTCCCTCCTCTCCCACTGCTTCAGAACACCCACCCTCTGTTACATAAATTAAAAAGACAAACAAGCCTTCCATGTTTTAAAGCCATCTTGTCTTTAGATTCTTGCCACCACAGCGGAATCTTTTTTCTGTAGCTAATTAATATATGCAGATGCTGCAGCAACTGAAGTCCAAACATCTCACCAGACAGCAAAGTCACTGTTCATAAGCTACCTGAAAAATCCTATGATCTTAGGTGACAGTAACATAACCTCACCCTGAGAATTAGGTGATACCCAGAAGACCAGAGCGACTAGTGGTCCCCCCATTCCACGGAAGAACTAGGCTAGGGGATGGCTTCCTGACTTAAAAATGGCAAATCTTTCCTATATAAGTAAAAATTTCAGTTTTCTTTCCCTTGAGAGAGGACCTCATGGAGTCCAGAATGGTTTTAAACTTGCTACATGGTCAGGATGGCCCTGAACTTCTAATCCGCCTGCCTCTACCTCCTAAGTCTTGAGATTACAGGATGCACCACCATACCTGGATTCTGTGATGCTGGAGATTAAACCAAGGTTTCTGCTAGACAAGCCGTCTGTCAGCTGAGATACCCTCAGCCTCATCCTCACAGAGATTTCATGCACGCACAAATCTAATCCCTACTTGTCAGATACTTCCTGACGTACTCAAGCCTCCTCTGAGGCAGGGAAAAGCCTGAGTTTTTCACGATGTGATTTGTAGATAGATGGTGAGGTGATTGTTTGGGACAGTTCTGAAGATGTATCTGCTTGCCCTTTCATATGCAATTATTTCATATATCTGCCTCTCTCAAAGGCAATAAACAACAACAAAAAGCCATACAATAGTCTGACCATGGCCGCCATGAATGCCCTGGTCCACAGCTGTGAGGCAGCACAACAGCAGCCTCTCTGACACGCCGGCCAGTCCAAGCTCCAGAACAAGATTGAGCCACGAGATGCAGGCTCTCTCTTGCTAGGCTCTGACATCGATACTTAATTCAGTGAAGGGAAAACAAGCAAACCAGAAACAAATCAGAGCAAAACAAGAAATGCCCCAGCCAATTCCCCAGGGACAGAAAAAGCCCAGGAAAGCCAGGAGATGAAGATCTGACAGCAAACAGGTTGAAGCTTGTGTGGCTAGTGGAAGACTGAGCAGGACCAGCCATCCCTGAACACCGAGGGTGGATCGCTTGTCAATCAAGCTGCCAGCTTCTTGGTGGATAATGTTACAGATGCAAAGAAACGGATGATTATTCTTCCACATCCCATTATATGGGACCTCAGAATCGAGCAAGAAACACAGGTGTGACCTGGATCATCTGTGGGGTGATACATCTCACTTAACCTTACCAAGCCTCAGTTTTCCCATCACAACATGTGGTTCATATAGTACCTACTTCTTTGGGTTGTAGTTAAGACTAAGATTTAACTTATCAATGACATGCACGTGCTAAGCTCTTCCTAGCTGGAAACCGTGTGTGTGTGTGTGTGTGTTGTGTGTGTTTTTGTGGAAATCTTCAGGGAGTCTCTTAGAAGTCATTTCACGCTGATGCTTTTCTGGAAGGACAGAAAGCACATGAAGTATACCAGACCACAGGTTGGTTGTTGGAGTGCAGAGGGCAAGGACGCCGGCTGTACATCATCCGGCATCCTTCCTTCAGCAAGAACTAATCAACAACTGAACTCAAGTCCCCGGACACAAGCAGAAACTACTCCGTCAACAGAATGGCGACCATCAGATGCAGGGGCTTACAGAGTGTAGCTACTGCCCAATGCCCGCTTTCCAAAGCCAGTGATCACTCCACTCATCTGGTAAACTCGGCCTTCATGCAGATTCGCTCACCCTTTAGTACTGATGAATTTCATCAATAATTCTTCCTTCCTCCGCTTTCCACTGCTCTCATTTTCTTATACCCAGAAGGCTTCAGATGATAAATCGGGCGTGGCTGCTGAGTAAAGACTAAAACCAGCTGGATCGCTGCAGGAGTTAAGTTTTGTTTCTTTGTCTGTGTTCTGGGATTACATCACACATGCTAGGCAAGCACTTTACCAATGAGAAACATGCAGCTCAAGGGTGGCTCATGTTATACATGATGCAGCAAGGGTTAAGGGATGCTCAGATAACAAGCGATGTGTCTCAGAGACGACTTCAGGATGCTTGAGACTGAGTGTCCTGGTTAGCTTAAATTGTCAGTTTGACACAACCTGGAGTTATTTGAGAGAAGATGCCTCAAACGAGGGACTGCTTAGATCAGGTTGGTCTGTGGGCATTACTATGAGGGATTATCTTATGTGGAAGGGCCCAGCCCCCTGTGGTTGGCTGCATCCCCAGGGCAGGTGGTCCCGGAATATATAAAGAGCTCAGCACAGCCGGTGACTGAGCCAGAGAGCAAGCCAGCAAGCAGCAGTCGCTCTGTGGTCCCTGCCTTTAGGTTTCTCCTTTGAGTGCCTGTCTGGCTCCTCTCAGTGATGAACTATGGTCTGGACGTGCAAGCTGAAATAAACCCGTTCCCTCCCTCCTCTAAGTTGCCACTGCTCAGACTGATTTCTCACAACACCAGAAGGAAAGCAACGAAACAGTAGGTGCATAAGGTTTATGTCCACTCATCTGAATGGCACTGTTCAGTCTGCTGAAGGCTCAGGGAGAGCAAAAAGCAAGAGGGAGACCAGCTCTGTCCTCTTGAGCTAGGACATCCATTTTCCTACCTTTGACCAGTGGGACTGTGGGTTCTCCAGGCTTACAACTTAAACTTAACAGAGTGACTTTCCTAGCTCCCAGGCCTGCAGTCTCCGGCTGCCTGGACTTCCTGGTTTCTAGCTAGCAGGCTGCAAACTGTAGTACTTTGGAGCCCTGGAGTGGTGTGAGCCATGTCACACACTGCATCTTTATACCTGTGCCCTCTTGGTTCTGATTCCCTGGACAACCCTGACTCAGGCCATCAGCAGCAAAGGTGGCTCCACAGTTGGTCATAAATAAAACCAGTGCCCAGAATGGCCACACATCCTAACAGGGCTTTCAAGCTTCTAGCGAAGGAGAGCAGAGTGTCCCCCAGCTCTCCTCGATGCTATCAGGAAACATGTTCAGAAAGCACTGGGTGGCAATTAACCTCAAAGTCTAACCCAGCCACATGGAGGCCATGGCTGGCACTAGGTTTTTGGAACTGAATGACTACTTGGTAGTCATCACCTAACTGCCCCCTTCATGGCTTGGAACCGAGTTCCTTTCATGCCCTGTCAACTTCGCCATGTCAGATACTGACATCCTTTTCCTCTCCTAGGCAAGGGTTGGTGTGCAGAACTCCACTCCCCCCCCACCATCCCCCTCCCCCCATGGCAAACATGTGCGTGCATAAAGCTCCTCTTTTGTTCCCACTACCACGCCACTAGAGTCACAGGCCCTTCTTGCTTGTAGTTTAGTTTTTTGTTTCTCAGTGGTAGGTGTTCATGGGCCTCCTCTCCAAGGACTGCATAGTTCACTCTTAAAGCAGAAGGCTACAGGATTTGGTTGCATAGCAAGAACAGACTGAGAGAATAAATCTCTCTTAGGAATTACCACCAGGGACCAGCAACATGGCCCAGTAAGTACACAAAGTTGGATACAAGCCTGATGACCTAAGCAAAATCCCGGATCCCATAGCGGAAAAACTGACTCCTCTACGTTTTCTCCTGACCTCCCTCCATTCTATGGTAGCATGCATGTGCAGCACACAATGATAAATAGCATCTCAAACAAACTTAAAGAAATTGCTCAACAGGGACTGGCTTAGTTGTAGCGTATGCAACACCTGGGTTCCAATACAAGAGAGGGTGGTCGAAAATCTCATCAGATATTAGGTAATCTATTTCCCTTCTGATACAGACTATTAATAGAACACTAATTGGATATGCTAATGAACTGGATTTCCCCTAATATCTTGAGCTATCTCTTGTCTAGGGAAAATTAAGAGTGACTTCACTGACTGGGGCAGGGTGGGTGACCATTAGGATCGCAGTGTGTCAGAGTAGTGTCACAAATACAGGGAAAGTTGCTTCATTACTGAGGAAAGAAATGACTGACAGTGAAGAGTGATTACTTGACCCAGTGCTTGGGAGACAGGGATGAAGGGGATTACCATGAGTCCTAGGTCAGCTGGGGAGACACAGTAAGATCTTGTCCAAATCAAAATACCTCAGATTCTATGTACCAGGGAATCCTGAGCCAAAGCAGGATTGCTCCCCACAATGCTGCTGAACAATGCTCCCACAGTAGCCAGGGAGATACCTTCAAAACCCAAGTCAGCCTCCACTCCTGCTAGACAGACCTAAGGGTTCAAACCCCTACTCTGACCGCAGCACACACTCCTCCCAGGCTGTAACTTTGGTCTCCTGCCAGGGATTGTGAACCCTGCCTCGTTCCTCCAAAGCACACTTTGTCACAGGTGGCACATGGCTGCGCCCCTTGCCTGTCCCAGCCCCCTTGCCTGCCCTGGCCCCCTTTCCTTGCCTCAAGACTTTGCAAAATGGAGACTTCCTTGGAAAGCTTTTCCTGAATATCCCACTTAACATGGCCCAGAATTCCCTCCACCATCCTGCGGCTCCGCCCTCCAGAGCATCTATCCTGTACTTCATCTATTTTTTTTCTATTCATGGCGGAAGCTCCATCAGGGTGCAATATAATTTTTTAAAAATAGATTATTTATGTTTTTATTGATATCCATTTTATTTTTATTGTTTTTACATCCCTACAGAAGTTTCCCCTCCCTCCTCTCCTCCAAACCCCTCCCCCGACCTCCCCTCTGCCCTCCATAAATTAGTTTAAAATGATTTTACTTTTTAATTCTTAGGCGGTTTCCTTTGTAATGAATTTTATTCCCATTCATTCCCCTTCCCCACCCCCAACTCCTCTGGCTGAAACCTTTTTCCTCCCAGCAAGTCAAAGGGCAGAGGGTTTTTGTTTTGTTTTGTTTTGTCTTTTATTCTACATTTTATGACAGTGTCCAGAACAAGGCCACACCCATAGACATCTGATGCAGAACACGTGAAAGGCACTGTGCTAAGCATGGCAGCAGAAGATTCTAAAAAGTAAGGTGAGGGGCTGGAGAATGACCCAGCAGTTAATCTAGCTGCTCTTCCAGAGGACCAGGATTCAATTCCCAGCACCAGCATGGCAGCTCACAGCCATCCGTAACTCTGGTTCCAGAGGATACAACATTCTTTTCTGGCCTCCATGGGTACCAGGCACACCTGTGGTACACAGACACCCACACAGCCAAAACGCCCAGATACACAATGAAACAATAAAAACAAACTAAAGAATAAATAAAAAGTCAGCTGCAAGAATGAGGTTTGGTTGAGAGTACATCAATGTGAGCATAACTGACTGCATGCCAGTGTATAGTCAGGGTTCTAGAGTCACAGAACTTATGGGTAGTCTCTATACAGTAAGGGATTTGTTATGATGACTTACAGTCTGTAGTCCAACTCCCCAACCATGGTCAGCTGTGAAGGGGAAGTCCAAGGATCTAGTAGTTGCTCAGTCCCACAAGGCTAGCTGTTTCACCTGGTCTTCTGTAGAAGTAGATTCCAACAGATGTGCTGGCCAGTAAATGCAAGCAGGCAAAGAAGAAGAACGAATCTTCCTTTTTCCAATGTCCTTATGTTGGTCTCCAGTAGAAGGTGTGGCTCAGATTAAAAGTTGTACCCCCATGCCTGCATCTGGGATTTTACTTTGTCCCAGGCTGCCGTGAACTCAGAAGATCTCCTTGCCTTAGTCTCCTGGGATTAAAGGCATGTACTACCTTGTCTTGGGCCTAAGCTTTCCATGGCCACTATGCCTCAAGATCTCCATGTCAAGATCCAGGTTGGAAACTTGTGTTTTCCAGACTCAAGATCTGGATCACGGTGAGCCCTCCAATTCTGGATTGTAGTCCATTCCAGATATAGTCAAGTAGGCAACCAGGAATAGCCATCACATAGAGCAATCTAATGACGAGATGGTGGCATGTGCTGAAGATAAAGACCTGTGTCTACTCACAGCAAGCAGTGAACTGATTTGTCATGAACACAGAGGCTGACATGTAGGTGGCATCTTTGTGATGCACAAGCCTGCGAGACACAATGGCCTCAGCAACAGAGTGTGCAGTGTAGGCAGAGGGACCTTGTTCTTGATCACAGGGACCTTGCTCTTGATTACAGGCAGGCATGGATCAACACAAAGGAGCAGAGTAGGAAATCACCATGGGGAAAGATCCGGGCAGGTGCACGGTTCTGACTAAACGCACCTGACAGGATGCCAGAGCAGTATGGTCAGCAGTCAGTGAGGTGCGTTGTTTATTGTTGCTATGACAAAATGCTTCACACAAAAGCAATGTAAGGAATGAAAGTTCATTTGGCTCACGGCTTCAGAGGATACAGTTCTAGATGGGAAGACTTGCCAACAGGACCGTGGAATATCTGCAGTCAGCAAGTAGAGAAAGGTGCCCCAGGAACTTGCGCCCTCCCCCTTTTCCCTCTGGGACCCTGTTTCACAGGATGGTGCTGTCTGCAATCAGGATCTCCCTTCTTAGACCTCACTGGAAGCACCCTCACGACATGCTGAGAGGCTTGTCTCCTAGGCAACTCTAAACCTAGTCTAGTTCACAATGAAATGAACCATCATACAGGAGGGCAGGGAGGATTGCAATCTTATTAGATATTGACGGTCGGAGGCTCTTGTTAAACCCAGAGTTTTACAACATGTATGGATGAGCCTGTAAGAAAATTTAGGCGTCTGATTAAAGTTTCGTCAAGCAACAAGTCTTTGTTCATGTCATGGTCACCAGTTTTACTTACAACTAAAACATGATCATAATTCAAAATTAGTTGCAGAATATAAGGTTGTAGCAGCATATCATTTTGTTGGGGTGGTTTTCTTTTCTTTTTTCCCTTTTGTATAAAAATTCTAGCCTTTTCTTTTTCCAAGACATTTATTGCATTCAACACTCAAGTAGATACCTATTTCTAGAGTGATGTGTTTTGGGGACCCGCATTTCATCCTTTAGCTATGAATGACTGCCTTATGTCTTTCATATTGTAAACAAATTACATCTTTATCAATTTTCTTCAGAAAAAAATCAAGTAATTTCCTTTGTTAGTCTTCCCTTATATATAGACCACCATACCCTATAGATTAATATATATATTTTATATAGAGAACTCTGTATATTATATATAGTCACTTACTGTCATTCACTGGATGAATATTCCAGGACCTTCCCTGAATGAGGAACTGTGTTGTTGTTAGGGAAAGTGGTTACCAAGAAGGCAAGCCCCGAATCCTCATGTCCTCCAGAGAGGACAGACACAGCTGTGAATAGTTCAGCGCAAAGGAGAAAAAAAATGACCTAAGCCCACAGCAAGGCAGGCCCCACCCCTCTAAGGAGCAGGGATGGCCAGCAGAGTCACACGTAGGAGATTCCCCTGCCAGGTGAAGCAGAATGTAGTGGTTCTAGGCACAGTGTGAATGAAGCAACGGAAACAGGACTTTAATGAAGCAGGGTTTTGTAGCAAGGTGGGTCACAGGGCAGTGTTTGGGATGGGAGTGTGGGAAGGAGCGAGCTGGTGCCCCAAACCAAAGCAGCAGTGGCTCAGACACTGAAGTGGATAAATTCAAGAGTCAGTTTGGAGGTAGGAGTAGCAAGTACCAAGAATGCTTGGGGCATTTTAATCTGAGTGTGTAGCTGACTAAGGCATACCTTCTGATAGCTGGAAACCCTTTTATTGATTCGAGGGAACTCATGTTTGGATTGAAGTTAGTTTGGGAATGGTAAACAGGGGGAAATTATTGCATTGATAAGATCGGTAGACTGTTTCAAAAGATGCATGTCAATGAGTACAGCTGGGCAGCGGATCAATACAGAAATGGAGTAATAAAACCTGAAGGGACTGTATTGTTTTTCAAAGTCTACTTCAGTCATTCTCAACATGCAAGGGGTCACAAACTACAACAGCCTAATTAAAGATGGAGAGATGGGAGGATGGGAATGAAGATTTATAGGAGATAAAGATTTATGAAACCCTGAAGGTAATCGAGATGAAGGAAGTGACTTAGGGAGCTCCTTAATTAAAGGACAACATTCTGGTCTTTGTTTTTCATTGTGTAACAAATACGGGGAGATATCCAGTCCTTCTCTCAGGCAGTAATAAGTCTAACAGCTTCTGATTATGGCTGTAAAATGGTAACTACTGATGTGGAAGACGGTAAGGTGGTCACATGACCCTGGCCAAGCCGACAGGGTGGCAGTGGCTCTAGCCACTGCTCCACATGCTCACCTAAGGGCCTGAAAGTGCAGACCATGACCAAAATGCAGATGAAAGACCTTTTACAGGAAAATGGAGGGATACTTTTTGGGGGTGGGCTTTGGAAATTACACTTGAGTCTAAAGAAACTATAAAAACAAGTAGAGGCAAGTTCTTTTGATAAGACACACGCCACCTACCAAACTGGCCTGCCATCATTTGCCAAGTCAGCATGATCATGGAAAACATTTCACTGGGGCTGGCTTAGAGTTTCAGAGGTTTAGTCTGTTATCATCATGAAAGGAAGCACAGCAGCGTGCAGGCAGACATGGTGCTGGAGGAGCTGAGAGCTCCACATCCTGATCTGCAGGCTGCAGGAGACTGTGTGCCACACTGGGAGGAGCTTGAGCATGGGCGATCTCAAAGCCCACCCCACAGGGACACACCTCCTAATAGTGCCATCTCCATGGGCCAAGCACTCAATCATATGAATCTATGGGGGCCAAACCTATTCAAACCCCTACTTCATCTTTGCAATCAACCTTCCTGGAAAGCATTTCCTGTGGAGATAGCGACAATAAAGTTATAGGCACACAACGATGGTAACGAACTATTGGCAGTGGTTTTGCCGGTTACCATAGATGGATTCAGTTGTTCATTCATCACGGTTTAACTGTGGTGTGTGGAACAGCTTTACTGTCAATTTACAGGAGACCACAATGGCTTACTGTGCTTTAGGGCCTTGCTCAGGGCCATGCGACTTGAAAGTGGTGGAGTTTGCCCAAGCTCTTGGCCTCTCCCCAATACATTCTACTAAACATTATTACCCTTTATTACATGCCACACTTGCCAGAACCTCTCAGTTAACTCTAAAGCCCAGACGATGCTCCAATTAATTAAACTGAGATGTTTTGCCTTCATCTCCTACTGATAATCTTTCCAAAATCCATCCTACCAGCGGGACAATCTACTGAGCACAGTTTTGTCTTTTATTGGCCACTGAAAGTCTTCTACAGAGAAGCTGCTTTTGGCCCCAAGAAACCTTCACTTGCAAGCCTCACTTACTGTTCCAGAACCAATTTGACTGCACGATGACCTTCGAAGGGTTTCTCTCATTACCCACCTCATATTGTGTCTTGTTTTGGTTTAGAAAAAGATAAAAAAAAATCACTCCTATCTCTGATCTTTTGCTTCAGCCCCAAGCCTCTGGTATTGTGGTATTTCAGAATCAGACACGTGGCTGTTGTGGTAGATTTAGGGCGGTTTGGTTAGGCTCCTCTGAACTAGGTTTCACAGGAATCCCTCCTTCGTGCTTCTAGTCAAGGAGGAAGACAAGACTTAACATCAACACGGGAGGTCTGGAGGACAAAGCGAATTAGCAACCATTGGAAGAATATTAAACGTCCACTGTGGAATGATTTCAATAAACAGACAGTTTGTCTTTCATGCTTGGAATGATGAGTATGTGTTTGTAGCCAACACGTCATTGTGAGCCTGCTGGCATCTGTCCTTTTTGACACAGGACAGCTGTTCCATCTGCATCTGGTCCCCTTTTCCTGGACCCTCTGCAGATTCACTAACAGTTAGGCCACAAATGTGCTTATCTTTGTAATGAATGGTCCTGTCTCTAGCCGGTTACAGTAGCAAGGTTCCTTACAGTAACCTCTTAGAATAACAAGGTTAGGGGTAGGAGGGGCCACAGTTCCCACTCCCATAGATCCTGATCATCATGAACATGAGCTCTGGCACGTGCTTATGCACTTTAGGATTCCTTTACCATCCTCCCACACCGCCTTTACATCCATCCTTCCCTTCCCAAGTGTCAGAATTCTAGGTCGTGTCAAGCCTCAGCCTCAGAAGGAAAGACAACAGACTTACACAAATAGTTGGAATATCTCTGTAGCTATGTAGGTTTGATGCCTATAACCTATCACATGTAAGTGCATAGACTCTGGTGTGATCTGCCTTTCTTTGGACCCTGACTGATACAGAGACAAGAGGGTTAAAAGCTTGGACCTTATGAAAAATTTCCCTTTGCACCGCAAGCCCTTGTTCCAATTATTTATATTCTGAAGACAGTTTCAGGAAAATAAGGAAGAATATGGAGAAATGAAAAGGGACCCTGGGTGCAAACAGAAATACCACCTGTGATAACGTGACATTTGTGTGTTTGCTTCCAGGCACATGCCTGGTGCTGGAGATACGATGATCAATAGCAACCTGAGATTGCATAATCTAAGGGGAAAGAAGATGCTTACAGAGCGAGCTGTAATAAAAATAAGTGCTACATAATGGGCATGAATGAAATGCTGGGGGACATGGAGGAGGAAGTCATCAATTTTGTCTGGAAGAGTCAATAAGATCTCTGCAGATAGATAGGCTACTGATGCTGTAACTATGGAGAGTAGATAGGTACCACTGATGCTGCCACGGGGAATAGATTGGTACCACTGATGCTGCACCATAGAGAGTAGATGTGAGCATCTAACTTAGTGGTGACAGAGAGGGAGCACAGGGCAGAGGCAAAGGAAGGGGGACAGTGGGAACAGAGGAGAGCTAAACAGAGGCCCAGGCAGGAGATGGACAGTAGGAAAGACATAGCAGTAGGAAGACATAGGGGGATGGTTTCAAAGGGAAGTGGGATGAACAACCGGCGAGGAGGGGCCACGGTCAGTTGAGAGTGGACGAGAGGCTCAGGTACCAGGACACCATCCACGGCCCACATCACAGCAGTTTCCCTGGGACTTCAGAGACCCAATCCACTGCACAGGGGCTTGGGAAATAGAAGTGAGATAGAGGTGAAGCAAATGTGGCCTGGTTCAGGAAGGACTAGGTGTGAATGGAAGCAAGATACACGATTTCTCAGAGAGAAGTCAACTGTCTGTGGGAGCAATGAGGACTGAGGCTGGGGTGGGGTGTATGCGCAGAGAGTGGACAAAGTGTGTATCAAGCACATATACATGATACAGCCCATTAGAAATTCCGAGCCTCAGATGTCAATGAAAGGTACTGATGCTGGTCTAATGATCTGAGTTAATCCTAGGAAACCATGTGCATGAAACACACACACACTCACACAAGATCACACACCATATACAAACAACTCACCGACACTAGCATGCAGACATCACATGCATACATAAATACATACACAATCACACAATACACACATTACACGATCACACACACACACACATACACATACATACATACACACATCCACACACATACATACACATACATAACACACACACACACACTCACACACACATAACATACACACACATACACATACATACATACACACATACACGACACATACATACACACATATACACACACATACACACACATATACACACCTCACACACATAGACACACATACACATACATACATAACACATCCACAACATACATACACACATACACAACACACATCACACACACACTCTCACACACAACACACACTCACACACACATACATACACACACATACACATACATACATACACACATACACACACATACATACACACATACACACACACATACACACACTCACACACATATACACACTCACACACACACCACACACACACTAAATAAATAAATGAAAATTTAAAATGTTTAAAACAAATGTTCTTAGCCAGGTGTGGTAAAACATACCAGTATTCCTAGAAATTGAGAGATAGAAGGAGGAGGCTAAGCAATTCATGGTCAACCTTGGCTATATACATGTCAAGTTGCAAGGCTAGCCTGTACTAGATGAGACACATTTAAAAAAATCAGAATATTCCCACAAAACATTATTAATAAAAAAGGCAAAAAGATAGCTTTAAGTGAATGGAGGTCTAAATATATGCTAACAGAGCTTGTTCTCCAAAACATAAGAGATGTGCTCGTACTGTATGGCCATAGGGAAGGCACTGGGAGGCTGAACGTTTGCAGACTGGGGCACTATACAGCAGCTTAAGATGTACACTAGCCACAGGAGGGAGGAGTCAATGTCAGGAGAGGGAAAACTCAGTGCTTGCCTACTGTTTACTCCTCTGCTAATGTAAGGCCGAGGCCGATTCTTCTGGGGGGATAGAGGTGAGGGTAAGAGAGAGAGACACGGAGGCCCCAGACAAGGCTGTAGTCATCATCTGAGGCTGGGGTGGGGAGAGCACTTAGCCACCCTGCTTTAACCTTTAATCCCAGGACTAGGGAGGTAGAGGCAGGTAAATCTCTGAGTTTGAGGCCAGCCTGGAACAGAATAAGTTCCAGGATAGCCAGGGCTACACAGGGGAACTTCATCTTGAAAAAACCAAACATTCCCACAAAAGCCCCCCAAACACCCTGTTTTATGTGGAGCAGACATTTCCTCTCTTCCAGATCAGCAGCTAATATACCAGCAGTTCTCAACCAGTGGGTCATAACTTCCTTGGGGCGGGGGTCACCTATCAATCCTGCATACCAGATATTTCCATTATGATTCATAGCAGTAGCAAAATTACAGTTATGAAGTAGCAGCAAAATCATTTTATGGTTGGGGCTCACCTGTACTAAAGGGTCCCAGCATTAGGAAGGTTGAGAACCACTGTAATTACAATGGCACTGTGCAGGAGCAGAGAAAATGCAGAGGACTAGGGAAAGAACAAGTCTACCAGTCTGGAGGACCTGCAATTTGATGCTTCATTCAAGAGAGAGGCACACAGCCAGACATACAACTCAGAAGGGCAGGTTAAATACCCAGGCTTGGGAGTCAGCGTCATGGGGTGGGATGGGGGTGGTGGGATGGGGGTGGTGGGATGGGGTGGTGGGATGGGGTTGACTCAAGCCAATGTACCCTTGCCACAGCCCAGGTAGACTATGGAAGATGAGAGGAAAGGGTGAAGGCAGAGAGGATCCTTACATCAGGAAGCAATAGAGAATGGCAGCTGATAGGTGGTCTTGGAAGAAGCAGAGGAGAAAATAGCACCATGAAAGCCAGGGAGACAAAGGTGCATGGCAACAATGTATCCTCAAACCTCAACTAGAACAAAACTGAGAGGTGGCGACAGGGTTCGGCAATTAACACCCATCTGTAGCACTGTCACAGATGGCTTTTGTAGACCACGGGGGTCACAAAGCAGGTTACACTTGGGCTGAGAAAGGAATAGGAGAAATTGACTGAAAGCACATGGAAGAGTCCAAGGAAGAGTCCGGAGCTTAGAGGAGTCTTACAATGCTTTCCTGGAGAGAGCGAAAGCAGAACTGAGCACCTGAACACAGTTTGAAGCAGCCAGTGGAGAACAGAGATGGGGAGTGAACAAGACAGTGAAGTAACATGCTTATCCATTGGCAATGTCTGATAAGAATGGCTGCCCTGATGGTGACAACACATGCAGACATGCAAACGTTTCCATATTTGTTCAACAGGTTGGATGATTCAGCCCAGAGCTACCTATAGGATAAATTAGTGTCCACAGTATTTTCAATATTTCCTTCAATAAAGGAAGGAAGGAGAAGGCTTCATGTTCTCATTACGCATCTAGAAAGACAAGCAGGAAATGACCAAGGCACAACAAGAAGGTAAAGGCAACAAATAATAAAGTTTTAAATGAACAGAAATGTTAGGGCAGGGTTTCCCCACTTCCTTAGTCTGGCCTTGTACTCTGGGGTTCAAGAGATCCATCTGCCTTAGCCTTCTAAGTGCTGGGACCATGCCAGCCATCCAGCCTTACTAGGAGCAAAATGACCTGAGGAAATCTGAAAGCTAGTTCCACCGCAGAAGATTGGCATACCACGAGAAAGACATACAATGTTAACCATGTCTGTAACATGTACTTACGTATCAGCACATTGGCATATATATATATGCATAAACCTCTACTGGTAACTAATATGCTGCGTAAAAGTAAGCTATAGGTAACTGAAAGCAATAAAAAACCGTGCTATTTCCAGACATGCAGACTGTGTTCAGTAAGGGACAAGCTCAGCTGATTTCTGCTGCTCTCACTAGCCCACAGAAGGACCATTTATTTACACCTTCACTGTTTACCTGTAATTCAGTTTGCTGCTTTACAACAGTGATTCTCAATGCTGGGACCCTTCAACACAGTTCCTCATGTTGTGGTGACGCCCCCAACCATAAAATTATTTTGTTGCTACTTCATAACTGTAATTTTGCTGGTATGAATCACAATGTAAATCTCTGACATACAGGATATCTGATGTGTGACCCCGTGGGGGTCGTGACTCAGAGGATGAGAACAATAGAGCACTTGCCCTGCAGTTCAGGTACTTGCCTGCCTGACCCAACACCCCTGGCAGTGCTTAGAGAGTTCAGCATCTTTAACTGGTATCCGTTTTTATATCCACGTGAGATTAACAAAATTACCTTTTTCTGAAAATTATTCTCTAACAGTTACAAACGTTTATGGAAGAGTTCATTTTAATGTGAAAAAATAAATGTTAGGATATGGAAAAATATGGTAAGCTACCCAATTTTTTCTTGAAGATGGACTATTTCTGATGCCCCCAAATCAGTAAGTGTATTTCTAAACACTGAAAGCTATAGGCCAATGTTATTCCCAAATAAAAAGAAAAGTAACGCTCATAGGTTTAGACTGATGAAGTTTTACATTCTGGCTCTCACAGCCACTTTCCAAACCTTATTAAAGGAAAGAAAAAAAGGAATATAGTCAGTTCTCTGGACGCCCGCCTCAAAAATGTGATACTTAATCCCCCACCACATGAAGAAAGTGGGCGTGGCTACCGGTGTACCGGGTAAGCAAGAGCAGCCTGCTGTGCTCACCCTCCCACAGTGGGCGGAGCCTGTGGGCGTCTTTGTATCAGCAATAATCGTCTCAATAGTCGCTACAGCATCGTGGGATTCTGTCTGTAGCTCTCGGAACTCTTTTATGTCTAGCCGTCCCAGATTCTGAGCAGTCACATTAAGAACTGTACTTCCTGAGTCAAAACCAAGGGTATTTGTTTAAAGCAACAAGCAAACCCTTTCTATTTGAATTGTTCTATCAACGGAATCCTTTAGGCTGCTCTTGAACCAAAATGTGAATTGCGTAGGCATTCCCTGGCCATCGTGATCTTGAATGAAGAAGGGTAGCCGTAGCCAGAATACAATAAAATCCACATTAGTCAATGGCTCTGCATTTTCAGGTGCACTGTCAGTACCTTTTTATCTATCTGTCTATCTATCTATCTATCTATCTATCTATCTATCATCTATCTATTATCATCTATCTATCTATCTATCCATCTATCTATCTATCTACCTATTGTTTTGTAATACTGGAGGTCTCACCCATGTTAGGTAAGTACTACTTACTGAGCTACATTCCTAGCTGTGGATCTCGAAAGGATAATTAGTCTGTGAGATATTTTTTCAAAGAACTTGGGTTACGGAAGAGTGAGGAGGTGAATATGGGCAAATAAAACCATCATTTCCTATACTTAGTAAAAGTAATTTTACAAGTATGAAGAAGGCTGGGGAGATGGCTCAGAGGGCCACAGAGCTTGCTGTGTAACTGTGAGGACATGTGCTTTGATCTCCAGCACCACACAAGGAGCGGAGTGCAGCAGGGCAAGTCTGCAGCGTCAGCATGCAGGGAGGGGTCGAAGGCTTATCAGTTGCACGGCACAAACAAATGAGCTCCAGATTCACTGAGAGACCCTGTCTCAAAGGAATAGCAGAGGGTGATAGAGGGGGACACTGGACACCTTCCTCTGACCTACACACACACACACACACAGACATATACACACTCACAAACTCATACACATGCACGCATGCACACACATACACATACATGCTCGAACACACACTCACACATGCATGTATGCACACACAGACCTGCACACATGTGTATTCACACACATGCACACATAGACACACACACACTCACAAACTCATACACATGCATGCATTCATACTCACATACATGCATGCCTGTTTATACACAAATCTGCATACATATGTATATATACCCCCACATACATGCATGCACATGCATACACAGACCTGCACACATATGTGTATACATACACACACACATTCACATACACTCACATTCATATACACACACATGCACATACACACACATGTATGTACAAAACAGATCTGCACATGTATGTGAACACACACACACTCACACATGCATGCACACACAGACCTGTGCACATATGTGTATATACACACATACTCACACACTTACACACACTCACACACACTCATAGACACATTCTCACACACATTCATACACACATGCATGCAAACACACAGAGATCTGCACACATAACACAGAGAGAGGGAGGAGGGAGAGAGAGGAGATCTGCACACACACATGTATATATATACACACATGATCTTTAAAATTTTAGAGAAAATGGTCAATTTTACTATCCTTAGGTAGGTCTGGTGGGTATTTCCAGTGCTCCAGAAAAATCTCTCTATCTTCTCAGTGTGTGGCTTCCAGCTCCAGGGCACAGCCAGTCTCTTGGTCAATTATAAGGGCCATGGAGATGTTACCTGATCAGGTGAAGAATGTAAATCAAGACAGCCCAGCACTGCTAACAAATCCAGCTTGACTTAGAGGAGGCTTCTATCTGGAACCTGCCCTCCTGGCCACAGGCACCAGGAACCTGCCTCCTAGCCACAGGCATTGAGCCCACAAAGTGACAGGCAGGCAGGATGGAGGCCCAGAGGGCAGGATGGAGGGCAGGATGGAAGCACTCCCAACCCCTCAAGAGAGCAGTTACACATGAGAACAAGGGGGCACTCTGGAACAGGAGAGGTCATCATGCAGGAATCTGACCAGTCCCCTCAGGTGATGAGAGCAATTACGGACAAACAATTTATCAGACAATCTCACAGGACCAAAGCCCCGGCAACAACAGACATTTAATTACACATACATCTTGACCCCGCTCCAAAGTTTCCTCTACTTAAGCCTAACATTCAGTACGGTGAAAATTAACTGGGGAGGAAGGGGGGGTCCACTGGACCCCTTTATCTGGTCCTCTTCCCAGTGCCTATTTATTGAGTCTTCTCTCTTTGCTTTTCAGCATTATTGTTCTCTTTAACTGAGGCATTGGGGTGGGTGGCCAAGTCTAGCCAGTTGGGGCTGCTGGAGCCCCAGTGGTTAAAGGAGAAGGGGAAGAGGCGGCAGCAGTTAAGGGCGCTGGCTGAACTTTGAGGGGACTGGAGCTTGGTACACAGCACCCTCGCTGCTCAGCTCCCAACTGTACATAACCCCTGCTCCCATGGCATCTGTAGATACCTGTGCTCACGTGCACACACCCACACCCACACCCACACCTACACACCGGCACATAAATAAAAGCAAAACAGATCATTTATTGTTGCTGTTGTCTTAGATGATGGGGAAGGGTAGACAGGAAGCAGCTCTCTCCTTCCCAATCATTATCTCAGACATACGAATAATAATGTGTTCGATTTCTTGGAGACGAATGCAAGGTCTGTGGTCAGAAATACCCTGGCAGATAAGGAATTAAAAGTTGTTTTAAGGAGGCAGATTTTTAAACACTACACAGGAGAATCTCCAGCCTGCTCATAACTAATTTTCAAATGTTGGCCTCCATGGCTGGTGCTGGCCTCTCAGGAAATGATAAAGATGTACAGGCAGTGTGAGCCAATGATGAAACAGAAGATGGGCCGATACCAGGGTGGGGGTGGGGTTTACAGTGGCAGCTCATGACAAATTAGAAGATGGACTGATACAGGGATGGATGTGGGGTGGGGGGGCTTACGGTGGTGGCTCATGACGAAGTGGAGGATAGACCAATGAGGGGTGGGCTTACAGTGGCAGCTACAGCTAATGATGAAGCAGAAGATGGTCCCATACTGGGGGAGGGGGGTCTTACAGTGTTGGCTCAGAGCAGAACTGGCAACAGAAAGTGCAGTCAGCTGCGTTTCCTTCCTGTGTTAGACACATCTTGAGCTCCAAACTCCCCAGAGCCACTCCAGCTGACTCAGGCGGAATCAAATGATTCTAGGGTAAGCATCTCCTAATCTACTGTCATACCCCAGACCAATGTCCCCTCCAGCCCCCAGAGGAGAGCAATTCTGTACCCCTCGAATAAAAACTATAAGGAACAAAGGCCCTGCCATTAGATGCTTCCCCCCACCACCACCAAGAATCCATCCTGCCCTCTGTGCTTATCTTTTATCGTACTCTCTAATAAACAAACTTTCTCCTTCATCCTCTTTCCACCCCTCCCCAGCCGGCCTGCCCTGCTCCTTTCTTCTCTTTGACTCCTATAAATTATCCCAGAGTTCCATCCTGAGTCTATTTTAAATTTATTTCATTAATGAGACCTGTAAAGGTGACCCTGTGCCACTCCACACGCATCCTAGTGATGGAAGCAGCATTAAGAAGACGTGGACTAGCAGGCATGGCGGGGCACACCTTCAATCCCAGCACTTAGGAGGCAGAAGCAGGCAGCTTTCTGTGAGTTTAAGGACGCTCTGGTTTAAACTGGTCCACATAGTGAGCTCCAGGCCATAGAGGGCTATACAGCGAGGTCTGCTCCTCACTCTGAGAAAGCAGACCAGGAACAGACAAAGGCAGCACCACCACTTCACTCACACCACACGGAGATGGCAGGTGTAACACCGAAAAGAAGTTAAAATGACTCGTTCTAGGTGCAGGACTTCTGTCAGCTGCACCCTCACCTCACACCCGTGGGTTTCACTAGAAAGCTACTCAATTGACAAGAGAGCTGGGTAAATTGGTTGGATACAAAGCAAACACTTAAAAATCAATGGTTTTCCTGTATATCAACAATAGCAATTACAAGGTGTAATAGAAAAAAAGAATCCATTTACCACATACAGGATGTGTCACATGGAGGGCAAACCTTGCGGAAGGATACAGATAATCAGATAAAGGGAGAGACAGTGAGAAGCTGCTCAAGTTGGACAACGCTTCACAGGAGCATCTTTCTAATTGGGGTCCAGCAAGTGCTGCTTACAGCCTCAACTCACGCTTCTCACAGTGCAGATTCCCACACTCATCCCAACTTAGGTAATGAGAAGAAAGGGAAGGAGCATTTCCAAAAGCGTGTCTTGGGGTAGGTGTGACAGTGAGTCCCTATAGTCACTGCAGCAGGGTGGCTGAGGCAGAAAATTCTGAATTACAAGCCAGCCCTGGGCTACAAAGCAATGATTTGTCCAAACAAGAAAAAAAAAAAAAAAAAAAAAAACCACAATCCCGGGGGGGGGGGGACCAAGAACATGTCTTAACACACAGCACACCTACTGCATGATGTTAGCATACCTACTGTGCAATGTTAGCACACTCAGGAGTTAAGCTACCACAGCCTTCCTCACTCAGGTGTCATAAAAGCTCACAAAGGGGGAGGGCTGCCCTCATACATGCTAAATATAAAACATACCATAAACTTTGGCAATAAAAATAACGTTGTCCTGCACAGAAACCAACAAATCAACGGAACAGAAAACACAGCCCTGAGATAAACTCCTCTCTTCAGCGGCAGAAGTAAAACGCTTTGCACCCGTTACCCCGTCACTGCTGCACTTCTGCCCAACAAATTGAGAAGGTTTGGGTTGACTGTCCGAAGCCGCAGGGCAGAGACGCAATCTCAGAGGGAGGATGCAAGCCAGAATAAGCAGAGGCTTCACAACTCCAAGTCAGGAGGCGTGCCCCTCAGACCAGAAGCTGTGAGAGGTCTGTAAGGGTTTTCAGTTCAACCTAAGGGATGCAGGGATGCAGGCACCGATCCGGACCTGGGCTGCTTCTCAAATGGGCGCTTGTAACAAGCGCCGGAGGGCTGAGCAATGGGGTTTTTATGTATTTAAAATTTTCTTAAATTCTAATGAAGAAGACTCGCAAGCTACAACCGTGTTTCTCAGTACAGCCACTACATCGTGTGCTGGCAGACTCCTCATTGTGGAGGGCCGATCTGTGCAGTGGAAGGATTTTAGCTGCACTCACAGATTACCTGTTGGTTCTTATAGTATTCCCACCCAGTTGTAACAACAGAAGTACCTAAGGATACTACCGACTGTCCCTGGGGCAGGGGAGGCAACAACAACAACAACAAAAAAAAGAAAGAAAGAAAAAAAAAAATCACCTGCTGCTGAGCTGAAAATGGTTGTTTTAAAGAAAATCGTGAGGAATGCGGCAGTTCTTGGAATAAGTTGTCCAGATGATGGGATGTATAATCACCATGGGCATTGCCTGAGGAACTTTCCAGATTTAACTGATAAGAAGACCCACCTGTAAGTGTGCATCATGATTCCATACGATGGAGTCCCAGACTAAATAAAAGGCAGAAGGGGGCTGCCTGTGAGCTCCTATCTCCCTCATGCTCTGACTGTGGACGCAAAGCGACCAGCCGCCCCAAGCTCCTGCCACTGACCTTCCCTGCCAAGACGGACTACACTGTAAACTGAAGCCAAATAAACTCCCTCCCTTAATCTGCTTCTTGTCAGTCATTTAGTTGCTGCAAAGACATCAGGCGCTCATACAAGAGAATAATATAAAACTTGAAACTACAACCTGGCCAGGAAACTTGGAGACTTGCTGGCCAGGGAACTATTTTCTCTTTTTGAGATTTATTGTGTTTTTATGTGCATGAGTGTTTAGCCTGCAGATATGTATGTGCATTGTGTGCTCACAGCGCTCAGGAGGGTGTTGGAGCCTTCGGAACTGGAGTTTCAGGTGGTCGCCAGCCACCGTGGGTGCTGGGAACCAAACCTGGGTCCTACGCAAAAGCAACAAGTGCTCTTAATCACTAGGCTGTCTCTCCAGCCCCCAGAAAGTGTTTTCTTAGATTTAAAATATGAGAAGACATCGCAAGTGGATACTGATGATTTGGTCGCATAGACAAAATTTTTGGAAACATTAAATGGTAATCTATGACAATTATTACCAGCACTATGAGACAGAGTGACGGTGGTGTGTCAGTATGACAAGGACACAACCACCGCACCAGGGCAAGGGGCAAAGGGATGCCAACCAAGATTCATCAGAAAGAAACAAACATCTGCAGTCACGTACAGGAATTTCTGCTGAACTTAGCAAAGTCTTCATTTTTTTTTCCCCCTTCGCTGCCCAAGAGGTGAAGATCATCTTAAAATAGATACTTAATGCAAGAAAGATTGTAGGTGTGTGGGGCAATCTATACCACTGATGACCAAGGATAGCCTTGGTCTACCCTTTGGAAAATAAGTAGCCAGTGGGATAAAAGGTGCAAGAAATCTGTCCTCCGACACAAATTTATAGTAGCACTGAATCTCACAACCACCAAGAAGATATGTCCGTATTGTAATCCCTATTTCCCGTGAATGTGACTATTTGAAAGCAGGGCCTTTGCAGAGGCAGGTGTTGACAATCTTGAAGTCATCATGGATTTACGGTGAGTGGTTGTCGTCCTTGTGAAGAGCGGGAAGGACACAGGCACACAGAGGACAGTCACAGACGGCAGTGATGATGCCACATGCCAGGGAGGCCAGAAACTGGCAGAGGCAAGACAGACAGTTTCCTGGAATCTTTAGAGGGAACACGAGCCCTTGAGGGACCAGTGACTTAAATTTGAATTTTTGGCTTCCAGGGTTGTGAGAATAAGCGCCCGCTGTTTTAAGCCACACTGTGTGTGGCAATGGAGGCCTCTGGAAACCAATACCAGAGGTAGGAGGAAAAGTTTATACATGAGTGAACACACACCTGCCTTTGTTGTGAACAATCAGGAAAAACTTGAAGCAGCAAAAAACAAACCAACCAACCAAAAAACAGCAGCAGCAGCAGCAACAACAGGGATCAAGGGGTTGACAAGATGGCTTAGTGGGTTAAGGTGTTTTCTGCTAACTCTGATGACCTGAGTTCCACTCTGGTGGAAGGAGATAAGTGACTTCTGCAAGCTGTCCTCTTATTCTCTGACACGGCAAATAGGCAAAAATGTAATAAATGCATTTTAAAAACTGTAAGGATTTAGTTATAAGGAATTCATAGTATATTATGCAACCATTAAACTACATCTTGAAGAATAAATCATCTAAAGATTCTCATAGTACATAGACAGAAAATTCAGGACATAAAAGAACATGTACAATGTGACCCCTAAAGGTAACTGCATGTAATATACATGTTGACTGCTCGCTTGAACAACATGGGGGGAATTTGCAAATTTGATAAAACACGGGATGTCAGCAAGATACTAAATATGCTTGCCTCTTTTCCAAATGTTCAGGAGGCTAAGGCAGGAGGATTACCAGGACTCAGAAGTTTAAAGCAAGCCTGGCAACATAGCCAGATTTAGTCTCAAAACAGCCTCCTGACCTAAAAGAATTTACTATGAGAAGTATATTGATATTATCGACATAAAGCATTCATGAGTCAAAGCTGAGGTTCATGGATGTGGAAAAACATTTAATAAAATAAAACATTTAATAAAAAACATCTAGGGAAGCTGGTGGCAGATATGCTCTGTGGTCTCCCTCCTCTCTTTCTATCCACCAATACTATTCTTTGGTATGAGAAGAGAGTTTTCACCATAAGCAAAACTAGAGTAAATGTGTTTACTAACATTGTTCTAGCAAGAGATATAAATACAGACATACAGAAATGAGAGGAAAACCAGGGAGACCAGGGAACAAAATAAAATATTTCAGAAGTTAATGAGCATTCATATAAAGGGTTAGATACAACACAGAAATGTAAACATCTCAGAATCCTACAATAATATGCATATATATTTATTTTATATATGTAAAAAAATGCATAACAGCAACAGTCCTCCCTAAAGTACCTTGGCCAATCTGCATTAAGAATGGATGTGAGAAGACCCCACAGAAGGTGGAACTCAGAAAAGTCAGTAAGAAAAGACCTCAGGGAGATGAGTTTGGAATTGATGCTATCTCTATCATTCATCTGGAGTACTGATTTTAAGACAAATCTACACAGGAAATCTCTAACTAAGCCACCTTTAAAATCTCTTTAAACCTACTTGATAATCTTGAAAGTCAGTTATATTAGGAGATTCACAACTAAGCCCTGCAATGTCCCCACCTGTTCTTTTAATTAGCATCACATCACCAAGGAAGCTTTCCTTCACACACCATGGTTACCATTGTTGAGTTTGTTCCTTACTCCGCCTTAGCTTAGCTCATTTCCACTAGGGAAAGGCAGACCTCTGTACAGCGTTATAGTCATTTAAAAGAAATGCCACGGAAGCTTTCTAATTTTCACATTACACGGCACATGTATTATAGACTCATTTATCTAAAGTAGCTCGTGTTGTGTGTGCATGTGTGTGTGAGAAAGAGAGAATGTGTGTGTATGTGTGTATGAGTGTGTGTGCACTTGTGCATATCAGGGTGTGCATGTGGAGGTCAGAGGACAACTTTTGGGAGCTGGTTCTCTCGGGGTTTGGTGGCCTTTGGCCCCTGAGCCACTTTTCTAGCCCATTAAACTATATTTTTTTATGTTGACATAAAGATAAGTTATTTTCTTGTTGTCTGCTGTCTTTAATTGCCAGGTAAAAACTGTACATATCTGCTTTCTCTCGATGTTTTAATATGTGTAAACTGAGGAGAGGCTAAATGAAACTAATTAGCATACACAACACTTCACACACTACTGTTCCTCCTGAGAACACTTAAAACCCATCTTTTAGCAGCATTGAATATCTATTGTATTGTTAGCTCCCTGAATTTAGTCTTCCAGGAGATGGGGTGCCTTGAGCTTTAGCTGTCTGGCTTTGGGTTATTTGTATCATCACAGGACATTCCAATGCATTTATTTTTGAAGACTAGATTAATGAACCTACCTTAAATATTTGCATGCGCGTGCAGTCACATAATTTACCTAGCTCCGTGCTCACACACAGAGAGCGTAATAAGTGTGAGTGTCAAGCTTCTAATTCTTTCTCTGTACAAAGTTTGCCTGCACAGCTAACCCTCATTTGGGACAAACTCATATTACCATTAGCCCACTGTGGCCCCACAGCTGTGAACGGAGCTGTGCTTGTCTAGAGGAGGACATGTCTCCTTCTCCCATGTGTGAGGGAGAAAGGGCATTTAATGATACATGCTCAGGAAACTCTGGCAGCAGAATTATATTTCCTTATGTGTTAAATTTAATAAAACCTTAGTATTTGAGAGATGCATTAAATTATCACAGAAAGGTGAAATGACAGAGCAAATCAGACTAAATCAGCAAAGAGCCTGCAATAAACCGCAAATCACTGTCTACAGTCACTCAATTCCCATGAAATACGTCCAGTAGTTCGGTTATGGGTTGATAGTGAAGAAATGTGTATACACTGTCCCAGGATGATATTAAGGCTATGGGCAAAGTCTCATGTGTTGAAAAGTACAATATCTAGACATGCTTCATGTAACAGTAACAGTTGTTGTTCTATATTACTATTTAAAAAGCCATTTAGACAAATGACAATCTCTCTGTCTCTGTCTCTCTCTCTCTCTCTGTGTATGTGTGTGTGTGTGTGTGTGTGAGAGAGAGAGAGAGAGAGAAAGAGAGAGAGAGAGAGAGAGGGGTACCTGCATACACCAACAAGCATTACTTTTCTTCAAAGCTGAAGTCATTTTCTTTAAAATGTGGTATATTAATACATTGCAGCTCACTCCTCATGGCTTGCTCAGGACCACCTAACAAAGGGATGTCACCGCCCACAGTGGGCTGGGCCTCCCCATCAATCATTAGTGAAGAAAGTGCCCTGCAGACTTGTCTATGGGCCAGTCTTATGAAGTGATTTTCTCAGCTGAGAGTCCATCTTCCCAAATGATCAGAGCAGCTAGAATCTAGCTTATGTCAAGCTGACAAGGGACCAATGTATTGGTTAGTTTTAAAGCAACTTTCTCTCTTGATTTTTTTTAACTTTAAACATGAATCTGTGGGTTTTTTTTTTTAAACTATTGAAGCAAGTTTTTTTCCGTTTATTTTTCTCTCGTACATCCTGACTGAGGTTCCCCTCCCCCACTCCCTCTAGTCCCCTCCCCTGGCATACACCTCCCCTCTCCTCAGTTTCACTCCTCTGTTTTTCTTCAGAAAAGAGCAGACCTCCCAGGGATATCAACCACATATGGTATTTAAAAGATGCAATAAGACTAGGTACAAATCCTCATATCAGGGTTGGGTAAGTCAACCCGTGGGGGTTTTGGGGGGCAGGGTCCCAAGAGCAGGAAAAGCAGAGACATTCCCATTCCCACTGTGAGGAGTCTCACAAAAGACACCAAGCTGGCAACTATAACATATATGCAGAGGACCTAGCACAGATCCAGGCAGGCTCCATGGTGGCTGCTTCAGTTTCTTTGAGCTGCTATGAACCCTGGATTCTGTGGAGCTTGTTCCCCAGTGTCCTCCACACCTTCGGCTCCCACAATTCCCCACCCCAGCCCCCTCACCTCGCCCATGAGCAAATCAAATTGGTACTTGGACACTATGGGGTGAGTGAGCCCTTGTTGCTAAGGCAACCGGATAGGAAAATGGCCTAGATCTAACACCATAGATTTGTCAGAGTCTCCTGAATAAGATAAGATAGGCTCCACTGGCCTTCCTGTGTTCATTTCTGGCCATTGGCCCAAGGCACACACTGTGATGCCCTGAGGGAACACTACGGCACACAAGCTTGCTTCACTACCTGATGCAGCCTAACCAACCAAACTTGATGGAATCACATGAGAATTTTTTTAAAAGTGTGGTGTCTGTGACCCCATACACATCAATTCCGATTTAACTGTTTGAGGGTGCAACTTGATTGTTAACTCCTCAGATGATTAACCATGCAACCAGGCTAGGAACCTCTTGGGTTGCCTGCCCAGTCTCAAGTGTGGTGACGCTGTCCAAGGTAGCAACTCTTAAAGAATTTTTATCAGCTCACCATCTGCCCCTCTCTCTTTCTGGACCATTTGACAAAAGGATGCTGCACCACTACAAAGCTGGTACAATTTAAATTAGACATAATTAAAGATCTAGTCCACAACCGGCCTGTCGGTAGATATCATTGGTTTGGAGAGCCAAATACTCACTAAGCCAGCTATCCAACTCTTTGACGGTATATAAGCCATTTAGGCAACGTAGGACCAGAAGGTGGTTATGTCCAGTAAAACTTTATAGTATTCTGATGGCCTTTACCATTAAATAGTCAACTTATTAACTTGCATAATATACCTTCTAAACTCAGAGAGACAATGATTTAATTGAGAGGGGAGGGAAACATGCAATCGGGGGGCTGAAGCTGAAGAGACTCTTATAGGACAGTCTGGCCAGCAGTACATCAAGAACTCATGTAAATAGCCAGGGTCTGAAAGCATGAAGAAGCCATCTTCTTCTGTGGTGACTATACTCCAAGAAATAAATCATGTGACATCCAAAGGCTTGGTCTAGCTTTTAGACACCCTGCTGGGAAACCATCACCACCTAGAACAATTCTCTTCAGTTTTCCATGTGGAAAAAATTGATTTAAAAATCCATGTTATTAAACAAAAAGAAAATAATAGGGAGAGAAAGAATTATCCAGAGGGAATGAGGCAACAGTTCAGACCCTCTGTGACCATGTAAAAGCCATGCATACAGATAGATAACTTCAGAGCTTGAAGAGCAGAGATGACAGGGTGCCTGCAGCCCGCTGTCTAGCTATACTAATCTAAAGGTGAGTGTCTGATTCGGTGAGTGACCCTGTCTCAAAAAATGAAAATGAAGAACAATTGAAGAATACACCTCACATTGACCTCTAGGTTTTACATGTACATGCACATGCATGCTTACATGCACATGCATGCTTACATGCACACATGCTTACATGCACACACATGCTTGCATGCATACACATCATACATCCCACATTCTCCCACAGTTATTCTGACCCAGGGGCCATACTTCAAGTGCAACTATAGCTAATAAGAAGCCACATTTCTGGACTCTGTTTATGGCTTTGCAAGCAGACAGTGGCTTGGTTTAAGTGGCCTGATCTTTAAAAAAAATTCACAACTTGCCCCTATTGGATCATAACTGGGTCTGCTTTGCAATTCAGTTAATGGGGAAATTTTCTCTTTAGTTCTACAAGCCTAGATATACAATCAAAATTACAGTATGAAATGACAACCCACTCCTCTCCATGTAAATCAATTTTTATGCTACATATAAGCTGAAATTAAAAGGGAGAAGTACCAATCAAAATGTCACAGGGAAGATAATCGCCTTTTAAAAGACCAATTGCATTAGCCGCTAAAGTTACAAGGATATAAATATGATCCTTGCAGCCACATGCTGCCATCGACAAGAATGGCAAAATGTTAGAATTCTGATGTGGAGGGCATGTGGGAACGCAGTCATAAAAGTCTTTGTGTTTCTGTCTAAATCACTTGGCGAAACTGGGCCTAGACGTTTTGTGACGCATTTCCTCTGGGAACTCTAAGAGAGCTGCTTCACAGAGTCACATTTTAATAGACAAATACTTCTAAACTCACTAATACTTCCGCTTACATTGTTTTTACAGTGATATCCCTACTTTACTTATTTATTTCATGTGTGTGTTTTGTCCACGTGTACTCCATGCTTGTCCTGTTGTGCACAGAGGTCAGAAGAGAATGTCAGAACCCAAACTGGAGTTACAGATGGTTGTGAGCCACCATGTAGGTGCTGGGAATCAAACCCTAGTCCTCTGCCAGAACAACTAGTGCTCTAAACTACAAAGTCATCTCTCCAGCCCAATATCACCATTTCTTAACTATTTTATTCACTTATGAGTTGACAGAAGGAACACAATTTGAAGACTCTTCTTGACAAGTACAGGCTCGACAGAGTCTGACACCCATTGTAGCTATAGAAAGCCAGTTTTAACTTATGTTTTAGAACTTCCAAGTAATGCCATCTAAAAACATTTCTCTGTCAGCTAACTCACCACAAATATGAAAAAAACAGAACAAATCTATTAAAATGCTTAATTTTGCCATGTGCCTTTAATTTCAGCATATAAAAAGAGGGTCTGGAATTCTGGGTTATCTTTCATATTGATATATAAAGAGTTCAAGGAAATGGAAGAGGGGTGGACCTGAGGGAAAGGGAGGTGCTGGGGGAACTGGGAGGAGTGCAGGAGGGAAACTGCAGTCGGGATTAGTGTGAGAGATGAATAATATAAACACACACACACATGTATGTATATATACATATCCACATACATGAACATGTACTCATTTATACATGCATATATATATTTCAAAGCCATCCTGAGCTACATGAAACTTTATGATAAACATAAAAAACGTCTTTTTAAAAAAATAATATTAGATGAGGGGTTGCAGAGATGGCTCAGTCTCCCACGTTTAATAAAAAGTAGGCTGCACTTCTAAGCTCTGCTTGGAGATATTTACATCTACAGTCAGTTGATTATCATGATCATCCATTATGAATGTTTCGGCGTGAGACAATGCCATTTCAACAGCAGGCTAATTTCCTCTACTGCCGTAGTAAAGCATGATTACTCCTTAGGCATTGTCTACAGGGCTTTCCGTGGGTTTTGAAAGACAGTTCTTCAAGCCTCTTTCTATTCCATAGGCAAAGTTTATCACTGCCCACAGAGACAGATAATTCTGGAGCCTTGAACAAAGTCTGAATATTTGACAGATTTTTAGTATGTTACATGCAGCCTCTGGACTTTTAACAGAAGGAAATGGAGCGTCACAGTAAGCTTAGGCCTCTCCTACCCAGCAAGGTCTCTGGATACGTGGTCACTTGTATTTAGCCTGGTCTTTAAGGAAAACTGGAATCTGCTTCTAGATTACAGTGTGGGGGTTGGGAGGAGAGGCTTTCCAGTTTCAACTTTAAGACCTCCTAAGATCCTGACATTCATTTATGTGCTTATTTATATTAAACATTTTTTTTTTTAAGCTCTGGTGCTGGGGGTAAAGGTAGGACCTCTCCAACACTAGGTAAGCCTCTACCACTGGGCTAGCCTCCATTTGCTGTATTAGTAACTATGAAGAGGCATTCAGAGGTAAGAAGTGATTTTGAAAAAAAAAAGCAGGTGATTGTACGTAGTGGGGCTTTGAGATGGACCTGTTAGAATACTCTCCTTTGCTTGCTGCAGAAGTTAGGCATGTAGGCAGGAAAGGAAACACTTATGGAGCTGTGATCTGCAGTCAGCCTTCAGGATGCTCAGGTTCTTTAGGTACCAGGCCACCTCACAAAGGGCATAACCTCAGAGAGCACTGGCTAGCAGGGAGGTCTCTGCAGCCTAGAACTGTGGTGACTCCCCTCTCACTCGTCAGGCTCTATCTCATGCAGAAAATCACTGCTGTTGGCTTACATCTGCACAAGGGCATTGGTGTGTCGTGTCTACAAGTGCCACAGGTCTACAGATGCCCATCCAGGTACGTGACTATCAAATATGGGGCGTACGGTGACTGAACATGTGGTGTGTCTGCAGACTGATTGCCTTCTCTACCAAGTACATAGATGTAGATACTGTAGGGAAACAGAACCTCCTCCATCAAGGGAAAACCAGGACAGCTCACATGGGGCACTTGATGTGGAGTAATTGTTAAGTGTAGTTATTGCTAGAGACTGCATATGTCTCCTATCAGTGTTTCTCAGAGGGGTCCCGAGAAGACCTTTCATAGGCAGGACTGCATCTGAACCAGGACACACACATGCACTACAGTGACTACAAGCAGTGAACACAGGTACACTGTGGTTCACAGATGAACTAGGCTGTGCAGTAAAGCCTGAAAGCCAGAGGTCCTGTTTCTCCAGTACTCAACCCACTTCTGCCCGCTTCCTGGTGGCCTGGTCATTATTATACATTGAGGAAACAATCACTTTCATGGAGGATGATGCACAGACAGTTTTATGGTTCTGTTTCAGAAGGAAAAGGATTACCCCCGTCTATAAATTGACTTTAAGACTCCAAGACAAGCAGTTTGAAAAACACCATGATGTATTAAAAACAATAACATTTTTTTTTAATTAAAGCTAAGCAGACATGTCACTTTATTTCGGAAGGTACTGGAACTATGTGGCACATTCATTAAATTTAAGTATCACCATCAGCTTAAGGGATAGTTATGAGAAAGCAGCCCTTCTAGACTGTCAATACTTTCAAGGCACAAATACCTTAAGGTTATTTTAACCTAAGTCTAATATATCTCAACATACTTATAATTTCTAAACAACTGACTGAAGGGTAGTGACTTCCCAGAGACTGGAGACCTCTAGGCCCTTCAGTTCTCCCCTACAGAGAGGCTCTTAGATTTCTGGACTCGGTGAGGTCACTCATTCAAGAAAAGTGAGAGGGAGTATCTTATGAAGTCTAATTTAAAGCATGCTGTCTCCAGCATCAAAATAATGGTTTTAACCAAAGCAAGTTAGTTTAAAAATGGAAGCTATCCAGTAGAAGCTTACTCAAATCCCACTTCACTAAAAAGGATAGTAGGCGGTATTTTAAGTGAATTTGGTAAACCCTACAGGCGGTGTGGAGCAATGGAGGGGGCGAGGTGTCTAGATTGACGCTCCCGAGAAAGAAACGAGACGTGAAGGATATAGAGCAAAGACTTAAGCCCTTAGCTGTCCCGTGAGCAACTCATGTGCCGTTTGTCTCAGGGCTGACGGTGAGAGGAAGGATACAGACAGGTGCAACCATAATCCTTCCTCCAAATGTCTCCTCCTTGGCTTGAAAACTACCGTGCAGCACCACTAGAATGAATGAAGTGAGCTACAGTGTGCACAAGTGCAGACAACGCTTCTCTGTGAGCACCCACCAGAACAGCTCCCAACAACTTGGACAGATGACTATATTTGTGAGTGGCAGAGACAGAGAGCTAAAAAGCCAACTGTTTTTAGAGTAGACAAGAACTCTAGCATAAACGCAAGTGCCTTTCTATAAAACACGATTCCCGAGTTAAATCTTAATTCCGGGTCGTATAATGCAAATTTCCACTTCTTCCTAATTAAGGGATAATTGCCATCAGATATATCTCTATCAGAAATGAGTGGTGGGAATTCAGAGATGCATTACCCAATATGTGACCACTATCTCTATGTAGCAATTTAAGTTAATTAAAGTTAAGTAAAATTTAAAATCTGTTCTGCAATTGTACTGGCCACATTTCAACAGCCTCCTTAAGGTTTATGGTTATCATGAGGCAGATTTATAGACTTCCTATCAGTGTCGAAAGTTTATACTTGCTAGTACTGATCTAATATATATATATATATAGTATAGTATGATTATATATATATATATTATGTACATATAGTAGATCATATAGATCATATAATATATAGTATATATATGTAGATCAGTACATCATATAATAATATATATATATAGTTAAAAAGGAAACTTTATTTCTTACTTGGTGAAAGAGCTCCCTGCATTCCTTGCCTAACCTGCTAGACTGGCTAGATTCAAAACAACATGGGGTCGGGTGTGTCAGGGAGTACTGAAGCTTCTTATCATCTCCCATCATCCCCACTGTCCTGTCTGAAATCCCTCTCAGTTAAGTATTTCCACTCTGGGCTGAGAGAGGCTCAGCCTATAAAGTGCTTGGCTGTAAACATTAGGACTGAGCTTGTCCCCTGTGTTAAACGCTGAGCATGGTGTTGGATGCCTATAACCCCAGCCTTTGGTAGGGAAGGGAGGGAGACCTCTTGAAACTCACTGGGCCGGCCTGCCTGACTGAATCAAGAGTTTCAAGTTTGGTGAGGGGCCCTATCTCAAAAAATAAACGTGTAGAGAGATGAAGGAAAGATGTGGAATGTTACCTCAGGCCTCCACACATGCATGCGTGTACACACGTGTGATACACCACACTCAGACCCAATGTACTCCATGGCATAGGAACAATAGTCACCTGGGCCTGGCAAGGCCAACCTCGTTAAGACTGAGCCCCAAGTCTGATACGACAGGTTCCTACAGGAAGAGGAAGACTGGCAGATAAAACATTATCTTCTTGGTATCCTTGAGTTTAATTGGCTTCTGAAATGATCCGAAGGGCCAGATTACTGTCATACAAAGGACTAAGACTGTGGGGCCAGCTACCCTTCCCTCTCTCGGGTCTCCAGATTGCCTGCTCATCGAACCATGAACCACAGAGGCGCTGGCCACAGGGAAACCAAGATACAGGCAAAAGCAGCTCAACTGAACACAGAATTCCTGCAAGGTGACTGTGAACAAGGTGACAGCAAACTGTAACAAAGGCCAATAAGCTTTGCTGTGTTCATGAAAAACGATGACCTCTCTAAAGCGATCGACCTCCCTCGCAAAGCAATGGACAAGAAACACGGATTAAGAAGTTGCTGTCAAGATATTATAATGCAAATTTAAGTAAACCAAACAGACTTCATTCAGCTAACCTGCAGATTATAATAAACACGTGCTTTTTTCAAACCGTGTATGTTTGACCAGTGTCATGACATCTGACAGTTATTACTAATGCTAACAAAACTTCCTTACCCTTTTATTTACTATATCCAGTCTGCCAGCTTCCAACTTGGGAGGCTTGCAAAACATTTAAGTAATTTGTACATCAAGGGCAAACCATTAAAATTCCCATGCTTATGCCAAGAAAATTAAATTCACACTTCTACTTCATTAAGAGATGACAGTTGCCGGGCATGGTGGTGCACATGCCTTTACTCCCAGTACTCAGAGGCAGAGGCAGGTGGATCTCTGTGAATTCCAGGCCAGCCTGGTCTATATAGTAAGTTCCAGGACAGCCAGAGCTACATAATAGAGAGAGGGGAAGGGAGAGGAAGAAGGAGGGAGGGAGACAAGGAGAGGGGGTAGATCTGATGCACAGCTTTGGTGACTTAGGAAGCAGGGTTCTCTCCAGGACGAAAAGTTAGGTATCTGATGTAAGTTGAGATTGTAAAATTATCTACTTTGCATCTATTACGGGTATGTGCCTAAAGGTCTACCCTCAACATGGGAAATTTTACGTGGTTCAGCTTACTAACTGCTACCTTGAACTTCATCCATTCACATTCGCCTACCCTTTTTATTAACTGCAGCCCAGAATGGAGTTACAGTCGTGCATTATTAAAATCTGTCTTCGATTCAAGCAGAGAATTGAAGAAGCAGAAACTAACATTGCCCTTTCGCTTTGTTACTGTAATAGATCTAAGAAGTGCTTTGTTCTGTCCTGCCTTTTTTAACGCATCAGTGCATTTCGGTTCCCTATCAGGACCATGTATGTAGGAGGTCAGCCTGGGATCGCCCAGGGGGATTGGCTGCCTTCCATTCACCTGGGCTCTGCTCTCACGTTGACAATCACCACCCTGCCTCAGCCTGAAAGACCTGGTCGGAATAACCGCAGCAAAAGACCAGCAAAGTGCTTAGGGTATAATAAAGTGCCATGGGGGTGAGGGGTGGACGGAGAGGGACTAATGGACAGGGGGGTGGGGTGGGGGGGCGGGGGGCAAAGGAACATGAATTTCAACTGGGAAACCCCTTATTCTCTCTTTGATTCATCTAAGGAGGGGAGAAAACCACTCAGTGAAGGCTCTTTCCATAACCCAAGGATGTCGACTTTTGAAAATTATTATGACAGTGACCGTAGATAACCAGAGCGCCTCGTGCACGGGACCCGTACCCTGCTCCCCCTCACACACACCAAACCTCCTCGTTCAGCCCGAAATCCTGGATTCTTCCCAGGAACGCGCGCCCAGCAGGGCGGGCGCGGGGCTGCGCGCAGGGCACCGCAAGTTAGCGCCGGGGCCGTGGACTCGACTCCGCCGCTCCTCCCCGGACCCCACCCACGGCGGTGGGACACCTGTCACCAGGCGGGGCGGAGGCCGCAGGCGACAATGCGGCGGCGGGGATTGGGACGGCGCGCCGCGGAGTCACACCGCCCGCCTCCGGCTCGGGAGCACGCGCCCGGGGGCTGGGGAGGCACCGCCGCCTCCCGGGTGGGGTCCCCGCGGGGTCCGGAGGGGGCGAGCCGGGCGAGGCGGGCATCCGGGGCCAGGAGGGGAGGAGGGCGCCGCGCCTACCTGCTCCGGGCGGCGGCGGCTCGCGGGCCGTGACCTGCGGCGGCAGCAGCGGCGGCGGTGGCAGTCGCGGTGGGGAGGGCGCTTCCTTCAGGAAGGGGTGGGATCTGCCCGCCCGCCCCCTCCCGCCTCAGCGCGGCCCGTCCCCGACTTACTCCGGGGTCCCTGTCGCGGGGCCTCGGGTGGACGGCGGAGCCCCGAGATCCCGGCTTGTACCTCCCCCGGTCCCCGGGTCCCTCACAGTCACCCGGGGCTGCGGCTGCGGGCGGACGGTCCAATCGCCTCCTTCCGAAGCCAAGGTGGACGCGTTCGCCTGGCGCTCCTCACCCAACAAAAGGCAGGACGGGATCCGGGATCCTCCGCCTGCTGGTTATTTATTCCTGACCTGTTGTAACCTTCTTGCCGGCTTCCTTCTGTCCACACACCTAGGGCTTTGCACACAGCAGCTAAAATTCATTTTCAGGCCCACTAGCCCAGCGTAGTTCTCCGCCACCCGCTGCCCTCCCGTGGTTTGCTTTCGTCTTACTGAACAGACACGGCTAACTTCTGACCCGGATAATGGACCGAGGACTTCAAGGCCGCTCTCCAAAGGCTAACTTGCTCACTTCCCACCCTCACCCCCCAGTGTGTGTGTTCTCATAACACACTATTCAGCATTTTAGTAGCACCCCTACTCCAGACCTCAACTTTTGTCACTGCACTGACCCCTAAGCAGCATAGCCCAGTGCCATTTTAATCTTAGATTCTTGATGAACTTGACTGGCCTGCTGTGTCTGGCAGGGTCGCCTAGATCAATCCACCACACCCATCAATTTAAAACTGTAAACACAAAGCACAAGTTTCTAAGCTCACTCCTCAATTCAACCTGTACAAAATCTCCGCCACTGGCTTCTAGGAAGCTCTGTTCTCCATGGCACTTGTAATTATCCACGCATGAGTTGATTTCCGGCCACTGTTTCGTTCTGACGACTAGACTGTTCGATTCTGGAGGTCTTACGACTTTCTGTTTACCATATATTAAGGAATGAGACGATTATTTTATCCAGTTAAGTTAATTCAAAAGCTAATTCTGGTATAGAATCCCCGGAAAGCACATGGTGAACGATGAGGGACCTTTTCTGAAGAGAGTTAACTGTGGTTTTATTCAGACTCTCCAGATGGCCTGTGAGGCCTCCAAAGTTAAAAATTGCTTGAGGAGCAGCGTGAACCCCGGGTCTGATGATTGTACTCTTACTCCTTGTCCCCTTACTGGGATGCCCTGACTGGCTATTAAGACTGCATTTGAACCATGAGTTAACCGGGTATGCAGAGGGTGGGGATGGGGTATCACTAATCTCTGCTGCTGCTGCTGCTGTTATGAACATACTGTCACTGGGAGTTTGGGGCCTGGGGTGACTACCTGACCAAGACAGGAGAGGGAAAGAGCAGGCTGGCCCTGGGAGAGTTTCTTCTGTCTCAGCCTCCCAAGCGGGGAGATTCCAACCAAGTGCTCTCTACCTGATCTGCTTCTGCCGCCCACTTCTTTCTAAGTTGACTGGAAGAGACTTCTAGCTAGACTTTTTTTTTTTTCTGATTTATTCCTTTAAAAGCCATTTATTTTTAATGACGTGTCTATTAAAGTGCCTGTGCACCTGAGTGCAGCAGCCTTTGGAGCCCAGAGGCATCCATAACCTCCACCCCTGGAACTGGAGGCTCTGAAAAGGACCCAAGTTCAGTCCCCAGCACCCACATCATCTAGAACAGTGCATGCTTTTAACGGCTGAGCCTTCTCTCCAGCTCCTCTAGTTTATTCATCTGTGTGTATGCACATGTGCATGCGTGCATGCGTGTAATGGGTGAGGGTGCTAGGGGTTGAACCTAGGGCTCAGCACTTGCTAGGCAGATGCTATACCATTGAGACACATTCACAGACTCCTAATTATTTTAGATCTTCTAGATCCAGCCAAAGAATCAGTAGTTCCTCTTAATTTGCATATGAGACTCACCCATGGAACTTAAAAAGAAGCTCAAAGGCCCATCCTAGCTCCCCAGAGTCAGTGTGTGTGTGTGTGTGTGTGTGTTGCTTTGCAGGTTTTTTGTTTTGTGTTTTGTGTGTGTTTGTATGTCAGTGGTGGTGGGATTTGAGACAAAGTCTCATGGACCCTTGGATGAACTAGAACTCACTGTGTTCTATAGCAAGGCTGGCTTTGCATCTCTGCCTCCACCTCCTGAGTGGTAGGATTATGGGCAGCTTTGCTTTTGTCTTTTGGAGAGGGTTCATGGCATGGTCAATACTGATTGTCAACCCAAAGAATCTAGACTCACCTATGAGACCATCCTCTGGGCATGCCTGTGAGAGATTTTCTGTTAGCCTCCAGGAATGTTTGTAGGGATTATTTAGATCAAGTTAGTTCAAATAATTTAATCTAAGTTAGTTCAACTAATTTAATCTAACTAATCCAGTTCCTGAACTGAATGAAAGCTGGCTGTCTCATCCATCCCTCTCTACTTCCTGACTTCAGATACAGTGTGCCTGTCTACCTCAGGTTTCTGCCGACACAACTTCTCACGCCATGGGCTCTACCCTGGAACTGTAAGGCAAAGTATATCCTTTCTTCCTTAAGCTGCTTTGCAGGTTTTTTATTTTGTGTTTTGTTTGCAATAAGGAGAAAACTAACACAACCCTCTTGTGCGGGTGTGTGGCTTTTCCTCGGAGAACAAACATCTACTCACCACCACCAGGCTCAAGTAAGGATTCTAAATTGCACTTGGAAAAGCAGTGCGTTTATTGGACTTTCTTACAGAGCATGGATAAGGAACTACTTCCGGGAGCCAGAATGACTCAAAGGTAGCTGCTTCACTTAAAAAAAAAAAAAAAAAAAAAAACAAAATCCACCCCAGCGTGCGTGGTCAACACAAACATTGTTCTTTTTTTTGTTTGTTTGTTTTGTTTTTCAAGACAGGGTTTCTCTGTGTAGCCCTGGCTGTCCTGGAACTCATTCTGTAGACCAGGCTGGCCTCGAACTCAGAAATCCGCCTGCCTCTGCCTCCCAAGTGCTGGGATTAAAGGCGTGCGCCACCACGCCCGGCATTTGATAGAGGTAGGAAAGGCTCCGGGCTGTGATGGGCACCAGTGGCCAGAAACAGAGGCTGGAAACCTCTGGGTATACCCCACTTCCTCATTTTATCTCCCCCATACCCATGAGATACCCTTCAAAGGGCAAGAGAGACTGAGATGAGGACTTAATTGAGAACCCTTCTCAGTTTGGTGAACTTTCCTCTGGTTGGTCTCTATTTTCACCTAATTTGCACACACACATAACTAGCCATTAGGACTGTCTTGAATTTATTAAAGACCACTAGACCCACTCTCTTCAATGGCAGTCACATTCTGTTTTTAAATAAATTTTATTATAAGAAACCTTACAAATAAACAAAAAGACCGCTCACCAAAATTAACCAGACACCAAGTCTATACAACTTAATGTATTTATATAGGCATTCAAAATGCAAGCCTATAGCTTCACATTACATTTTACATTTTCAATATTAAATATATTTTATGCACGTATCCAAAGAGCAAACGCAAGCAATGGGCGTGAGCTGTGGAAGAGGATATAAAGCTAATTGTTTTTCTAGTTCTAATTCTGTCAGGGAGTTTTTGGTGTTGATGGTGAACTTTTCCAGCTGCCGCGGCCCATCTAGAGCTTTCTCTTTCTCTTTGGTTAATAAATCCCTGTTCGGCTCACTCTTCTCTGTTCCTTATTCTTATAGGTCAGGAGACAAGAAGTAAACAGAGGGGAAATCTGCAGCAGTTCCCAGGACAGAGGATGGATCCCCCCTCACAGTCATTATTATTATGTTATTACTTGTATAAGGGGGGGGCATAGGAATCTAGTTACAGCTTTCTCAGACTTGTAAGTTTTGTTTATTTTCTGACACAGGAACTTCCCTCGCGCCCCAGGAGCAGAAAATCATCACCCAACAGGCACACAGCGGGCTTTGGAGGCTACAGCCTCCAGTCCACTCGTCCCAGCTTTCCCAGTATCCGAGATCGTAAGCACATGCCATATATGTGTGCCTCCATGCCTGGTTTGTAAGTTTTAGATTTATTTTATTTTACGTGTATGAGTGTTTTGTCTGTACCACATGCGTGCCTGGTGTCCAAGGAGGTCAGAACAGGGTGTTGGAGCCCCTGGAACTGGAGAAGTAGATGATTGTGAGCCATTATACGGGTGCTGGAACCAACCCCCCCCCCCCCCCCCCCCCGTCCTCTACAAAAGCTGCCCATGCTTAACGCCAGCCACCTCTCAGCTCCAGGGCATTTTGAAGAACCCGATATGGTTTTTGATACGGTTGTGATAGTCACAGCCTTTTGGGGGTGGGGGAGTTCCAATTTGTGAGAGTACCTTCCTTGGCTCTCTGTAGAGAGTTGACAAAGCTTGCTCTGCACATGTTTTTCGGTTCACTTAGAGCCCGCCCACTTTCTTTAGAAACCAACTTAAGTTTATGAAGACAGCAGGCTCAGCTCCAATTGCCAGCAGTACTCCATCACTGGCACCTTTGTCTCCAGAATGTCCATACAGATCAACCCAGAGAGTGGAGTGAATCACAGTCCTGACAGTGATATTGACAGTTTAGAATAAATAATATGTTAAAACGCTGGCTACAGAGAAGAGCCCGTTGCTATAAGCAGATTCTATTATCATTTATGGGACTTCTGTTCTATGTTCCACAGTTCAAGAGAGCCAGAGACAAAATCTAAGCTTGATTGTGCTTTTATCTTTCTTTAACTGATATCCAACTCATTAATATCTGTTGTCTGTTATGCACTCGGTATGGCCATAGACATTAAATCTGTACATGACTAAGTCAGGGCATTGTGGCCCATAACTTGATAGCAGTATTCATAAGGTGAAACAGGGAGATTGCAAGTTCAAGGCAGCCTGAGCTCCATGGTTTTATCTCAAAAAATAAAACACATCATGAAGAGGGCAACATTTGGCATATAAATAAATAAAATAATTAATTAAAAACCATTAACATCCCAGAGCTGCTTATTTTTTAGTGCATGTAAGATTCATCTTGTGCCTTCAAACGACTTATTGATTGAGTTCTAAAACACTTCATACTGTAAGGAAAGGGCCAAGCACAGAGTTACAGACCAAGGGTGTCAGGAAGGAGGCTTTAGACTTACTTGTGGTATATGCCAGCCACAGACTTTATCAGGGAGGATGGGAACGTTATCCTATAGGGCTACGACAAGACATTGTGATTTTGGCACCATCTTGCTTTGTAGTTCTGCTCTCTGGCCTCTGCTGACCTGCACACGGTTCATGCGACTGAGCAGGGATGTTGGCTTTTCTGATATAAGTGAATTCTAATGCACACCATGACAGAACACTGAGAACTGAAAGGAAACTGTACTCTTGTGCGTTTTCTTTCTCTAGGGCAGCCAGATTGTTATTGTTTATGATTCAAATCACTGCCCTTATTTATTTGAAACGTCAGACTCGCACAGCTCATAAATAACACGCCTAGAGATTCCAGAGATCCTTGCTGTTGGTGAAATTGCAATGAATCCCATTATGATAAAACCCCTGCATAATGAAATCATTGCTAGCTCTCATTCGACAACCGGAGACCCAGAAACCACACAAAGTTTATAGAAATGACATTTGATTTGCCTGCTAAGGAACCCCTTAGCTGGATAGGATGACATATCCCTGTAATTGTAGCACCTGACAAGCTGAGGCAGGAGGATTTCGTGCACTTTGAGGCTAGCCTGGTCTACATATTGTGACTTAAGATAGCCAGGTACTCTGTCTTAAAGAAGGACCCTGTCCCACCCACAGCAGCCAACAAAACAACAACAAGGAAAAACAAAAGGAAGAAGAACAGGAAAGCAGAGAGAATGAAGGAAAAGAAGAGAAAGAGAAGAAAGAAAGAAAGAAAGAAAGAAAGAAAGAAAGAAAGAAAGAAAGAAAGAGATTCGAAGTTGTGATTGGAAGAGAGTGGGGGTACTCTGGTACCAAGGTATTACATGGACGCTTCCTGCATACTTAGTGTACCCCCATTCTGCAGGGGCCTCCTCCTTCATAGTAATTGTCAACACTCTAACCACACCTGGTGCTATATACATCACCAGGCAGGATTTGCAAGAACTATGGGTGTAATGTCTTAGTTACCTTATATATAGATGCTGGCAGGGCTGCTGGGCACTAGGGAAGGTTTCTGTAGACATAGTTCTGAGGACGCCTCCTTCGTTCCCACTGCAGGGAAGCCAAGACAGCTTTCCTTTCCCTTTGATATGAGCGACTTCAGGGAGACTTCTCACACAGCACAGTGTGTTCCTTGTACTCTACCTTGTACACCTTGTACAGACTACGGTGTGGCTCAGGTCTGAGAAGCCAAAATTGACCAAAAAGATAATAGGCTTGCATATCAATGGGGGAAGCAATTTAGTCCCACGGAGAGTGCCACAGTGTGGGCCTGAGTGCCCACTCAATGGCCAAGCAACCTCAGCAGGAAGAAACAAGACATTTACCTCCTCATGTCCAATGCTGGGGGGAAGCTAAAGCCACCAATCAAAGGCAACACGATCGTCCTGTACTAAAGGATCTTGGGTGATCAGCAACTGCCAATGGGCACTGAAGAGAAGCCGAATTCTGACAAGCCCAAGAAAGTGCCAGGAGACAGAGTGGAAACATGGCCGTGGGCAGGAACATTCTGCATGCAAGCACTCCAAAACCTCATTTCCTTAGCTCTCTTCCCCCACCCTTTCCTGGAGAAGCTGGCCAGCCTAGGGAAGGGAGAAGTGCCAGGCTGGAAGAAACACAGGGGTGCCTACATCACCCCCTTTCCCACTGGGGGTGGTTTTGTTATTATCCTGTTCCAGACATATTAATTACTGAAATGTCTTTTTTTTTTTTTTTTTTTGCTAAATGTAACCACAGACTTACAGACTTGTTTAGCTCTCGAAAGGGGACTCTAAAAAAAACATGTCCCATGCCTTCACTAATCAGGAGGTAGAAAACAGTTTATAGGGCAGTTCTGAACAGGGTAGGTGGGAAAGAATCCAACTGTTCGACTGTACCATGTGCCTTGGCTACTTCACCAGCAGCTTAAGGCATTCCACATCACACTGTGAGCTTCTGAGGCTGTCTCCTCTAGGTCTTGAATTATAAAGAAGTGACCATGTGTCACAAAACCCCTCTTTTGTGGGTGTATGATGATTTAGGATTTCCAACGTAGATGTTACAAGAATATTGGATGCAAAGAACTGGACTTCTAAATGTAAGCCTAACTGTCTAGCAAATACATGTTCTCAGAGGTCTCTTCATCTCTAACAGACCAGATTAGGGGACTGTCAATGTCTTTATCAGTCAGAAAATTATATTTCAAAGAAGCACTCCATATGAGAAGGGCCAAATTTCCAGAGTGTCCACCAGACTCAGCCCTCACCCTGCATATCTAACATAGAGTCTCGGTCTTTCCTAAGATGGAGTTCTGAGCAGGGTGGCTGGGACCCTGTCTTCCGTTAGAGGCAGACTTGTGGCTAGGGCTGATTGCCATAGTGACAGTCTCCACACTGTGCATGGGATTCCCCACACACCATCCCATATTCTCCTGAGTGCTCATCACACTGGTTCCTCTGCTCAGCTGGGAGAGGCTGCGTTGTCCTGAAGCATTTGTGAGGCAGTTCCCAGAGAGAACCTCAGGTAAAAAACAGATCCCATGCTGTCAAGTTCGCTGTGGTTCCATATTCCCTGTTAACTGGGAGTCTGTTGTTTGCTGCAAAGAACATAAGCCAAGAAAGTGTGAAGGAGTTTAATGTCACCCATTGCTTTCTTTGGACATTTTAGCAACGTGTGTTTCATTTATGTAAGGCACCCATTGTTGACTTGACTTAAAAAGAAAGCCACTCTAAAGAACAGCACTAAGGATGAATGATTTTCATGGTGCAGTGTTCTTTTAAACCACAAATGGCTGCTTTTGAGGGATTTAACGAGGTCTTACTCAGACTTTCAAAGTTCCAAGCAATGGACAGTTGTAGGGTTTGATTTCCTTGCTCCGGGATCTGCTACCCAGGTGCCTCCATGGACATCACCAGCAGCTAAAGAGTTAACGCTGATCAAGCAGAGACCTCCAGGAGGTGCATAGCTAGTGTCTGGTGTTGCTTTCCTTTCTGCATTGGCTGCTCAGTATTTTAAATATCAGCCCTGGATGCTGGTTCCTTGAAAATATTCTCACCTTTTCTGTCCCTCAACACCTTCTGACCCTCTGTAACCCTCTCTCCATTTTGTTTGCCACACCCCAAACAAAACAAGGCTTTGGAAAGACGAGGGCCCCAACTTTACGTCGAAACATAAATTTACCATTTGATATTCTTTTTTTTTCTCCCTGCTCTATGTGTTTCTAATAGTCCCTCATTTAAACACAAGGTTCTACACTGTCAGCCTTACAAATCCTATTTGTTGCATTCTAAAATCTCATACCTACTTTCTGACTCCCACTCCCACTCTCTCTCTTTCTTTCTCAACAGTGTAGGTCTTGAGTTCTATGCTCCTTCATCTACTCTCTAAGCCAGAAGTCTGGACTCCATCCCTCCTTAGAGGAAACAGTCCCTTGAAGATCCACAATGAATGACCTTGAAGTCACCTTGTTCTGCTGGAGGCTGCCAGCCTCCTATCCCACCTCCCTGTCCTTCCAACTCACTGGTCAGTTGTGCTTGGTTGTGCATACCTGTAGTCCCAGCTCTTAGGAGGCTAACTCAGGAGACTCACAAACTTAAGGCTAGGCTGGCTACACAGTATGTTTTTGACTAAAAAGGAAAGAGAGAGAGAGAGAGAGAGAGAGAGAGAGAGAGAGGGAGGGGGGGGAGGAGGGGAGGGGAGGGGGGGAGGGGGAGGGGAGGGGAGGGGAGGGGAGGGAGAGAGGAGAGGAGAGGAGAGGAGAGGAGAGGAGAGGAGAGGAGAGGAGAGGAGAGGAGAGGAGAGGAGAGGAGAGGAGAGGAGGAAAAAAACCACCCTTGCTTGTTCTTTTGTTCCTTGGCTGTCCAGGTCACCTGGAGCCCATTTTAGCTTCCCCTGTCTCTACATGGGTCATTAGACTTTGGTTGAACCACCTGAGTTATAGGCAGTTCTGAACAGCCTGATATGGGTGCTGCTGGGAACGAGATGCTCGCTCAACATTTTAACCACTGGGCCACCTGTCTAGGCCAATTTCACTTTAAAGAATATGTAGTTCTATCAAAATATAACGACATATATATGTAAAGTGACATCCTAAAACCTATTACTTTGTATATTAACTAAAATAGCAAAAATTTAAAATATATGGTTTTTAATCTTCAGTCAAAAAGTTGAAAAATTCCAAATGGATATAATGAAAAAAAATTAATAAACTTCCATGATTCTCCAAGCTCCTCCTTCCTTTCCTACTTCCAATGTTAGCCTGGTGTGTACCTTTTGGAAATACTTGTGTCCTCACTCAAACATGCATTCTTATGGCATTCTCTTTTCTTATTTAAACGTCTACCACAGACAACCAATTAACCTGTTACGACAACATCCTACACTACCACCAGTAGTGCATTAGAATCTTCATTTCTCCACATCCTCATCATCAGTTGCTATTGTCTGTTAAGTAACACAGTCCATCCAGGCTGGAGAGATGGCTCAGCTTGAGTCTTCCAGAGGACTCAGGTTGGATTCTCAGCACCCACATGGTGGCTCACAGCTGCCTGCGAGTCTAGCTCCAGAGGATCCATTGCCTTCTTCTGGCCTCCTTGGGCACCAGCCACACACATGGCAAGTAGATATACATGCAAGCAAACATCTATACACACAGAATAAATAATCTAAAATCCTATAACTCCATCCTACTGGTTAGAGTGTTGTCCCATTGTGGCTTTAGTTTTCTTTTCCCAGGTGCTCGGGATCTTGAACACCTTTTCGCACGGCTATTGGTCACTTGTATATCTCGGAAGCTCCTCTGATCTCTGCTCACTTTTAAACTAGGATGCTTGACTGTCAGCTATTGAGTCGTGACGCAACAACCCAGCTTTGTGCTGGGTGTTAACTAGGTGTGTGCTTTACAAGTGCTGTCTCCCAGGCTAGTTGCCTGTCCCATCACAGTGTCCTGTGAGACTGCAGCCTCTTTCATTTTTATGAGTTCCTAAATTGTTTCCCTTTGTTGTTTATCCTTTTGATGTCACCTTTGAGATGATTTGCCTAATGTGAGGCTACAGCATACACTCCAGCTCTTTCTCCCAAGACTTTTATAGTGTAAGCTCCGACATTTGAGTCTTTGCCTTATTCTATGTATGAGGAAGGGGTCCAGCTTCATTTTTAGCATGCAGCTATCCTGCTGGCCCACTATCGTTTGTTGAAAAGACTATTTCCCTCCCACTGAACAGTCTTGGCACCCTTATTGAAAATCAATTGACTGCAAATGTAAGAGTTTATTTCTGGCCTCTTAATTCTAGTCCATTGATCCATGATCTACCTTATGTCAGTACCACGCTGTCTTAATTACTATAGCTGGTTTTGAAATCAGGATGTATGAATCTTCCGCTTTGCTTTGACTGTGTCCCCAAAGACCATAGATTGCAAACTTGGGAAATAGGTCACAATAGAGATAATTAGACTCTAAAGTATTTGACCCTGAGAGTGGATTAATGTTGCGGCTGCAGCATACTGAGAGGGGCCTGTCTAGGTGCTAGCCCTTTGATCTCGGACTTCCCATCTCACAGAAGCCTAAGCCACTGTGTCTCTGTTCCTTACAAAGCACTCCGTGCTGTTGTGTCCCAGGGCTAGGACAGTCTCCACCTTTGGTCTTCTCATTTGAGATTGTTTTGGTTATTCTTGGGAACTCTCATTTGCATGTGAATAATTAGATTAACTTGTCAAATTCTGCAAAGCCAGTTGCTATTTTTATTTGGGTTACAGAGAATTTGCAGACCAGTTGGAACAATACTGTCTTCTTATTTATTCTTCAAATACATGAAAAAGCAGTGTTTTCCCATTCCCTACGTTTTGTACTTATTTTATGTGGGTGGTGTTCTGACTGCATATATGTCTGTACTACATGTATGCCCGGTGGAGGTCAGAAGACGGAACTGCATCCCCTGGGGTTGGAGTTACAGACAGCTGTGAGCTGACATGTGGGGGCTGGGAATCAGACCTGGATTCAGGAAGAGCAGTCAGTCCCGGGCTATTTCTCCAACCCTTACTTAAGTTTTCCTTAATTTATTTCAATGATGTTTTATAGCTTCGAAAGTATAGTTTATTCTAATGCTGAATTCATTCCTACATATTTTATGTTTTTTATGCTATTACAAACGAATGTTCTTGGGCTGGTGAGATGACTCAGTGGTTAAGAGCACTGACTGCTCTTCCAGAGGTTATGAGTTCAAATCCCAGCAACCACACAATGGCTCACAACCATCTGTAATGAGATTTGATGCCCTCTTATGCGGTGTCTGAACACAGCTACAGTGTTACTTACATATAATAAATAAATAAAAACCTATGGGCCGGAGCAAGCAGGAGAAGGGGGGACGAAAATGAATGTTCTTTAGCTCTCTTCTTAGTTTGTCCATTGCTTCTAAGAGAAGCACAGTTGACTTTATATACTGACCCGCTCTTGGCTGAACTTGTTAGCTGTGTGTGTTCCTTGGGATTTTCTACAGTTTCTCTTCTTCCTTTCCAGTGTGGAAGTTTGTGTTTGTTTTTCTTGGCTAATGGTTGTACATATATTCTTCAACATAATATTGAGTGAAGTGATCATTGAACATTTTTCTTCTCTCCCAATCTTAAGGGAAAATGTTCAGCCCTTCATTAAAGATTCCAATATCAGCTGTGGAGTTTTTGTTGTTGGCCTTTTTATAAACCAAAGAAAAACAGAAACAACTCTCACTGCCAAATAAGCTGAGGTGAGTTACTTTACAAATCTTACAGATAGTCCATAGTTTGAACAGATCACAGTTTATTTAACAGTAACCTTTTTGATAAACCTTTAGATTGATTCCATTTGGTTCCCACAGTTAACCATATATAGGATAAATATTCTTAAGTATGTGTGCTTTGAAACAAATTCCTAGTTGTGGGGCTAGGGGTATAGCTCAGCTGAAACAGAGCTTGTCCAGCATGCACAAGACCTATAATTTATCATCAGTGCCTCAGATGTGCCACGGTGGTACATACCTATAATCCCGGCGTTGGGAGGCAGAGGTGAAGAATCAGAATTTCAAGACCATCCTGGACCACAAGAGACTTTGTCTAACAAAACAATATGAGGTATATATTTCTCGTGTTCACTAATGTTTCCAGACGACTTTCTAAAAGGTTGTAGCAATGTATAAAAGTATTAGTTTCTGTCTACCCCAGATTGATCCTTATTATTTTTAAAGATTTAAAGATTGTCAGCATGATGCTTTCCCCCATTTCTCTGTCATTTTTCTGATAACGAGGGCTCACATTATGCTTCTGCGATGTACCTAACAAGTTCTTTCAAGTTTATCCTCTTTATGTTCACTTTGGCTTTGATGGTTTTTGACATAAAATAGTTTGAATGTAAGGTCAAATGTTTCTTTTTAAAAAGTGACCTCTGTATTTCCAGGATTACTTGAAAATGAAAAAGTTTCTTTCACCCAAAACATTCTTAATCTTGTCTAATGGTTTCATTCTTCGTACACAAATGTGTTTCTTCCTTTACCTTTATCTTTCAATTCTCTGATTTATGTCTTTAAAAAAATCTATATTTAAAGGTTTCCTTACAATTTGATTGACAATTATACCACCACTTTTAATTGCAGAAACATCCTTAGTATATTGCTCAAGCTGGCCTGAAATTCTTGACATTTCTTCCTCTAACCTCAGCCTCTGTGTAGGACCCCTAATGGCTGCCATGCCCTGGCTGAGACTTTCCGTGTGCTGCTGTCTACTAAGTAACATTCTGTGGTTCCTCTAAGATCAAAACATCCTGACTAAGGCATGGTACCCAGGAAGGGAATTTACACTTGACATCCTATTGCCCCCCAGTTGAGTTCCTGTTTTTTCCTGAGTTTGTGTTTTTCCTTCCCTGGCTTGGTGTATATATTGAACCTGCCCAGTAAAGGCATCGGCATTCTCTCATAACGGATGACCCGAGTCTGAGTCTTTATTCCCCCAGGCCTACACCCGAGCTCGGTACCGCAGCAGAGCAGGAGCTGTCACCTCTGGAGTAACTAAGATTACAGATGTGCCCACCTTAAACTATGTCTCCTTGTTAAACGGATGCTATCAATTTCAATGTCCACTTGTATGCTGGGGTTCTGTTTTGAAAGTGTTAACAAGGGAGGCAGCTTCTCCCATGTATTCGTCATAAAATCTCTTCCATGTCCTTAACATTTACTCTGCTCTATTGTAGTGACCATTTGCTTCCTCAGAGTTTGCTCCCACTGGGCAGCTGTCCTGTACTTTGAGTAGACTGATCCTGGACCTGGGAATAGCTTCAATTGTCCAAGCCAGTCAGTTAACTCCTTCCTGTTTCTCCAGTTATGCCACTTGGCTCATGGGACAACAAGACTTAAATTGGTCCAATAAGTGAAATTTCTGATTTTTTGTTAATGGTAGGACAAGGGATTAAATACCCTTGCATTTTGTTGATAGCTAGATGTAGCCATGCACACCTGTAGTCTTCAGCACTGCAGAAGCTGGGTGGGAAGATCATGAGTTCAAGGCCAGCTACATAGTGAAAGATCTTGTCTCAAAGCGAATGCCAAGAATTGTCCTTGGCCCATATCAGATTCTTGCCAAGCAGCCCCAAAGGATCTCTGCCTCTCCCCTTTTTTATTTCATTAACAAGACTGAGCCTGTCTTAGGTCGTTCTGACAAGAATGCCTTCCTTATATGGAATATGCATTATCAAAAGCAATGCACTTCTGTCTTAGGTTGGTAAGGCTCTGTGTAGAATCTTACCTGTCCTTGGCTTGCTAGCCTGTTAATTTAATAACTCTGTCTAGGGGTCTATTTTCAGTTTCAAGCCATGTACTTTGGCTGCCAACATGTTGATGTTGTTAGAGACAAGCTTTAACATGATGGGCAGGAATAAAAGTATTCCCAGAGCCAAAACGGCTAGCATGATTAAGCTATATATGCCATTCTTGAAGCTTGACCAAAATAGAAATACTGACCTCAGGCCATGGGTAATTTTATCAGCAGTAGGTGTCAGGCAGGAATATGACATTAGGCTAGAACAAAGAAGTAATTTTAGGCAGGAATCTAAATTTTAGGCTAGAACAAGGAAGTAGGCTTCAGACATGAAAATGACTTTGGGCTAGGACAGGGAAGTTGACTCAGATATTTTGGTCATCCTGATAAGGCCTTAGAAACAGTGATCATGGGAGTGTTCATGGAATTTTGTTTCTTGACTTGCTTGTTCTTTTGACTATTTGTGTTTATTGTATTGCTTGTTCCTTGACTATTTTCATCTATTGTATTGCTAGTCCCTCAACCTAGAACTGACCTTAATACTTGCATGTAATTAAAATGGTATAAAAGCAAAAAGGAGGAGGGGGGATGGGATAGGGGATTCTAGGGAGGGGAAATGGGGAAAGGGGATGACATCTGTAGCATAAATAAATAAAATATCCAATAAAAAATAAAAATAAAGTCCTCTAAAAGGAGGGAATCTCAATTAAGACAGTGCCTCCAAAAGATCTGGCAATGCATAAGCCTGTCAGGCCTTGTACTAATTAGTGATTAATGGGGGAGGCCCAGGCCATTGTGAATGGTGCCATCCCTGGCTGGTGGTCCTGGGTTCTATAAGAAAGCAGGCTGAGCAAGTTATGAGAAACAAGCCAGTAAGAACCACTCTTCTATGGCCTCTGCCTCAGCTCCTGCCGTCAGGCTCCTGCCCTGTGTGAGCTCCTTTCTTGACTTCTTTTGATGATGAACAATGATAATGAAGTGTAAGCCAAATAAACTGTTTCCTCCACCCCCAAAAAGAATGCCAAGAATTGTTATCTTAATGCGGGATGTAGCCATTGTCACCCTGAAATCAGAGCAGCTGTGGTTACCTGGAGGTGACCCTTATAGGATCAGGCATCTTAACTCCTAGCAGTTGTGGAAGAAAGGTCATCAGACCCTTATCTGAGATTCCAGCCACAGACTCCCTTCTGCCGCCTACCTAAGCTGTAAGCCTTCTTTAGCTCCGTGTAGTCTTTTGAGGTGATGCTGGATTACATTACATTGCTAGAATGTATTCGGGGTGGAAGGGGAATGGAGAGAACTCAGTCTATACAGCTTTGGGAAGTGTGAGTCCATGATGGATGGGACTTTTCAGTGACTTGGCTGCTGTGAAGTCAGCCTTCCCTAGTGTTCCAAGATGTAAGCCGATCAATCCATGGCTTCACTAAGCTGAACTTGGAAGGAATCATTACTTTGTCTGTTGCCCTATATAGGATGAATAGACACTTGCTCATGTCTGCCCAGGAAGTGTGTGTGTGTGTGTGTGTGTGTGTGTGTGTGTGTGAGAGAGAGAGAGAGAGAGAGAGAGAGAGAGAGAGAGAGAGAGAGAGGGTTCTAGCTATCCTGGGATACCAGCTTTTAGATGACACCTGTATATGGAGAAGGAAAAGAACCAATAATCCAGATCATCAGAGAGGATTAAAGGTAGGATTTGATCAAATTATATCACATTGCACCTGAAGTCTGCCTTATGTTAATGATTTTTAGGTTTACAAATCATTAAATCCTTCTGGGCTGAGGGAATAGCTAGCTGGTAGTGTACTTGCCTATCTTGTGTCCTGGATTTAGCTCCCAGCAAAAGACAGACAGGCATAAATTCATGCAGATGAGTGCACACACACACACACACACACACACACACACACACACATACACACACACACACACACACACCAGGTTATCATGGGAGAAGGTCATTGTAAATAATACACATTCAGTCTTTAAGAGAATTTTATTTCTGAAAATGAATATGAAAATTATATTTTATTGTCCTCCAAGCCTTCGTTCTTGCCACAAGCTGCACACCGGTGCTCCGGCGGGCGGACAGTCTGGGATGTGACTCAGGCAGCAGAGTGTTTTATGAGTGCTCACCAAGTGTTCACCTCAGCACTGCACAAGTCAGTCACGGTGGCACACAACTATAAGTCTAACCTCGGGAGGAGAGGAAGGAGAATCAGAAGTTTGGGCCATCTTTACCTACGTCGTGAGTTCAAGGTCCTTGTCTCAAAAACCAAGGCAAAAACAAAAAAACCCAAAAACCCAAAAAACAAAAATCAAAACAAAACAAAACAAACCAACCCTGTCCAGCTGTTTGGCATGGTCTGATCATTTCCTAGTCTGGCTTCACTATGATTGTTCCTCTACATGGATACATGGCCAAACCTACCTCATCTCCAAGTTTCCAGCCTACTTGTCTCACTCTTGGAAGGTCAGCCCATTGTTTAGGTTATGCTCTTTTTGATATAAATGCTTCTTCAGTGGCAGCTGCCTGAGCACGGTGGTGGACACACAAACACGGATTTGAGACAAATACCGCTGAGTGAGCAGGGGTGGGTTCAGGCTCATGAGCACATACGTCATGCCAATAAGCGTGACAGATGCCCTCACAAAGACACACACACTCCCTGCTCCCTAGTATTTGTTAAACAATCGACTCTAAGACTGTGTTGATAGATTGTGGATTCTAAACTTCTAAATATATATTTATGCAAAGATCAACAACTGAGTGGGGAAATTCAAAAAGCACACAAACTGAAAAAGATCTTTTTAACAATAATTAGAGTCCTTGAATAGTTATTTTCTTGTTATATCATTGGCTTGGTATCGTAATACAGGTCTCGGAAAAAGTGTTAAGGTAAATGATTTTGTCACAGCTTACTAATGCTCTATAATTTACTAGTCCTCCACACTCCACCCACACCCTGGGCCCACCTTGGGCAGGTGGGGAAACAGAGGTGAAGATGCAGAGAACCAACTCATACGAAGACGAAAGCAAACCTCGAAAGTGATGCCCGCACCGGGAGCAGAGAGCGGGCTGTGCCGAGGAACCTGCTTGGCCCCCATCAGCAGGTCTCCGTCTTAGCCAGTTCATCACAGTGAAGACAGGCACTCCATTGCTGTTTACTGAGCTGCAAACCCTCTCATCATCCCCTCTCAGAAAGCCGAGGCTGCCCCCTGACTCACAAAGCCGGATTTTAACACCCCCACAACCTACTTGTTTCCCCTCCCTATCCTTTTGTCCTTGAAGGATGCCCACGACTCTTTTGGCATCATGGTGACATGTGGAGGGTATCTGGGGAAGGTTAGCACCATGCTCCATGAATTCCAAGTGCACTGGGGGTATTTTTCCCCCCAGAACAAAAGCAACAATAAACATCAATGATTCTTTAAAATAGAAAAAACAGATCCCTGAAAACAGGGCCCTGCCCCACCATCTCAGAGCATGATTGCCATTGACTGCTAGGTTTGTTGTACAGCTCAGGCCTGCACATGTGTGCGCATGCACATACACACACACACACACACACACATACAGACACACACACACACACACACACACACACACACACACACACACGTACTTTTCTTACCTGTGGTTGTTTTTGAAGGTACTAATTAAAAGATGAGCATTAAATTACTACCTGCACTCTGGACCCTGGTCTTCCCACATCGTAGCTCCTGCATTCTCCCGCACCTTTGCACTCAGAGCCTTCCACCTTGCAAAGGCTGCCTCTGTCATTACCCCCAAGGAGTGCTGGCTGAACCTCTCCTTGGCTGCCTTCTGCCAGTAGCTTTTGTCACTATGGATACAGTATGTGAGAGTAACCAGGGCCCTCATTTTAGTCTTGCTTGATGATTTCCACAGGTTCAGCATGATTTCTGCTGATGGTGAGCGACTGAGCTTGGCTGTAGTTCTATAAGCACACAGGCTGTTTTGCATGATCAATAGGCAAGCTAGGCCCTTGAGTACTGGGTGAGGAGGTCCCTGTGTGCGTCAAATGAAGACGATGAAATTACCCAACAGGCTCCTGGCAGTAGACCACATACAGGAAGGTTCTTGTGTTGTTAACTGGGTGAGTTTGATTTCTCTGGGTCTCAGTTGTAAAATGGACACGAGACAATCTTCCAGCTCTTACAGACTACCATTTCTGGTCTAGATTTCCCCATTCAGTAGGGGGAGGAGATAAGTCCTTCGACCATGGAGGTATACAGATGAATCCCAGTTGTAAATGACATCTAGAACAGCCTTGGTTGGTGAATTAAAGCCTCAAACATTGAACAAGGAGAATGCAATCTGGTTGCCAGGCAACTAGCCTAGCCCCTTGTTGGCAGAGGGGCTCCGGTCAGTTTAACTGTAATTGGCAAGGTTGCTTGTGACCTTCTTCTGACCAGACCTTCAAACCATCATTGCTGGATGAAGGGACATTCATGCTCTTCCTTGTGTTCGGTGGGCACAAGGAAACTTACTTCCATGGAAACTTAAGCTCCATAAGAGTGTTCCACGCTTGTGTCCATCCTACACATATTTAGGTAATATTTGAAAGTCTCCTCTACATCATGAAATTCTTCCCCATTTGCCCCTGGGGGATTGCCCTTGCCCTAAACCAGAGAGGGAAATATCATGGCTGCAACTACAGAAGCTTTTGACTGGCATAGGATAAGCTTACCTTGAAAAGACCATCCTGAGCCTAGAATGTTATCAATGACACATACATTTACCATACATAGCCTTACCAGAGAAATTTAGGGGGATACTCAAATACATTTACTATATCTAGCCCAACTAGAAAGACTGGGGTGAATATCCACATTACAGACGCTCCTCTACCACTGTAATGTAGGGTTGGGGAAGAGGAGGAGGCAGAGCCAAGGAGAGTCTCAGTATGAGCCCCCATGCTTCTTCCAGAGGAAGCTCCATCCACTGCCAATGCCAGTGCCTCTCCCAGCTAGTGCCCGGTTACCTTCATAACCAGCTAGCCATGATGGACACACGTTTGCCCATCTCTAGGTCAGGGATGTTGTCTCTCCCTTGATCTTTGTGTGGGGGTGACTCCCTATACAGCATCCCTGGACTCTGCTGCATATCAAAGCACTATCCAGAGCTGAGGTGTGTATCTTGACACCCAGGAATGAAGTGAGATGGAAGAGAAGCCTAGACCTATGAGAAAAGACATAAAAGAGCCTGAGAACCTCCACAGAAACCACATGATATTGGAGTTCAATGCTGACATTTTATACTCCCACACGTGTGCGTGCGCTTGCACGGGCACACACACACATGCACACACTCACACAGACGCAGAGACATGATAGGCTCTTCCCCCTGGATCTCTCTTCCTTTACTATCACCTTTCTTCATCCTGTTACTATTTATAACTTGCCTCCTTGTGTTTACTCTCTCTTCTCCTCAATGATTGTCAACTCAGCAGCCACAGTGGTTAAAAACAAGCCTATTAAACAAACACACACACTAAAATGGAACTCAAGCACCCAACCCCTCCCCCCATCCCCCCATCTTCCATCCCCCCACCCTCTAACCCCCCAACTCCCCCTCCCTCCCCCACAAGGTACTGTCGTCTGGAGCCTGCACAGGACTTCAGCCTTATCCTTCCCCAGGCCTGACCTCACCATGTTCCAGCAACACTGGCCTCCAGTCCTAGGCTAGCCCAGGTCAAACTCTTTCCCTTTGCACCAACTGTCCCTGCCGTCTGAGAGGTTCTTCCACGTGACTGACTGACTCTCACTTTCTATTCTCTCTCGTCACTAGGTGCTTTCCATCAGAGCACTCAGCACAATCAGGAATTACAGACATTGCCCAGTGTTTTTAAAACTTAGTTATTGTTGCTTTCTTCTACGAGGGCGCAGGCTAAGTAAGGTCAGAAGACACCAATCTTTCTTGCTCAGGGTTTCATGCATGTCTAATCCACTGTTGGGCTCATATCAGAATATTTCTTCTTATTCACTAGTGGCTAATAATGGAGGAACAATGGAGAGTAGACATGCCAGTATTACACATTTACATGTAACAACTACACACACGCACCAGTCACCCACATAGAGCTTACTGTGTGCCAGGGACTGTTCTGATTCTTCATAGAGACAACTCATTTAGCTCTTCATAAACACTAATAAGCATGCATTGCAGCCAGCCCCCAATAAGCAGACATTGTAGCCAGACATTGTAACCCTTTGATAGTAAAGAAAGCAGACACACAGGATAGTTAATGACATCAGAGGGCAAATGCTGGGCTAGGTGGCTGCATTAGGATTCTGGGGTCTCTATAATGAGATGCCATAGTCTGAATGTCTTAAACAGAGACTTAATCTTCCCAGAGCACTGAAGTTTGGAGGCTTCCAATTCAGGTACCTGCAGGAGCTGCTTCATTTAGTGCCTCCCTCCTTGGGGGGGCGGGTAGCCAGGCTCTTCCTGTCTCTTTGCATGGCCATTTCCCTCTGCTCATGTGATCCTGTCCTGGTTGTCTCATAAGAACAGCCGGATCTGCTTCTGGTCAACCCTAATAGCCTAGTAGATTCGGTCACCATTCTGTGGGCTCTTTGTCTCTTATCAGCTACACTCTGAGGTTCTGCGGACGGGGGATTCATCATATGAATTTGGGGTGCACAGTTCAGCCGTAGCAGTAGGGCTGACACAACACTTCAGCTGTGTCCCTCCAGCACTTGTGTTCTATCCACTATGCCATGAAAACGATGACCATCTCCCAACAGCTGGCACAGTTTTGGGTTTCCTGGCATGGCAGACACTCTTCGCTGCCCACTCAAGACCACCTCAGCACTTCTCCACACCCTTTCTCTTGCCAACAACCTTGGCTTCGGTCCAGGAGGCAGTGTGGCTGGCTTCAACACTCAGTCTTGATAACTGCATCCCACTGTTGCTCTCTGTTCACTTCCTCAGTCCTTCCTGTATGGGGTGAGGACAGGGGTATGGCTTAATTCTGTTTTTTTGAGTGACAAGAAGAAGTCAGCTGTGGTGGGCCTGCACTTGGATGAGGCGTTGAGAGCGCACTGTATCTGGCTTTTGGTCCATTCTGTGGGTTTGTTTCAGAGCTGTGTGTGAGGAGAAGCCAGAAGATTGGTAAAGGGGTGTGTGAGGCAAGGGATGGGTAGTGTGGCTGAGAGGTCTGGATGCTCTTTAGGATTGAAGACTGGAGACAGGAGGAAGGTGGAGACAGGAGGAAGGCGGAGACAGGAGGAAGGCGGAGACAGGAGGAAGGTGGAGACAGGAGGAAGGCGGAGATAGGAGGAAGGCGGAGACAGAAGGAAGGCGGAGACAGAAGGAAGGCGGAGACAACATAGAGCCGCTGGACCAAGCCACACTGCTTCTTCCAGACATCTTGTTACTAGAGACTGCTAAATATCCACACACAGCCTTTCCTTCATTCTTCCTGTCACTGGAATGTGTTTTTCTTTCTGCCGACATATTCATAGGTCATGAGTACCAGGTAAGTGCACGCAAAGCTACCAAAAGAAAGTGCTACTCGAAGCATCCAGAATAAGGCTATATGTAGATTAGTGGTCGCCCGAGTCCAGGGGAACTTAAGTTCACTGCCGCCTGTGATGATGGAAATGTCATGCCCCTGCCTTGCCACTTGACATTATGGAAAGAGGCCTTCAACAGAAGCAGCATTTCCAACTGTTAGCCCTAGTTTTGCGCCAGCATTTCTCCCACTCTCCTGAGCGTCCTTATCAGTGAAGAGAGGTGATCCTCCTACACACCCTGCTCGCCATCTGCCTCCTCTTCCTTTTCTTCCTCTTCACACTCCTTGTCCTCTTCCTCCTCTTTGGGGCAGGATCGCACTATGTATCCCAACTGGGTCTTGAACTCCAGACCCTTCTGCCTTAGTCTCCAAGATGTCGACCTCACAGGCTACACCGTCACACCTACATTAGCGAAAGACTTACCTTCCTTTTCAGCTCTACCATTTGCAGCTATTTCATAAGAAATAAAACAATATTGAATTAAAATTCTATGTCATTAAAAAAAAAAAAAAAAGGAGGTGAGAACCATCTTAAAATACTCCATCCCTTAAAAATGTAAAGTCGTGTTAGCATGGCTAATTGTACTGTATGAGAACCAGGGGTGTCACAAAATTTCCATCAAAGCGAGAGATCTGGGGAACACAGGGAGCTGATTATATGCAGAAGAGGATAAATAAATTGTTGCAGAATGTATCATTTTGGCTGAGTGCAATGAACCCAGCATCTTAGAGAGGCTGAATTGGCAGGATTTTGCTGTCAAGATCAGCCTGCATAATGGCAAGATACCCTCCCCAAAATGAAACAAAGTAAAACACTGTCAGTGGTAGAGAGATGGCTAGCACAGAAGACCTGAGTTGTATCCCTATCCTTGGCCAGTGGAGAAGTACCTTGTTTATTTGGATCTCTTGTCAGAACCAAGGGTAGAGACTGCTTAGAACACGTGCTGTGTAAGACACACCCAGACAGGACCCTTTCCTTTGTAAGAGACACCATGAATTAGACTGTGAGCATATTGGGGAACTATTCATGATTATAAACGGTCAGAGTCACATGTATCCTTGAAAGCTTATTTGCTGCTGCTTTTTAAAAATACCGGTCATGGTATTATATCCATAAATGTCGCCTCCTATGGGGCGACATGATTGCTCAGCAGTGTGATGATCGTAAGGACAGACACACATCTATGCAAGCATGAAAATTCATTGCATTAAAAAACAAAGGCAGCTTTGGCATATGCTAATTTTAAATGAAAACCAAAAGCATTCTTATCTTTTGGAGTACATAGTAAAATATTCATAGATGCAATGATAACTGTGTCCAATATTTATTTGCTTCAAATAATAGGAAGACGGTAAATTTAGGGCACAGATGAAACAAGGCTGGCTGAGAACTGATAATTGTTGAAACTGGGTTGTTGTTGTTTTTTTTCTATTCCTCTCCAGGGGCTCATTATGTTCTCTCCCTTAAAAAAAAATCTGTTCAAAGGTTTCTATCCTAAAATGTTAAAAACAGAAAGAAATGGTGAGCAAGAACTTAGATGAAGCTGCTGCCTGAGTTCTCTCTGTAAGACAAGGGTTCTCTGCACAGACAAAAGCAAGGGGAGATGAAGACTGTAACTCTCTGTAAAGCTTGTCAGGTCTTGTTACAAACATGGACTTTAAAAAAACTATCCACAGCTTCAGTAACATCAGCAGATTCTTTAAAAAAAAAAAAAAAAAAAAAAAAAGCAATAACAAACTTTCAAGGATAAAGGCACATGGTCCAGCTGGGCTGGGGACATTCCACAATTTATCTTTGTATTGAATCAGAGATAAGAACTAACAGTTACTGAAAATCTGCTGTGACCATCATCAAAATAATCCTTCCAACATAGATCTCAAGTCTTCCCCTCTCAGTTATTCAAAGGAAGCCAAGTCTTAGCTGGTCAGGTTGTGCATATGGGATAGCTAAGTTGGGATGTAAATTCAGACCAACTTCCAACAAATATGGTTTTAGCCACTGGGCTATAGTTTGAACATTGTTTGCATGCTGATATGAGCAGGATACCTCTGTGTGTTCTCAATGTCCAGATCACTTTTGCCTACATTTTCTCCAGCAGTTCACACCTATCATCTTCCCCAGAGGACTTCCCAGCAGCTGCCTGGTTTATTCAAGCCTAGAGAACCAGATGTGCAGAGTTACAACCTTAAAGCCAGTGCCGGCCTGGCAGAAGAGTACCAAAGTTCAACTCCCTGCCTTGCTAGAGACCAAGTCTGAGGTATAATTAATACTCCTGAGCTCCCCTGGGGTCAGGCAGGAGCAGAAGTCCCACACACCTTTGCTTTATGTTCCCCCTTTCCTCGTCTGGCTTTCCTACTCTGTTACTAGCTTTCCCCAGGAGCATTCCCCCTGTAAATCACTTGCTCATGACCCCTAGTCAGGGACTGTTTCTTGGGATCCCAGCCAAAGGCAACTTCTTTCTATTTGGATTCAGGCTTGTTGCTAATAATTTCTCAAACAGGAAACGTTGAGCATGCCAGGTGTTGGAATATACAGAAGGTCACGGCTGCTTACACATTTAGGTATGCAGCATTGCATACTCTGTTGTGACTAGAATTAAAATATCAAGGAGGACAAAAACTACCTTCTGGGAAGAGCATCTTGATGAATAATACAAAGTAAAGCAATGTGTGTTGCTCCATGTGCACCCCAGAACAGCATTATCAAAAGAGGCTCGAGTGATCACCTCATTGCTGTCTGGGGACCAAGAGAAGGTTAGTCCTGACCATGAGGGTTGACAATCAAGAGAGGCCACATTGAAGAGACTTGAGACTTGGCCAGTAAGGCTTCCTCAACAAAACAATGCTCTCCTGTAGTCACCATCAGAACAAAGACTCTGCATTTACAGAGCTCGCCCAGGAAGAGGGGAATTCAGTTCAGAGACACCAATTTTGCACGAAACTGAGTTCCTAGCCTGTCTGAAGAACTTCTGTGTAACTCAGACAGGTTTTGAACTCAATCCTCCTGCCTCAGCTTCCCAAATATTGGGGTTACAAATCTTCTCCTTTCATTTTTTTTTTTTAACTTGTGTGAACATGGCAAGTTGTTTTTGTATCTTTGAAACTCTGGAGAAACAGTGAGGGCAATTTAAGTAACCGTCTCATATTATCACCAAGAGGGTTACATTGTATATAAAAGTAACTGGCTCACAGTATCATGAAGGTTACATTGTATACAAAAATAATCAGCTCACAATATCACTGAGAAGGTTACATTGTATATAAAAGTAACTGTCTCATATTATCACTGAGAGAGGGTTCCATTGTATTACATCATAAAATCCAGACCTAGATACACAGCAAACAAATGGTCATTATTACTAGTAATACTAGAAGAGTCATAAATTCTTTCCTTTGAACGTCTTGGGTAATGGCATTGGGGTGAAAGAGACCACAGTGTTGTTGTAGACAGAGAGCACGGCAGCCTTTAGTAAGAAATATAGCACGTAAAGCCAGCTCCAAGACAAGGGAGTCTGGCTTCACAGCTAATTGTTCATCCCTACGGGATAGCACTTTGCCATGCCATATTCTAATTTATCTGCTGAGCCGAGGATGAGGTGGTACAGAGTCTCCCATCCATAGCTGAGCCTAGGAAGGGGCAGTACAGAATCTTTCATCCATGCCTGAGTGTGCAGTAGTCTCCCAATTTCATCACTTTGATAAGTTATGAATTTCTTCAGTTAGTACTGTGAACAGCCAAAAGAACTATCTATCTCTGACCGAAGCTAATAGTAGTACAGAAATAAACATAATTATTTAGACGACAATGTGATGGGCACTTAGCAGAACAGTAGCAACATTTTTAGTATTTAATAATGCAGTCACCAGCTTTTGAGCAGGTTTGTGGTACCACACATGGATTCCATCCTGAGGTGAGGCCTCTGCTCAGATACACAGCAGTAGTTAACTACCCCCATAACAGACCTGCCACTACTGCTCCAGGGACACTTCCTGTCCAGTCAGTACTGTAGCATGCAGGACCACAGCTGAGTCAGGCATTTTATGACAGTTCCCCTACTGTAGCCTGCATGGTACCCTTTGGCAAGCCAGAAGGGAAGAGACAGCAAGAGAACTCTTCGAGAGGCAGGACGCTGTATCATTGTGGTGCCAGCATTTAGCACCCAGTGTACTACATTCTCAGCGAATGTTTGTTGTTGAACAACAGCTCAACCCTATGGCAATAACGTGGATCGAGCAGATTTATTCTAAAAGAATCAAACTAAAAGAAGAGAAGAATTTATATGATGTTTTCCAAATAAACCACATCAACAATGGATGGAGCGGAGGAAGAGAGGGAGAGAGAAAATGGGGGAGGACGAGTGGGAGAGAGGGAAAGGGAAGGGAGGACAGAGGGAGGAAGGATGGAGGAGAGAGGAAGAAGGGAGGGAGGAGGGAAAAAGGGAAGGATGAAGGAGGAAGGGGGAGGTAAGGAGGGGGAAGAAGGAGGAAGGAGCAAAGCAATCTGATTATCAATCAGGAAAATTCAAGAATCTAATGCATATCTAATTAGCTAAGCTATCATAGAGCTATTATTAAATCTTAGAAAATCCAGACAGCAACAGAAAATAAAACTATAATTGGTTCATGAAATATACTTTTATTAGAAGGATGACTCCCACCCTGTAAGTTGCATGAATACATATGAATAAGAACTAACTAGGACAACATTTGGATATTTGTTTGTTTGTTTACCTTTGCATTGCTGTTGCTGCACATTTCATGTATGTGAACTTATATATTTTTAAATAAAAGCAAATGACTAATGCTCCATGATAAAATGATGCCCTGTTTCCAGACAGCAGTGACCTCCCATGGCCTCTTCCACCCTAGGAGTCAGTCATTACCAGCTCCTACTGCACCACTCGGGCTTGGGCCAGTCAGAAGCAATAGCTTGTGTTTGATGTTTATGTTGTCAAAGCTCAATGTGAAACAGTCACTCCAAGCCGGAATCGATATAGGATGTGAAAGGATTGATCCCTAACTCGAAAAGTATTTTCTAGAGAGTTAGCTGATGTATGGCTGTCACTTTCCTGAGCACTGGAATTCAAAAGATAGCAGCAGACAAACAATGACCCCGTAAGGAAGTTCAAAGGCAGCCAGGAGAGAGAGAGAGAGAGAGAGAGAGAGAGAGAGAGAGAGAGCTGGAGTCAAGAGCTCTGTAATACAATCAGTGCTAAGACAGAACATGAAATAAAGTCAATAGAATGTTGATGAGAGCATGTTGGGTACAAAAATAGGAATGGCTTTAAACTGTTTGAAAGGCAGGTGGGTGCGTTACAAGGTTGTGGGGAAATGGCTTGAACCCAAGGAAGAAACAGTGGCCTCACCACATCTGGGAGCTGGAAGGAGAAACATGGGGGAACCAGGTAGCCAAGCCAGTAGTCTCCCCTTCTTCTCCTTCCCCTTCCCCCTCCACCCTTCTCTCCTGGGGCCCCTCTTCTCTCTCCATCTCCTCTCTCTTTCTGGGTGAGTGCATTCTCTATCAGTATCTTATCTGTACCTGCTCCAGATAAACTCTGCTTTCAGATAAACTCTGAATTCTGTTTACTTGGCCTCCACTTCCCAGGCTTCAGACCTAGCACTTCAACAGCTTGTTAGTGTGTTTGAGTCCTAATTCAAAATTCCTAAAGAAGAAGAAAACCCATGTTTATCAGTCTTGGATTTGGTCCCAGTGTGGCTGGGGCAGGACTGGGACCTCCTTGTTGTATTTAGCAAAGGGTGAGAAGGGAGACATGAGACACACAACGGCCAGCCGATCTCTTCACGGGAGAGCTGAGGGCCTTACTCTGACTGGACATGTTGTGATCAGGAAGGTAGTCTGGGTTGAGTTTTGTGGGTGATAGTGAAGAGATTCAAGTTTCAAATTAGTTTACAGAGTAGAATCAACGGACTTGATGGGACGATAGAGGGAAAGCTGCACTTTCTTTCACTTGCTTTCACTCATTGTTAAGGAGTCTCCACAATGTCACTGTCCTGGGAACTACCGAGTTTATTGTCCACTGACAACTCAGTGAATGAATTTCCCTCTGCTTCAGCAGAAGTCCCTTGCATCCACCACCAGGTTTAACTGAAGCAAAACCAGGGGTACAGGAAGCAGTCTGATTTCTCAGTGGACATTGGATGCATCCTCTGAAGTCTAAGATTAAAGATAAGTGGATGCATGCACACACATACTCATACAAATACATATATGCATATATACCATACGTACACATGCATATACACACGCCTACACACACAATTGCATATACATACACATAATTACACATGCAGCAAATACACATATATGCATACACACAATGCATAGACGTGTGAGTACACATGTGCACATATAAATACAAAAACACACACACAAGTACTTTCATAGAAAGATGAAGAGATTATTTTGGCTGCTTATTCTATTTCTTACTAATGTATGAAGCAAGCTCTCCAGTCAGAGAGTTGAGGGGAGTTATGTTATAGCAGCATACGGAAGTGTTACAGGCTTTCCCTCCACTCTATGGAAATACAGTGTATTTATAAATACAGAGACTGTGCCAATCCATGCTGAAAGTTGGCTTTGTGGGTGGGTTGTTTTTTTTTTTAAGCAGGAGAACTGTCAGTTTACAAATTCTTATTTCCATTTTGCATATTGTTTTTCCCAATTCTACCAGCACCAGCAGGCTTCAAAGTTATCCAGGCCTTCAGCAGGGTCGTGACTGGCCGATGTATCTATGGCTACCAGATTTCACACCCGGATGCATCCATTGCCCAGTGATTCTCCCTGAACACCAGCAATCTCCTTTCCCTGGGACCCACCAAATAAAATCCAAAGTCTGTGTTCTAGCGTTTGGTACGGGACTGTCCTCAAGATTTTCTATGTTGGGAATCTGGAGGTCAGGCCTTTGGGAGATATTTAGGATGAGATTACGTCAGGAGAGTGAGAGCTATGTGGTAGCATATGTGGCTGTATAAGAAGCTTCCTACGCTCTGTCTAACCACGGGATGTCCTCTACCATGTCAGAATGCAGATGCACCAAGCTACCATGACGACTTTTTTTTTTTCTCTAGCCGTATCTTTATTGGTTCATTGTGAATGTCACATCATTCACCCCAATCCCACTCATCTCTCCCTCCCATTGTACAGGCCCTCCACCCTTGTAATCGTCCTCTCAACAGAAGAAAAAAATATCTCATCGTGGAAGCTGCAGTGTGTCACTCTGTGTCCCACTCTGTGTTTACCCTTTTGTCCACACTTCTTTGCTTGCAAATGCACTGCAAGGAGTCATTGCAGAGGTACTCTGGCTTCTGATACTCCATCAGTACTGGATCCTCACTGGGAGTCCTCTCAGGTATTGTTCCGTGGTCGGGCCTGTTTGCCGTGCTCCAGCCTGTGCTTGCCATGGTCGGGCCTGTTATTGTCGTGCTCGGAGCTGTGCTTGTTGTGCTCGGATCTGTGCTTGTCATGCTCGGTCCTGTGCTTGTCGTGCTCGGGCCTGTGCTCGGACCTGTGCTTGCCATGACTACTTCTTATAAACTTCTATTCTTTACCCAGCCTCTGGTGTTCTGTTACAGCAACAGAAATTGGACTAAGACACCTGAGCCTTCAACATCAGTAGAACGCAGTAACCATAAAACCTCCACGTCCTTTGCTAGTCCTTCCTCCTTCGGGTAGCTTGAACAACTGTACTACCAGATAACGAAACATACTTAGACTTTCTGATCAGGATATATTTTTCCTTCTCTTTCAATAAATATTGTTTTCCTTTTCAACTGTGAAGGGAGCCTCACCTTTCTCCTGTGTCTTTTCTATACACTCAGTGGGAAGTGGCTGTGTCCAGCTCTTCACACACCTACACACTTAGCTCATATTTTACAATCTAATATTGATATCTGAGCTATCTTCTGCCTTCTAGATCAGTGGTTCTCACCCTTCCTAATGCTGTGACCCTTTAATACACTTTCTCACATTTGGTGACCCCCCCACACCCATAAAATTATTTTTATTGCTACTTCATAACTGTAATTTTGTTACTGCTAAGAATCATAATGTAAATTTCTGATAGCAAGACATTTGCTATGTGAGCCCTGTGAAAGGGTCATTTGACCCCTAAAGGGGTCGAGAGCTACAGGTTGAGAACCACTGTTTAAGATGCTTTCTCATCTGTTCTTTCACAATCCCCTGTCTTGCATGTACTATGACCATTCACTACTCTCTGGACTAGGCAGCTCCCTTATCAGTCTGTGGTCCAAGCAATGGAGTCCAACCTTGCTTATCCTTAAGGAATTTGTTAGAAAGGCCTAGAAAATCAAAATACAAAGGCTGGAAGAGAAAAATATCTAACATCTACAGATCTAAACTCCAAAAAGAGTGAACAAGGAAGCCTTGATGTTCCCCTTATATTCAGGAGTCTACAGCATAGCTTTCTGGGGGCCAATGAGCAGCCTTTAAGACTCCTTTATTATCACCCCAAACATGTACCAGATCTCTCTGACCTTGGTCTCCCCTTGTAGATGGAGCCATACCTTGGATACTTACATGACACCTTATTAAGCCCACACAAACTTCTGTAACCTGCATTGCCACATGCCAAGGAAGTTGACTATCTCTCCCTTGATTGTTGCTTTGTAACCCCTCTCCCTTCCTCTGCTCGATATTCTTCCGAGCCAAGCCTCACTGCAGCTCCGTGAACCAAGGGTTTTCTTCTCAAGTACAGTGCACTTTTCTCTCCTAGTCCCGAGGACAGCAGAGGATGTGTTGTCGGGGAATCCTATGGCTGCAAAGAGCCTTGGGGAATCTAGAATTTTCTTTTACCTTTACACACACCCCAGAGCTGTAAGGAATCAGGACACCCAGAAACTAGGAAAGATTTAACTTCCTATGAGACAGCTGAGATTCTCCCAAACTAACAACCTGCCCTAAAATCAGAAGTCTCCACAGCATGTGCAATCCTGAGGCTGGGGAATAGTAATGTTGAACATCTTGATTAGTACCCTAAGAGTCCTCTAGATAAGGTGGCCAGTTACCCAAATAAGGACATTTTGGAGAATAAAGGATTTTTAATTATAGTTGCAAACTGGCATTGTTATAGGTAAACTGGAATGCAGGGCTCCCTTAATACTTGAGAAAACCTAAAAACAATGGGTTACAGTGATAGCAAGACATGATAGCAGTGTCCCCAAATGTAACTTCCATGCTGTTTGCATGATCAATGGTTCTTTGTTTTTTTTTTTTTTTTCTTGATCAATTTTTATTGTCTTTATAAAAAAAAATCTTCATAGAAAATTGCTTTTGCTTTCAGCAGCCTGTTCCTGAGCTCTGAGGAAGCTTGCCTTCTTTTGAGCAACCTCATCTTTCTTCTGGGCAAGAGACATTTTGGGACGATTCCACCTCTTCTTCTTCACTTCTCTCTTGGGCTTCTTCTCATAGACTGGATTCTCTGTGACAGCAGCATGAGCTTTCTTATACATCTCCTCCATGTCTGGAATTACATCGTTCTTGATGTACTGTGAGAACTGTTTCTTATACGCATCTTCATCTTCTTCCATTAGGTAGCGCATGTAGTCTGCCACATTCTGACCCGTGATGTGCCTCCTCATGGAACTCCTTGCTTGCAGAGTCATAACCAGGGAATCGTTTTGTCCTATGAGGAATAGACAAGCCTCCATTCACAGCTCCCTTCAGGGCCCTGGAAACCTTATTACCAGTTGTAGTTCAGACAAGACCGGCATCCAAATAGCAAGTGAAGGCACCAGGCTAACAGTCAATGCTTTCCACATTGTATTCATTTCCATTCACCTCCACTTGGCCTTCATAGATCTTGTCCATGGCAAACCTATTCAGAAGCCTGTGGGCCAACAGCAGGCCAGGACAACAGGCTGCAGCATAATTTGTCAGGCCAACTTTCACAGCATACTTTGGAAGTTCACATGCATGTGCTGCACAGATGATCATATCCCCTTCTGTACAGGCATATACAATCTGGCAGATGATATCTCTGTGAGTTAGTTATATTCGGGTGTGTTGTACTTATTCTTGTCCTGGATCACCAATCGTCTCTGTGCATAGTAAGTAGTCAGTTTTACCCTCTCGCCACCTTCTAAATCTCACTTGGTATCTTTTAAGGTAGGCCTTATTCTTGACAACTTTTCTTGACACCCATCCTGCAGAGCAGAGACTTGCAACCGCGGCTCCACACAGACCTCGATCATGGGTTCTTATATTTGATTTATTTACCTAGTGTTTTTTTTAAAAAAAAAAACAAAAACAAGTTGCAGAGCTCAGTGAAGTCAACTATATCAGAATTACGGGTGAAGACCAAGATGACATGTTCTGAACTCACAGGTGCATGTGGAGAGGTCCCCTTGGAGCCAAAGGACTAAACATAATCATGACTAGTTGGACATGTGATTTGGGCTTCCTTCTGCAGTGAAGCATAGGCAACTCTGGCGACCAATGATGAGCTACTTAAAAGAACAAGGGTCATTACTTCACATAGCGTGGATGCCTGCAGTGGGGCAACCTAGCGAGGCTGATCGGGTGGCGCAACACTCTTCTGCTTCCCACCAGCCTTTCCAGCTTGCGGTGTTCTTCTTGCCTAGTTCCCCACAATTTCAGGAGGGGTCCACAGTCCTAGGCATCAGACGCAGGTGTGAGGCCCCAAAAGACTCTCATTTTGTCTTTCTAGGGTCTATAAAATTTCCAGAAGGGCCATCTTGCGCAAGAAAAGGAAGTGATTCTTACCACAGGGCTTGGGAGAGATGAGTCTCTTCCAGAGTGCAGGGTGGAAGGGCCTTCAGCACCAAGAGTGCCTAAAATCAGGTGGTTTGTGGGTAGGAGTAAACCCCAACAAGGTTGCTTTGAGAACCAAAGTTCAGTAGTGTGTGGACTAGGTGCTGTTTTTAAGATCACCTTTAAAATTCATTTTAGAGAAAGAAACTAATGTTATTTAGTTTCTCTAAGTAGTCCTTCTCAGAAGTTCTCTGAGTTATTGGTCTATGTTCCCCACAAGTGACCAGCATGCTCCTTAAAATATTCTTCATGGACCACACCTCCCACGGTCTGGGTTTTCTGCAGCTCAATTACTGGGTCTTCCACGGGAGCAGAATAAATATAAGGTAAACGCAAAACAGAAGCAGGAAAAAAAACTATTATAACAAAAAAAGTGTATTTGAAAAATGTTTTTTTCAAATATATTATTTGCTTAGTTTAATCCTATTATTAATTACTATCAACTGGTGCAGTTAACCTATTGCTGTATTGCTTAAATAATAGCATTTATGTCATAGGAAGTAAACAGTAGTGTGTGCTTTCAAATCAATAGTCATTTTATATAACTTTGTGTTAATGTAATAGTGAGAATTATATTTGTTATATTATTATGAAGTTTTTGGAGATGCCTAGATGGTCCAAATATAAAAAGTTAATCATAAACGATTTCAGTAAAGAAGAACCTAAAAATTATGAATATATGTGGTATCTTAAACAGGATTCTGGAATCTAACTAAGACACTCACAACATTCGAAAGAGACCCAATGAGCTATGGAATTCAATTTACAATGATTGGGTCCATTTTTGTGGCTTTATCTGCCGTATTGATGTCATATGTGAACAACAGGGAAATGATATGGGACATGAAGCCTCTGTCTTGCTTTTGTGGCTTTTCTATAAATGTAAAATGATTCTAAAATATAAGACTTATTAACAAGCCATGTGTGATGGGTCATACTTCGACCTCAGCACTCAGGAGGCTCAGTTGGGAAGACTGGGAGTTTAAGGCCAGGCTAGGCTACATGGTAAGACCGTCATTCAAAATAAGATGATAAAAATCATTAATAAATAAAGGAGAATCTTAGCCTTGTGTTGTGGAAAGGCTATTTATCAGGACAGGAAAGAAGGGATCATTGTCCCATACTTGCCAAGACTACATCACTCAAGGAAAAAGTGAAGGCAGACGGGAGACCTACAAACTACCCCAGATGTCAGGAGAGCCCCTGTGTCACGTTTCAAAGGGTTCAACACACATGGTGTTGCATGATGGGTTTTATGAATTTGAGAAGAATCTGTTCAAACACAGATGATGGGTGAGTCTAGCAGGACATACAGAGAGTGGGGACGTCTCCTGTGAAAGACTTAGTCAGCAGTCAGGTGTCTTTACAAAGGAAGGAATGGAGACCTGAGACATGCACACAGCCGAGACTTCCTGTTGCGTGTTGGAAGCGGTTCACTTAGTTCTCTGAAAGTGTGCACGTCGCTCCCATTCCTGCCTGTCACCCCTCCTTCAAACTCTCAGCTCCAAGAGAAGCTGTTTCTCTGCGTTCTTGGTGTGGGTGTAATGATATGTTTGAGAATTTTGAAACCTCAGTCGTGAAACAAAACGTTCTGTGTCAAACCACAGTGCTAACAATAATGCTAGCCAGCTACCTACACACGCTAACTTCCTGGATGGACCTTGTTCCCTCTCTAGATTCTGATCTACAGCTAGAATAGTAAAGCTGGAACACAGTAGTGTGATTCACAGTCACACAGCTGATATAGCTCAGTTCCGTAGTAAAGATCTAAAGACACAGAGCTGCTCTTGGGTAGAATTAAAAAGAAGACAATGTTCCTTTGGGTGCCCACCCACCTCCCTTTCACATGTCTCTGATCTCTAATTCTTTCCTTTCTATTAATGAGAGAATTAGAGTTCTCAGCCTTCATCTTCCAGAGTCCTATCTGACACTGTTACCTTCCCACCCACCTCTCTCCTGGCTCCCAGATGATCACGCTTCCCACGCTCAGCACACTAGAGAGGCATCAGCTGCTCTACATTAGGGGCTGACAAACACTCATTGAGAAGCTAAGTATGCTAGCTCATGCCTGTAACCCCAGCACTTGGTAGGTTGAGACAGGGGACAGCCACAAGTTTGGGGCTAGCCTGGGCTACATGGCGAGTTTAGGAATATCTTCACCTTTTGTTAGAACATACAAAAGTGCTATCTTTTGTGAAAGAATAGGGGAAATAAGAAAAATATGCACACATATGAGTGTATGTATGTATATATTCACATTTTGATTAAACAAATAATAAATTACATAAGTTGTAAAGCATTACCTGTACAGAGGAAGTGAGCAGGGAAATGTTACAAACAGAAGAGGGCCAGGGGTCTGAATCCATTTTATAGCTTTTGGACTTTTGAGTCATGAAAAGCTATTCTGCGATGTCCCATGGGCCTTTGCAGAGGGGATAGTTACCCTGTTTAGGGCTGAGCACCTAATAGCCACTCAGTCACAGCCCTTAGATCAGTTGGGAATCTCTGCATTAACTGCTACTCACTGTAAACACAGAGCAGCTGCGGTGACTTGGGTGAGACCCATGCAGACAAAATGGTGTGCAAGCAGGATAAATCCTAATTGGGAAGGAGAAGGGGGTCACCAGAGGTGAAGACATGATCATGGAGGACAATATCCCCATTCACCTAATCCCCATATACTGTATACAATGGATAAAATTGGCAAACAATTAATTAGACAGAAAATGTATTAACTACTCAAAGATTTTTGTGATTTAAGACAGTCAAGTATTTTCAAAGGTTCTTGTTAATCGTTCACCATATCACCCTCAGGGAAGTAGGCTGAAATTATGTGATAATGTCACTGGACCAAGCCAGGACCAGCCCAAGTATAACTCAAGGAAAATCCACTTCTGTTGTCCCCTGAGCCTAAGCAAGTTGTTTAGTGTCTCTAGCCAAATCTGTAACGTGGGCCAACAGTGAGTTTCAGTGATGGATGGAATGCACCCAGCGTGGCAGAAAAGCTAGCCATTGTCAGTGTCACTCCATCACTGTCAGTGCTGACACCAGACCCAAGTCTCCCAAGTCTCCAGCCCAGCGAGTGTCACCAGAGTCGGAGCAGGAAAGTCGTTGTTCCTTGAGGTGCCAATAGCAGTTACTGAAAGTAAAGGTCCTCTGAGTAGCGAGGGCGATTTGTTAATAATGAAAAAAAGCTTCTGGATGGACCGAGTAGACAGTTCCTCTGACAGCTGTCCTCACTGTTTCCTGGTACCTGGAGGCTCCCTGCAGTGGATGAGTGGTAGCTCATGTGATGTCTGGGATTTGATTTAGAATACTACAGGAACAGAGAGATTAGAAGGGCGGGGGATGAGAGAACCCAAATGTCACCAGTTGTTGAAGATGAAAGATATGGATCTGGAGAGTTGGATACTATTTTGTCTTCTTTGATACATATTTAATACATTGTTTCCCAATAAAAAACAAAGTATACACTGTATAAAATTAAACAAATGGATACAGATACCATTTTCTTTTTCTTCTTTTCACTGCTAGGGAGTTGAATGCAGGACCTCCCAGGCACTGAGCTAGGTTCCCAGGCCTACAAACCACTTTTTTATTTGAGATGGAGGACTTTACCTCCACTTATCCCAGGGATTCTTAAACATTGCTGTGTTGTTGTTATGGTTGAAGACAAGGTTTCTCTGTGTGACCTTGATGTCCTGAAACTCACTCTGTAGACCAGGTTGGCCTTGAGGTTGGGCTTTAAAGAGTAGCAGCATCTCCCTGCCCCCTGCTTATTGGAATGCCGGCCTGGAGCCCTGAGCCTTGACAGCCTATCTGTTAGACCTCGGCAGAGAGAAGCAGGCAGCTCTTTAGCCATCAAGGAGCCACAGTGACTGAAGCTCTCTGCTCCAGTCCCATCAGCCACCAGTGGATTCTGTTGAGTGGATTAACTGTTGTGACAAAGACCACAGGAAATTCCCAGTGAAGCTTGAAATAGACAGTAAGAGTCGTCAAACATGCCTTATGTCTAAGGCCACCAAGCTTTAAGGTAGTTTATTACACAATCCTAAATGGAGAAGTGAAAAACCAGACAGACACACACACACACAAAATACACACATCACATACACACATAAACACATACATCACACACACACACCACACAGTTTACAAATACATACATACCACACACAAATACACACATACATACCACATATACATGTACACCACCACGCACCACACAAACACATATATGCCATACACACATACACCACACACCAAACACTATGCAAACACATATATACAATACACACACCACACACAAACCACATACCATATACACACACATATATAACACACACACCACACAGCATACACATATACACTACACACCACACATACTATAAGCACACATATGTACATACATACACCACATACAACACACACATATAATATACACATACAACACACACATACAACACACACATACACTACAACACACATATACCACATACAACATGCAAACACATACACATATGACACACACACATACATACACCACACACACCACACAGACAGCATATAGACACACATACATTACACATACCACACAGACACATACACACATACATCACACACACCACACACATATACCACATACAACACGTAAACACATATACATATGGCACACATATACATACATACACCACACACACCACACAGACAGCATACATACACACATACATCACACACCCCACACAGTCACATACACACATACACCACACACACACCACAAAAACACATACACACATGACACACACACCACACATATACCACACACACCACACGCATATATACATATACACACATACATACACACAACACACACACATATACAGACACAATGCACACACAATACACACACATATACCTACACATACCACACATACACACACAACTCACACACACTTTTAAAAGTGCAGGAATTCAGCTTGAGAGCATTTAGACATTTAGACATTTAGACACATGGCTATTTAAAATGCTGCATTTGGATAAAACTAAACATACAAAACTGTAAAAATCTTGGTTCTCGGTGTGCCAAAAACCATTTAAGCATTTGAAATTCAGGACAGCATTTCTCAGGCAGGCAGGGTCTCTTCAATAACGAAATTGAAAGAGGAGGTTGCAGAGATTTAATCTCAGAGTCTGGCTAATTCTGCTAGTTTTCGTTCTGTGCCAACCTGGTTGTTGACAGAGCTATGGAGAAGCATAAAACTGTGAACTCTCTCAAAAAAGCAGAAGCCATTGTGAAAGCCCTCCCTCAGCAGGACGTGGCCTGCTGGCTGCTCTGGCCCCACTGTCACCCCTTCAATGGGACTCACAACAATTATGTCGTGGAGTAGATATATTAGTTGTGTTGTGATCAGGTGGTTTTCTAAACCAGCATGCTCGTCGTCGGCCTTTATAGAACATGCAGTGCTTTAGGTGGTGTCTTCACACGGTGAGTTGATTTCTGATGATTCTATTAACAAAACAACAGAAGAAAACCAAAAAGACAAATCCGGTATGGGTGTGGCTTGCTTTATTAAAAACCCTTTCCCAGCCTGGCAGATGGGACAGGTGACATCGAAGAGCAGCCTCTCCCTCCCTCACGCTGTGTTCACTGGAGGTTCCTGAAGTTTGATCATCTAGCTCCACTTCAGTGTGTGTGAGTGTGTGAGTGTGTGTGCATGTGGGTATGTGTGATGTGTGTACATGTATGATGAGGGTGTATAATGTGTATGTGTATGTGATGTGTATGTACATGTGGTTATGTGTGATGTGTGTACATGTATGATTTGGGTGTATAATGTGTATGTATGTGTATGTGATGTGTATGTATGTATGATGTGTGTAGTGTGCAGTGTGTGTGATGTATGTGTACATGAATAATGTATATGTGTGTATATACATGTATGAGTGTGTGTGTCTGTGTGTGTAAATGTGGGTATGTGTGATGTGTATACATGAATGATTGTGTGTGTTTGTGTGTGTGATATGCGTGTACATGTATGATGTGTGTGTGTGTATAATGAGTGTGTGTCTGTGTGTGTGTATGATGTGAGTGTATGTATGTATGATGTGTGAGGTGTGTGTGTTTGCATGTGTGTGTATATGCATGTGTGCCACAGCTAGAACTTAGAGATAAGAGGACCGCCTCAGGTACCTTTTCTGAGGATTTCTTCGTATTTCACTGCTGCATACAGCAGATGAGCTGGCCTGTGAACTTCCGAGGACTCTCCTGTCTCCTTCTCTCTGTAGGAGCTTCTGGATTAGACACGGACGCTGCAGAGCAGGGTTTTACAAGGATTCTGGGGGCTTACATTTGCACGGCACCATTTTACCCACTAAGCTGTCTCTAAGACCTATTTTCCAATTTTTCTTTGGGTGTTTGCACTTTTTTCCCCTGGCACTAGGTGTGGGCTATCAAAGAAAAGACTTTCAAACCCAGTGGGCTTGAAAGAACCACTCATGCGTTGGTGTTTAATGTATTTTTATTTAATGAATGAAGATTTTATCACAGTTAATCTACATGGGCATCACCCTAAGTTATCAAATGTGACAAAAGCTGAGAAGTTGTGTACTCACAAGAAAGGGAAGTGTCCTGCCTGACATAATGAGGTGTCATTTCTAAAGCAGAGGAGACTTTTAGCGGGTATCTCCGGCTCAATCAAACACATTGTGCTTCTTGTGGGAAAAGTGACACCGCAGTTCCTTGCCTGCTCTGAAGCAGCAGAGGATGACATTTGTCTAAGGAAGTAGTACATTTTCTGTGGAACCAACAATTTCTTCAGACTGCTTTCTGGCAGTCGATCCATGGAGGCTGCTTCCTGCAGATGAAGCCCAAGACTGGACTGGAAAGTGGCTGAGATGATAGCAGCTCTCCCTCAAGTTCAATGTTACACAATGTTTCTGGGGTAAATTGAGAGGACCCTAAATAATTCCAATAACAAGGTCAGACAGAAGTGTTTTGATGTAAAATGACATTGAAGGTAACATTGACCTGACAGAGGTGGCCTGAGATCAGTTGTACAATCAGCAAAGATGGAAAAGGAAGAACTCTGGGCCGGTGAACAGGTAGACACGGATCTACTCAAGGGCAGCAATTTGAGGAGGGTGAGCATAGAATAACTGTGGTTACCATGGCATCCGACACTAAGGCTATATGTAATACTGTGAATTGGTGAAATTCAAGCTTCAGACTCTGTGACTCTGGGAAAAAGCAGTCTTCTCTCCTAAGTCTTGGATAACAGCAGTCCACTTCAAGACTCCACATCTACCCTAGCCAACAAACAGACGCTCAGAGAGTGACATAGGAAGGAAGCAGGGCTAGACGCCTGGGCCGGAGGCCAGAATGAAAGGGAGAATCTAATACTGCTCCCTGGGCTATGGTGGGAAGGAAGGTGTATAGCATACCTTCCTTACGTGTTGTACTTCTGGTTTAATGGTGTCCCGGATATTCGGGTTTACTGGAACTTCATAATGTGGGACATTTGCAGATGAGCTCAGCTAAGAAAAGATCATACTGGAGAGAGAGGGGAGGATTAAGTCAGATCAATGATAGAGACACAGCGGAAAAGGATGCGTGAAAACTGCTAAAAAAAAAAAGGGGGGGGGGGGACTCTAGGGAATTCCAGAAGCTGAAAGAGGCAAGAGAGGGTCCCCGCCCCCATCCCACCCCCAGGACCACCAGACGGAGAGGTCTTGCACAAATCTTGTTTCTAGGCTACTAGCTCCAGCGCCAGGAAAGAATACATTTCTTTCGTTTTAAGTGACCCAGTTTGAGGGACTTTGTGTCGCATCTATGGGAACCCAGTATATATGAGTTTCTCGAGCGTTCTTGATTTTGAAAAATAAGCACATGTTCACACATATGTTCATATGCACTGGGGAAAGTATACAGAAAAGCGGCATAAACAAGACGGTGTAGCAAAACATTAGTAGTAACTGTTTTTAGTGCTAGAAGAATGAATAACTTTGGTTTCTGTCTTTTTTGTTTTCGAATCTTCTGTTATCAGCAATTACTTTAATAATCTAATCTAAATTAAATGTTCATTTAATTGATGCTTCTGGGCAGATTAAAACCCAGACCTACAAATCAGGAAGCATCACATCCCATGGGAGAGGTTACCTAACCTGGTATTTTATCAGTGTCACTGACAGTCTTTCTAAACTCACCTCCGGTGTGGGTGTGTCTGTGTTTAGTGCTTTGTGCTTTTGCCTATTTATCTGTCAGCAGTTAACCCTTGCGGTTCTAGTCTTCTCAGAAGTAACTGGTATTATCTCAATGAAAATGATCACTTACAGTTTACAGGCTTTCGTCTAAGTCATGAGCTGGCAGGAAAAGCCCATGAGACGCTATTCTTAGCTCCATTTTACATATGAAGAAACAAAGGCAGAGGACTCAGGCAGCCTGTTGAAGCTCACACAGGGAAGCAAGTACCAGGTCCATGAAGCAGACCTGGGTTCCAGACTCCACACACTTAAGGATCCTGCACAGCTAGACAGAATGCTTGCCTGGCATGCATTGAGGCCTAGCATTCAAAATGAGAGGGGCAAGGAGGAGGAGAGGAAGAAAGCCGGATGTGGTGAAGCACACCTGTAAGCTCAGGAGACTGAGACAGCAGAATCACCAAGAGTTCAAAGCCAACTTGGACTACATAATAATTTCTAGGCTAGCCTGGGCTATGCTGTCTTTAAAAACACGTTCTGCCACAAAAGGAAAATACACATGTGAAATGCAATTTTTAAAATTGTTCTATTTTAGGTGTCACATATAGCTCCTACTGTATTTATGTCCTGTAGACCCATATGACGAGGGGTAAAGTCTGGGAAAAGAGGTACAGATTTGCTCACATATCACAGAGCAATGAATTGTCAGATGTGCAGTGAGAAAACCGAGAGGCTGCGAGACCGACGGACACAGTGTAGGGTTGACCTCTTCATCGCCCTACTCTGCCCGACAAATCGAGTGAAAATATCCATGCCAAGCATGGGGGCTGATGCCCGCTAATCCCAGCCCTCAGAGGCTGACATAGGAGGACTGCCTATGAGTACCCAGCCAGGTCTTACTGTCTCAACACACACAAAGACACACACGCACAAGCACGCACGCACCCTTACTCGCTCGCACTCACATATGTAACCACGCAAGGAGCAGGGTCCTTGTGAAATCTTTCCCGTCTTCTCACTTCTGAACTTTTTTGTGTATTTCTGGAACATTCTGTTCTTTCCCACTGCCTTGCCAAGAAATTCCAGCTAAGTGTTTCTTTACTCCTGTCTTCCCCTCAGCGGTACCCCTAAAGCAGGAACTCTGCCCCACCTTTCTTCACGGGGTCCTAGGGGATGGGGCGGGGCATAGGAAGGCTTCTGGGTGCTGTGGGGGCTGCTGTCTTGCCCCAGGCTGTGTCTGTGGCACAGAGCACAAAGGGAACCATAAGGGATTGTTAATTGGCTGGCCTGCTGTCCACAGGCCAGTAAGGAGAAACAGGCTTGCTCCCTTTACACACATTTCAGGCTTTAAAAGGTTCCAATCAGTGGCAGCAACAAACAAGAACTCTCTGCTTGTAACACTGCGAAATCAACAGACTAGAAGTGACCACGTGGCTGGACTGTACTACTTAGTCAAAGACAAAAGCCGACTGCGATTCTTTCTCTTTGAGGGAATCGATAGTTGCAGAAAATGATTGGGCCAGTCTGTCTCTAATCTTCCTCTTCTGGTTGAGGTGACGACACCCACAATGGCTAGACAGCAGACTATTGCTTGTAGACACATCTCTGGTTTCAAACATCACCTTAGATGAAAGCCAAGGCCAAGCCACAAAGTGGGAGGAGCCACCACACTGACCATTCCATTTCTCCCAGCAATGCAAAGAGCCCTGACTACGGGTAGATTTCTCGCATCGGAGGGGCAATTGCTTGTTATCACTTTAGATAAAATCGCTCGTAAGCGTTGTCTGTAGGCTCTGCTTTACAGAGACTCGTTGAATCTGTGGTATTCAGGCTACCCTGAGATCCAAGCAGCCAGCCTCACAGGCGACGGTCAGGGCTTGGGCCTAGAAACTGCCCTTTGGCCCTCTGTTAGTGTCTGCCTTTCCTTCCTCACAGCTGTGTATGTACACTGCAATTTCATTTCGTCCTTCATTCCACTGAGATAATTGTACATTTGGGAAAAGCATCACAAAACCCAGTAAGGAAACAAGACAAGAGGAAAGCTGTTTCTCCGGGTGCTTCTATTAATTTAAGCCTTTATTTGGCATCCTTCCCTCTGGCGTCCTATTTTCTGTATTTACTTCTCAGGGCTGGGATAATTACATTTTTGATCTTTCCAGTATGTGGGTGACCAGAATTGGCTTAGTAATCCTATTTTAACACTTCAAAGGGTTCTTTTATTCCGACCTGTTGGAGTTCCTTTGTGCAGCTTGCTCTTAGCACCCACTGCACTTCTGACTCCACACACACCACCCTTTTTCCTTTTCTCAATTTTTCCACTATTTGCACACAGATCTCTTCACACTGGGAATTGCTGGCTGCGACGTCTGTGCCCCACAGCCAATAGGAGGGAGGCTGGCTCAGGGATACCCTTGTTTTTCTGTCTCAGTGTGTGCTTGCATTTCGCTCGGTGGTTTGGGTTAAGAATTCCTTTCCTGGTATCTGGCAGTGCACTGAGATTACTGAGGTGCACATCCCACCCACACAGTGCTGTGATTAAATCTCAAAGAACCAAGCCCTCTCAACCTGGGAAGGGCTCATGGCTGCCCTTTCCGTGGGACTTTTAATTTTAAGTGAAAAATAGAGGCTACATAGGACAGATTTTTTCCCCTGAGGCAGCAATTTAATTGTGATTGTTATCATTTTTTAAAGGGGATTTCTTATTTGTGGAAGAAAAAGGGGAACTCCGCCTTAAAACATCCAGTCACTGTAATTTAAAAGTGGGTTCTACAATGTTGTCAAATAATGCTGTCCTAGATACAGGGGCATGATCATCAATTAATCTTCCTCGTTGCTGTGCCTGTGTCTATCTTTGAACACTGCTTCTATGGGAACAGTTGTCAAGGAAACATGTACAGCATGGCTTTGCTGTGGTTCAACCTTACTGCAGCATAGCTGCACGGTGAGACCTTTCTCTGTGCCTTCTAGTCCCTTTTGTCTTGCTTAATTTGAATAATCAGTGTTTTTTTAATCTGAAGAGAAGGTACTAGAAAAAGTTAGCCTGTCATTTTGATTGCAGGCTGGGTGTTAGTTGACATACGGCCTCATGAAATTCACAGGTATTGGGTACAGTTGGACACCCCCAAAGACATTTACAAGTGATTTTCAACTAATGTCCTAATAAAAGTGTGAGTCACAAAACCTCCCCAGCTTTTTAGTTCTGCAAAGATGAAAGGCTGAGCTTTCACTGCTCCCTGCCGGCTCCATTTCCTGAGGGAATCATCTGAGGCCAGACAAAGAGGCTCTTCACTGCTTAGTGTGAGTCTTCAAATGTCCCAGCTCACGGGACTTCCTTTGCTCAAGCCACATCTTCCAGAGTGAGGATTTAAACGGATGACTTTGCTTCCATTTTGTTCAGGAAAAATTCATAATGCTATAGTCTGAATTTAGCAATCCCCTAAGTCATATTTTAAGTGAAACCGGAGACTTGAAGAATTCATGTTTCAACATAGTGCACAAGCAAATCAACTTTAGAACTTGCCAACGGCAGCAGCACCCACGAACTACTGAACGCAGAGTCAGAGCTACGTGGCTTCAGCTCCGTCCCACCCGTCTGCCCACCCAACATTGGCTTTGAGCCATAATTATATTTTAGTACTTTTAGGAATAAGATCATGTAACCTTAACAAAAGACTCTGAGGTATCTAGTTTTGCTAGGAAGCTATAATTTCTCAGGACTTCACATCACACACATACACACACACATACACACAAATGCACACACAAATAACATACACATACACACCACACACAAATGCCACACACCTACACACCACTCGCATACATACAAACACCACACACACAATATACACACACACAAATACCACACACATACACCACACACATATATACACACCACACACACATACACACCACACACATACTACATATACACCACACACACACAACACAAACACACACACAACACACACATTACGTGTACACACACAAGCCACATACTGCACACACACCACACACACCACCAACTTTCTTGCTGCACTTTTGTTAGTAGATAATCACACAACTGTCTAGTCAGCTCATCTCTGTGTGACATCTTAAAAAGCTCTGTAAGAGACAGTTGGCCATAATAAAAGGCTGACCGTACTCCCATTTACCAACAGATTTTACTGGTTAGCACGAAACACCAGTCTTCTCAGGTCATGATCTCAGCTTAAATGTTTGACCGCACCAGGCTGCCTTGAGGAAAGATTCATTGTGGCCTTGTTTATGAACAACTGGGCAGTACACCAAAGGATGAGGTATTAGTTACAATGAGAAATATAATGTATGCATAGCTCATGATACTCACAGACTGCCGGAGGAATTAAGTTATCTAGACCATGCATACCGGGTAGGTATCAGAGCAAAGGAAATCCAAGTCTATGTGGCATTAGGTTCTTAGAGTTTGGCCACCAATACCTATGCTCAGAAGAACACAGCTGCCAAGCTTGTCAGGATGACATGAGTGAGCCTCACACAATCTATGCACAGGGTCCAGACCTTGCAGCGGACCCTGTAGTCCATGCCGTCTATTGTCCTAGTGCCAGATTCCCCTCTCTTTTTCTTTATTAAACACTAGTCTCTTACAGCCAGATCTCCCGGAGCCTCTATCCTGGTATTTTAACTGGAAGACACTTTCAGTTTGATGTTTGTAGGATTCTAGAGTTTCTTTCGCATGATCTTTAATCTAGGTTTGCGGTTAGGATTCCTGGCTGTAGTTTCTGATTGCTGCTCATTGATGACCTTGCTTGTTTTCTAGAGGATACCTTGAGGTTTTGCCTTCACAAAAGCTCAAGTCTTTGTGCCTGCTTTGGATCTGTACCAACTGGTACAGCTTCTGGTTGACCCAGAGCCCTGAAGATTACCAACCAAAGAGAGACACTAAGCGCCGACGGTGTGCCCCTCAGCAATAGTATTTGGCCATAATTAGTTCCGAGGGCAGCATACTGCATCTGCTGATGGATGAGACCGGTCTGTTCCTGTCTGTGGAGCACCTGAGGGTGGGCATGCAGGGGTGAAGCAGGGAGAGTGATGTTGCTACCTGCTCCTCGAGCCTTCCCTTCCCTACTGCTGTTAGTGAGCCTCTGACAGCTGAGAAGGAAAGGTCTGTTTTCCACTCACCTCGATTAAAGCAATACTTGTTTATCTAGCATATGACAGGTTTTCTATTGAGCTTTAAATGAAGAAACTCAAAATGAACCGTTTCTAGGACAGCAAGAAATTAGATCAATGTTCCTAGCTTGGCATCTTTTTTTTTATTAGTCATTTTATTCGTTTACATTTCAAATGATATCCCCCTTCCCGGCTACCCCTCCACAACCCTCCCCATCCCCTCCCCTCTTTCTCCTTTGTCTCTATGAGTGTGCTCCCCCACCCACCCACTCACTCCAGGCTCACTGCTCCAGCATCCGCCTACACTGGGGCATCGAACCTTCACAGGACCAAGGGCCTCTCCTCCCACTGATGTCCAACAAGGCCATCCTCTGCTACATATGCAGCTGGAGCCATGGGTCCCTCCATGTACACTCTTTGGTTGGTGGTTTAGCCTCTGGGAGCTCTGGGTGGTCTGGTTAGTTGATATTGTTCTTCCTATGGGTTTGTAAACCTCTTCAGCTTCTTCAGTCCTTCCCCTAACTCTTCCATTGGGGTCCCTGAAGCCAACCTAGCGTGACATCTTAATAGTTATCCCTGTAGATTAGTAAGTAGAATATGTAGCTGACTATGATGCAGACCCTATTCTCAGACAACTTACAGTCTAGTGGGAACAAAATTCAAGTCCATCCAATACGTATTTGTTGAGTATTTGTGCTGTATGCCACATGTACAAAGCACCTGGTCATCCCCACCCTGCTGTGCTCTCTCACTTCAGCTGAGAAGCAGGAGCACATGGACTGTGCTGAAGCTGGGGTCTGGAGGAGACAGAAAACAGTCAAGGTCATACAAGGTCACGCAGAAAGTCAAGCAAGCGACCGGCTAAGTCTTTAGGAGAGGTGTATGGATTGCCCATTGGTAGATGTAGAAGCAGGAGGTTAAACAGAGAGAGGCACTTGAATCTGGGCCATTATTTTTATGCAACGCAAGCTTCCAGCTAACGAAAGATTCAGGCTCGGAAATCTGTAATGACTGCGTGGAGATTTCTTTCAGAACCAAATATGAACTGGTCTCTCTCTGTTAATCCCCTCCCACGAGCCTGCTGCAGATCAGAATTGCACCATGGCTCGGATGTTAATCCTGGATGCCCCTGTTCTTCACCTCATGGGCGTCTTTCTTAATAAGCCCTTGCTGTGCCCAGGCCTACCCTAGCGTCTGCTTCTCAGAGGAATAAAGCTGGTGTAACATCTTGTAGGTAGCAAGAGATGAAGGGTACTAGGCCTGGTGGAAGATTCCATGTGACAGAAGAACAGATGCATGCTGATGTTGTGGTTTAGATAGGAACTGTATCCCACAGGCCTGTGTGTTTAAAGACTTGGTTAGCTGCTAAAGATGCTGTTCTGGGAGGTGTGGAGCCCCTGCAACGGTGACTGTGAGGTCCCCATTTTAACCCTGATCCACCTAGCTTCTAAATTCCTATATGAGAGACCTCTGAATTGTTTGAGCCTTTCATCTGAGTGTTTCACATATAGTCAACCCAACTGTACCTGACACAATTAAGTTGCACCTGTAGACAAAATTACCTAAAGCCTGAGATGAGAGAACATAAGTAATCTGACAAAGTGCTTGGCATAAAGGATCATGTCTTATGAGCTGTAGATGAGGAAGGAGATGGTGGCCATACGAATGCATATGGTGGAGAAGGGAGTCTCGAAGGGAATGGCTTGTCAGCTGCTTCTGCCTAACTGGAATATCAGACCTGGAGAAGGAGACTAGGGAACGGGAAGAGGAGCAAGACCCTTTGGGTCAGACCTGGAGCCTGAAGATTTCCTAAAATGTTGCTGCTATTCCAGGATAAAACTGTGCAAAGTAGCAACAATGAGACTGCTGAGCCTGAGTTCGTGTTGCTAAGGTGGCAGCTCGGTCCACTGCTGGGAAGCAGGACCCAGGGAAAGGCTCTGAAATCTGAATGGCTGTCGGGGACTGTCTCAAGGCCAGGAGACTGTGACATTTCCTTATAGGACGACACTAGGTAACAAGGAGATAGAAATGAAGTGGTGATTTTGGTGCTAAGGAATATTCCAGCCACCGCACTCCCTCACTGTCTTTTCTCCTGTTTTGAAAATGCTGCATGAAAAACTGGACCAGATTTTCTGAATCCTAAAGAAAATATGTGGTCCATACATATCTCACATATCACATATCATATATATTCCTTGACATTACAACCGCCTTAGGACATGCTGAAAGGGTGCTCAGGCTCGCTCCCATGGTTTTTCTTTTTTTTCTTCCTTCCTTCCTTTCTTTTTTCTTTTTTCTTTCTTTCTTTCTTTTTTAATAAAATGAGCTAATTTGTTTTTCATAGTATGCTGTCTGGTCAATGCAACAGCTCACCCCATGCCTCTCGCTTTGTGTTCCGATCCTATAAGAGTATTGTACAGTCTCCCTTTGGGGATGTGGTTCAGATCCCCGAACTGGCTGCCTCCCTGAGTGCACAGAAAGTAAAACTTTTATGTTTAAGTTTCTGGTGAGTTTTCTGCTTCTACCCCAATCCCAGCAATGTGACACTCATCCCATCATGACAGAATGAGAACATATATGGAGTCACGCGTGTGCATGCACACACATACCACACACACACACACACAGAAACACACATGCATCCATAGACACATAGACATAGACACACAGACAGACATAGACACACACAGAGAGACACACAGCCACAGATAGACACACACGCACAGACAGATTCACACACAGACACACACACATGCACAGACAGATACACATACACACACAGATACACAAACACACACCTACTCCAGCTATTTCTTCACGTGCATTAGTTAGCCATTCTGTACCCTAAACTTAAGCCATCAAAAATCAGACCCACTTCCTCTTTTCTCCTTTGTCACATGGTCAGGCTTGGAGAAGCCAAACAGCTGGGCTCCAAGTTCAACTCACAGCCAGTTAGGCACCAGGATTAACGAGCAACTTTGGACCTTCCTGGTGTGATTTTGGCCTCCATGCTTTGATGACTTTGGACAGATTCTTCCAATTAATTAGGATCAAATGGCTTTTCGAAGGTCCTGCTGAGAAGAGCCACAGACCTGGCCTTCTCATCTCCAGGGCCAGTTACCGCCCACAGGCCAGCAGCTGCCTGTCCCGCCAACTTGGCCTGGTTCCTCAGATTCCGGAGGGCAGGCCTGGGTGAGCAGAGAGGGGCACGGGGGTGGGGGTGGGGTGAGGGGGGATGGTGAAGCTTGGAGGATATTGATCTCTTTGTCTACAGCAGGGGTTCTCACTAGGGTAGCAAGCCCTGGGGCGTGATGGGGGTATTGAATGACCCTTTCACTGGGATCACATATATATCAGATATCCTGCATATCAGATATTTAAATTATGGTTCATAACAGTAGCAAAATTATAGTTATGAAGTAGCAATGAGAATAAATATATGGTTGGGGCTCACCACAGCGTGAGGAACTGTACTATTGGGTCGCAGCGTGAGGGAGGTTAAGAACCACTGGTCTACAGTCACGGGCACGGCAGCGCCAGAAGAGTTCAAGCCAACACCGCAACCCGTGTGAGATGACGTTAAATTCACATCAAGTTGTGTCACTCAGGAACCTGATAGACGGTTGGTGAGCCACAGAGAGTGCATGAAGGGTCTGGGTGCCATGCTGGGGTGCTCGGTGAGTGGGAGAGAGCAAGTTGTGGAGGGGGTAGATCTGATCAAGATACAGGGTTTACATGTACAAAACTGTCTACAAATAAGGAAAAGGTTTAATAATCAACAAGAATCTAGCTATCCCAGAGTGGAGCTGGAAGCAGAGACTGTGGGTTACGTGGGAGACTGCTCAGGCAGAAATGTCTAGGCCAAGAGTGTGATGAGTGGCAGCGTAAACGGTGGACTAAGCCGGAGGGGTGAACCGCACTCAGCTTTTCAGACTAGCCCCAAATTCTTTCTTAAGAGGATCCAAGAGGCACCACTCCGTGGTGTCTCAGAGACTGCTCACAAACACTAGGCAGAGAGAACAGAAGATGATAGAGAGGTTTAGCAAAAGAGGGGTATCATCCCGTGTGTGCCCCACGGAGCAGCAGGCTGGTGATGGCAGGGAGAGGGTTAAGTGCCCGCACCTCTGCTCTGCCCATGGAGCTCCCTATTCATCATTCCCATCAGTCCACAGACAGTGAAAGGCCTCAGTCCCTCCTGGCAGCCGGCAGAGTTGAGGGTAAACCAAATGCAGGCAGATCACAAAGCAGTCTCTGAGCGGGGAACCAAGGGCGAGCAAAGGGAGAAACTCCAGCTCGAAGACATGAGGTGGAGGGAAATGTGCAACCTCCCCTTCTCTCCAGCTTCTCAGATACTGGCTCAGGTCCACGAGACTGCTTCTTACCCTCTCTCTCTGCAGCTCCTTCTGCCAGGACCAGGTCCTCAGGAACTGATGTCAGATCACTGGGGAGGACTGAAGGGAGGAGGGAGGGGAAAGGACAAGAGAGGCCTGAAGAGAAAAGGGGAAACTGAGAAGGGAAGAGAGGAAGGAAGGAGGGGAGAGAAGGGAGGGAGAAGACAAAGGAGAGGGAAGAATAAGGAGGGAGACCAATAGGAGGGCTAGAACTGCAAAGGCACTGAGGAGTGGAGCACTCACTCACAATCTTCCCACGGTGGAGCACTCACAACCTACCCCACAAGCACACAAGTGTGCACTCTTACTATCTTGAATCTTAAACCTAGGGTGGGAGGCCATCATGAGAACAAAATCAGAAACTGGGCCCTCCTCATCACACCGTCTGCCCACTCCATAGTCCACATTCTACACAGTCTGCCCATTTCTAGGGGCACTGGTCTAGCCTGATCCCCGCAGGGTGGCTTACAGACTGTGCATTCCTGCTCCCGGCCCCCAGGTCTTACTGTTTCCTACAGACTGTTCCCCTCCAGGTCAGCATGCTCTCTCCAGCTGTCTTCAGACCTTTATCTTGGGATGCTATTTCCCAGACATCCGCAGCCACAGGAAGCATTAGTTCTGCCGCTAGAGCGTGGACAGTGCTGGGCAAATGACTTCTGGCAGCGAGCAGTTACAATAATTTTTTAATGATACAATCAGTACTCAGCCAGTACTGTTCAATACAGGCCTGCCTGAGCAGAACCCGGAGCTGACGGAGGGCTTCTCTCCTAACGTAGTTTGATTGAGCGAGACATTTGATTTGCACTTCTATTAAACGGAAGTAATGTATTAAATTGTTTTGATGCTGCCACTTGACTTATTCTCAGTGAAAGAATGAACTCTGTCTATAAGGCTGACAGACTCATGAGTCGAAGGCCGGGTTTCCTCTTATTTTATTTTATTTTGGAGCCAAGTACAACCTTGAACTTATGACCCTCTTGCCTGTACCTCCTGGGCACAGCAATCACAGGCATGAGACTGATTTTGTGGTGGGCCAGCAACTGAGCACAGGGCTTCAGCTAAGCTAGTTCCTCAAGTGAAGTCTCAAGACTTTCTAAGTTGCTTGCTTTTCTGCAGCGTTTGCAAAAGCAATTCTAACGTCCAAATGATGTTATTGTATTTAGAGGGTGAGGCAGGAGATTGAAAAAGGATTTTTTTTTTCCCTCCTGCCTTCCATATTCCTACCCTCGTGACAAAGGAAAACGAAACCTGGGTTATTGCTGTTTTCTGCTGGGAGTCTGGGGTGTGTGCATCAGTCAAGCAGAACCTCAGGCTGTGAAGAAACAGCTGCATAGGGTGAGGAAGGGTGCGGGAAGCATCTTTTCTCTTTGTCTGTAGAACAGTAGAAGAAAGCCTACAAAAGATTTTTCCCGTGTATATGCACATGACCATGTATGGCACAGGCCAGGCAGCAAGCACAGGAATTTATCATCTCTTGCTTCTGGAGGCTGGAGATCAGAGCATCTATAGATGTGCTTTCTTCTGAGCTCCCGTCTTTCACTTAAAGATGGCTGTCTTCTCCTTAATGACTTCCCTGGGTCTTCCTCCAGCCAGGCTAGTTAGAGCTTACTTCTGTAATCTCATTTAACACCCTTTAAAGACCTCATCTCCAGACATATTCTGAAATACTGAGTTCACCATGAGAACTTAGAGGGAAAGAATCAACCCTCAGGTGGAAACTTAAGGGTTCTTTGGAAAGTCAGTTGTGTTGGATGGTGTTTTGCTGGGGCAAGTATATGAAGGAAAATTTCTCTGAAGTACACACGGGTGTGAAAGGCTAAGGCAGACTCGTGAAGGAAAGTTTCTACAAAGCCGACACAGGTGAAAGGATGTTTAGCTAAAGTGAGCAAATGAAAAAAACACATGATGAAGGACTGATAACAACGCACATGTATCGGTCCACTTTATATTATATAGTTGAGCTCCATTTGTCAGGACTCCATAGAAAGAAATGCACCAAAAACCTCTAGAGGCATGCTACAGCTTCTTGCCACTTCCCCAGACTTGGGCCAATTGGCAGAATGATGTCAGCTGAGACAGACTCACATGGAGTTTTGCTAAGTCAGAGTCACATGCTGAGGCAAGATACATGGAGGACTCTTAATGTTTAGAGGGAGTATAAACAGGACTCAACAGACCGTGAGAGGAGCTTGGCTTGCTGGTAGAGCTGGCTATATGCAACGCTTGTTGGTCTCTCATCTTCACTATGTTGAGGGAGACAGAGCAGAGAACATCTCCTGGCATTTCTGATGCTCAGAATCCCTTCTGCTGACTCATGCTGATTCAGCTGAGGCCTGGCTGTTCCTGCTAGTCATGCCACCACTGCCGCTATCCCGAGGCTACTGAACTGGACTGCTGGTATATCATAAAGTGTTTGCCAGGAGATCGAGCTGCCGCCACTGACCTGTGAACTGAACTGCTGACCTCCTGACAACGCAGATGGGAGTTCTTCCGAAGAACCATTTTTAGGCAGGTCCACTTCCCTGTATCTTTCTTTTCCACTGCCTGTGGTGGGTGGTGGGCTAGAGGGGAGGCTGGAGCATTTGGGAACCATCACTAAAAGTAGGTTTTAAAGCAGGCTAGGACAGAGTCACCACCCTGTTTTACTTGGGACACAGTCTCATTCTCAAGGCTCATGGGTGACCTGCCAGCTGTAACCCAGGCCATCTGGAGGTGTGACCTTGGTAGACAGGGGTCTCTTGCATTCCCAGCACAACGCCCCTTAGAAGCCATGACATGCTTTTCATGAATGGAAACCTACAACAGGCGCTTCCATAAAACGAATAATCTTCTTACGTGTTTACTTCTGTAAGTTCAGATTTCTGAGTCAATAGTTCTCTGAATGTATGGCCTACCTGTATTCACAAATAACAAAAACTCAAACAAAAAATTCAAGGTCCTCTTAGTTCCCACTTGGGAACTTGGAATACTCCTGTACACAAAACAAGCCTGAGGCCCCGCCTCCTGGGCTTCAGGACTGCTTTCTGTTGTGTTGGAAATTAAAAGCCCGGGCCTTGTATATGCTAAGCAAACTCTCCCAAGGTACATCTCCAGCTCCTTGTTTAGTTTTTAATTATTTATTTTAAGGATTTATTAATTTTTCTTTTATGTGTACGAGTAAGTCCCAGAGTCAGTGGTTTGCCAGAAGAGGACATCAGATCTCCTAGAACTGGTTACAGATGGTTCTGGGCTGCCATGTGACTGCTGGGAGCCACATCTGGGTCTTCTGGAACAGCAGACAGTGCTCTAACCTCTGAGTCATCTCTCTAGCCTCAAGTCCTTTATTTCTATTTATTTTGAGATAGAGTGGCACACTCCTTTATTTCTATTTTGAGATAGAATGGCACAATAAATTGCCCAGGGTGGCCTTGAACTCTCTGTAACCCATGAAGCCTTTGAACTTTTAATCCTTTGGCTTCAGCTTCCTATGTAACAGGGCCCAGGCCCGTCCCACCAGGCCTACTAGATTTCTCATAGGATAAACAAAAGATAAGACAAAGCAATACTAAAGAGTTTCCTGCACAGCTGAACACTGCGTCTACCTGTCATCCATCCATCCCTTTATCCATCCATCCATCCATCCCTTCATCCATCCATCCATCCCTTTACCCATTATTCTATTCATCCTTTTATTCATCCATCTCTTCATCCATCAATCCTTTCATCCATCTATCCTTTATCCATTCATCCTTTCAACCATCCATCCATCCCTTCATCTATCCATCCATCCATCCATCCATCCATCCATCCATCCATCCAACTATCTAACTATCCATCCAGTAAATATGTAACAAAACCTTTCCAACTCTGAGGCCAGGAACACTAGTAAAAATTCGTGCTCTCCATGACTCTTTAATATGAGTTGTAAATTTTTAGCATATCATTTTATAGATGTAGTTGTATATAGATTTAGAAAGTTGAGCCAAATGTGGTAAAATTTCTATGTAGTTAGGGAAGGAATATCTTTCAGATGAAGATTTCTCCCTCCTTCCCTTCCCCCTCCCACTCTTCTTTCACCTCTCCCTTCCTTCGTCCTCCCTCCTTCCCACCTCCCTTCCTTCCCCTCCTACCTTCTTCCTTTCTCTTTCCTCTTTCACTTACCCTTCTAAAGCTAACGTGGAGCAGAATTCTGTGATCTGATACACTATGCACAGAGGGTCTCCTGGTGACTTTTCAAGTATGCTTTTATTTCACCCCTTCTCTGATGAGAAAGAAATGTTTAAGATGTGCTATAATAAGTGGCCTGGAAGTTGTTACAGATAACTGCCAAGTGCTAGGAACATTGGTTTGTTGAAAGCTGAAGAACAGTGTAAGATTGGGACTACAGGAAACAGCAGACTGGATGTTCCAGCAAAAGGCATTTGTGTTATCACTGGGTTACCCAAGACACGTTTGTTGTGAAGGAAGGTTTGAATCACGTTGCTGGGCTCTGTGTAAACGCAGTCAAGCTTCAACAGAGAGTGAGAGACTATGGCAGGCAAATCATCATAGCACACGACCACTGACCTTATTTTGGAGCAAGCCACTATGTAATATTGTAACATTTAGAAGGAAATGCAGAAAAGATTAAAGCAATGCAACACAAAGCAAAGTGCTGTTATTTATAATGATCTAGGCATCAAAATAGCATGTCGTCAGCATCAATCAACTTCATAACTGTATCTCTACTAGAGTGTATTACGTAAGATGCTCTTTCACGTGACACTCTTGCTCCAAGTGCCTCCCAGTTTTTCTTTTGGAAGCATAAAAGCTCTCAGTGGAAGGGGGTTAGTTTATGACCCTATCTTTTGCTTGGGTGAAAAAAACCCAAAATATTATTTCCTAAATTTATTTACTGGGATGCTTAATTTTCTTTGTCAGTTCGACTGGACTGAGCAATGCTTAGAAAATTTGTAGTGAGAAGTTGGGCGTGTGGTCATCTTCTATATCAATAGCATGGGAAAACCTTTAGAATTGATTTATAGGAAAATTTTGAAAATGTTTGAAGAAGTAGACTGGAAGCAACAGAATTGTTTAAGTGGAGCCAGCGGGAGGCTGGCAGGGGTATGGACAGAGCAGGCTAAGCAGACAAGCAGAAACACAACTCCAGTAGTGGATGGAGGCCGTGGTTGTCAGACTATGGCAAAGGCTTCAGCTTCTGTCCGTGAGATTTTGTCCCTTCCCTGAGACTTTGTGAGAGGCTGAGCTAAAAGACAGCTGACTGCTTTATCTGGCAGAGGAAATATGAAGAAGACACAGCTCTGGGGTGTGATGTAAGGGTTACAGGCTCTTAGCCAGCTTCTCAGTGACAATCAGAGACTCAAAGAGCAGAGCAGAAAGACTTGAAAAGGTTTGCTGGTTGGCCAGAAGGGGATGTGTTTTAAGGCTTTATCCAGGGGGGTGTGGTTAAAAAGCCATGCACTTTCATTAACACAATGGGATAGATGGATGTCCTGAAGGTGGCTGGTGTGGGGTAAGGCTGTGGCCATCAGAAGCTCATAGATAAGCAGTGCCAACGTGTCTCAAATACTTCCCAGAGCAGAGATTTTAAAAAAGAATATCAGGAATTATTTTTTCCATGTGTGCCAATAATGAGTTCAAAAATTCACACCAGCAGTAAACTTTAGTATTATCTGTTGGGTTTGAAGGTATGCAGGCTGCATAGGAACATAGCGGTATCTACCAAGATTGTGAAGAAAAGTCTGGGAGGTCCTGCAGTAATCCATAGATTTGGAACCCCTATAGGCAGTCCCTGACAGGGCTAGAAGCATGAGCCAGGTGCTCAATAATGCCGGGACATGGAATGCTTGCTGATAAGGAACAAGCAGCATGCAGAGCCTGAATGAGCATGTGGATTGAAGCCTCAGCTCGTAGCGCCAGGGCTGCCTAAGCCTGGGAACCCTAATCCTATCACAGTGTGTCCCCGATGTGGAGCTGTGGAGTTTAGTGTTGCTCTACTGGGCTTCAGCGTCTCTTTAACCTCACCCCTTGCTGTTTTGCTCTTCTCTCGGCTTGGAATTCCTGATCTACCATTGTACCTTGGAAGTACATAACTTGAGCTTTTGATGTCTTAGAGGGGCTAACAACAGCGAAGGGTTTTCTTTGACGGGAAGCTTTGAACTGACTTGGACTTTCATGCAATGCTGGAATCGTTAAGAAGCCTCTTGATGAACTGGTGATTACTAAGGAGAAACTGCATGCATTTTATATTGTGAGACAGATGGGAGACTTTGGGAGCCAGACATAGGATGCTATAGCCAGGATCTGAATCTTCAGTAATCAGCTGGTTGGGACCCTTTAGCACTACCCAGATAGAAATCATGAAAGATGAGGAGGAGCTCTTAGTACCGGCGACACCAGGACCTTGAGTGGCCAATGTCCAGACCCTGGACTGGCACACTCAGAGGCTCACGGCTCCAATACGAGAGGTAGGGCCTTCTGCTTTGAGTTTTAAAAGCTGTTGATCTAGATACTCAGGATGGAAGCTTATTGCTCTCTGGATTGTAACCATCAATAGCTCGTCTGGTGCTTAGTGGCTATAGCAGCTCTCAGGTCCTAGCAGTAGACAATGCCTGCTAATGTCATAGCTCTTAAATATCCTTAGATGTTGGGACCCTCGGCTCCCACAAGTTCAGGGCATCGGGATCCTTGGTCTTTGCAGCTTGTAGCTCTCTGGAATTCTTCTAGTGACTGATGTCCGTGGTTTCTTATCTTCGCTCTTCATAACATTAATTATTGGCACCAGCTCTACTCCCAGTCCCAGCCATTCTCTGGAACTCTCCAGCTGTTCTCTTACTGTGCAGTGATGTCACTGTCACTGGGGCCACCACAGTCTCTATGTATTACCACCTCGGCTCACTCTAATAACGGCAAAGATAAAACATAGTCGGGAAAAGCCACTTGAGAAAATCGGTTTATCAGGCTTGTTATGGCAGCACTAGGGGACAGTGCAGCAGAGTGTCTCTGGGCTGACTCAAGAAGTGACAGGAATAGACTGCTTTTATAATGAGGGTGGAGGGGTGGCAGGAGCGGGGCACACGTGTTTGTCCCAATCGTGGTGCAAACCATGCAAAAGAGGGACTGTGATGATCTGCACAACGTGCAGCGCAGTCCTCCCTGTAAGTAAACACAGTTTGCGCTGATCACAGGAAAAGCTGCCTCTCCAGCCTGGATGAGAATGAGCATCAGAGTCCGCTGAGGCCTGTGATGGAGAAAGGTCCAGAACAAGCTGTCTGAAGGGTCACTGCTTGAACAGTGCCTTCGGGAGCTGGAGTTAGGCAGCTGTGGTTGCTGGGGAAACTTCCTCGGGAACCCGTGGAGCTCTCCAAGCAATCAGGCTCCCGCTTACCTGGGAGAGGCTGCTCCGCTAAAAGTCTTTCTGGTCAAGGTACAAGGGAAGAGCAACTGCCAGTCAGGGAGTCAGATTGCTCTGGTATCCCAGGGCTTAGTTTACTTAAAGGTAAGATGAACAGTAAAAGGGTTGCATCTATATTAACAGTGCTTTAACTATATTTAGTAGTACTCCATTCTTAACCAAACACAGCCATGCCTCACATGCATGTGTGTTAGAGCCTTGGCACCCTCTGTGGTAACAGAAGGATGGAGTCCTTAGGGAGAGGGGCCCATGGGAGGTCTTCCACTCAGTGAGGACATGTTCCTGAGGGGACAGTGGGGCCCCAGTCCTTTTGTACTGTTTTAAATCCTGACTATGAGATCCCTTTTTGAATTTCATTTATTCTTGCCATGATGTGTCACTATGGGCCCAGAGCCTTGGGACTAACCAATCAGGGGTTGTGAGGAAGAAAACTGTGAGCCCTAATAAATATTTTCTTTTTATAAGTTGATTATCTTGGATTTTTTTTTAATGACAATTCTTTTTTTCCTCTATATTTCGTGATCTGACTTGAAGAAAGAGGTTTGTGTGTTTTTCTGTAAGTTATTTGCACCCAGTGATTTAAGCATGTCCACCTCTGTGGGTTGTGTATATGAGGGCCAGAGTTAGGGACTGTACTACAAACAAAACCACATCAAAGTGGCCTGTTAAAGGGCTGGAGAGATGGCACAGCGGTTAAGAGCACTTGTTGCTTTGTAGAGGACCCAGGTTCAGTTCCTGGCACTCGGGTGGTGGCTCACAACCATCTGTAACTCCAGTTCCAGGGGATTCAGTGCCCTCTTCTGACATCTGAAAGCACCAGGCTTACACATGGTACACATACATGCATTCGTCCAAGCAAAGCACACACATAAAATAAATCTAGGGAAAAAAATCTGGTGCCTTTTTGTTTTCAGTATTTAAGGCTGACCTAGCCCTCTGGATTTACACATAGTAGCAAAAATCAAGGTCCTTAGCTTTTAAATTGTATCTTGAAACCACAGAGACCAAACCATCCGTGTAGACTATTCCCCTCTGCCCCTGCATAACCATGGAAATGTGTACCCAGTCTAAGACCCTGACTTTCAGGGTTGTGATCCCATAGGTTACACGTTTTTCAGTAGCAGGAGCTGTGGAGAACTGTGAAATAGCTGCACTCGCTGCTTGGCTGCGTTGGAAGAAGCACTTTCCGAGGCTGGATGGTTAAGTGCCCTTTAGCTCTGAAGAGGAAGTGAAGCTCCATCAAATCTGACGGAACTGTTCTTACATTTTTGTGCAGCAATTGCAGGGCCAATAAGGAGCCCATGGCAAGCTTTCCTGTTCTTTACCTTAGCTGTAAGGCCGTCTACACAGCTGCCCAGACCAGGGAGGTGAATCTAACATTTGGTAATAAAAATGTAACCATACCGCACTCCAGTGGGGCCCTGTCGATTTATCCATGGATAGCACAGGCCTGTTGGCAGAGAATCAAGTTCTGCGTCATTTCCACCAACAACAACGTTTTCATGTTGCTTCACACAGGAGAGAAAACAGAAGGATAGGAACTGCAAGATAGACTGGAAGTTGTGAGTGATACAGACAAGTCGCCTAGCTAGAAGAGAGGGTGCCTTTTCTCAGGTCGAGGACTTCCTAAGAACTTGGAAACTCTGTGGGACAGTCACCATTAAAATGTGGTGGCTCCCCTCCCACACACGGGGTCAGAGATACTCTGGGGGGCGGGCTGGAGAAAGAGGGCTCAAGGCTGCGTGGGCAGAGCCACCCATTGCTTTGCTGCCAGCCTTGCTATGGCCACAGGTGCCCGGACCAGGGCTTCCTTCCTCGTGCTTCTGATGTTGCAAATTTAGAAGTCAGGAATATTCCCAGGGGTGGGGGTGGGGTGGGGCTACGGGCACAGATCTGCAGGGAATGGCGGAGAGAACATGGCAAAACCGTTCCAGTTCATTTATAGCGCTTCCGTGACGTAGGGGAAAGGGAAGGAAAGGAGTTTGACTGACTCCTGAAACTGTGGAAACTTAAAAAAGGATCACAGAGGTTAGAGTGAGATGTGTTTCCTTCCTCATTTTTCAGCCAATGAGGAAACAACTATACTTCAGTGTCCTGAAGGACACTGAAGTACATCTGGGGACAGGACTGAAAGAAAGAAAGAAAGAAAGAAAGAAAGAAAAGAAAGAAAGAAAGAAAGGGAAGAGAGGAAGGAAGGAAGAGGAAGGAAGGAAGGAAGGAGGAAGGAGAAAGAAACCTCTCACAAGTAATCACCAAGCTATCTTACCCATGAAATTCAACTTCACTCATCACAGATCATGTGTCCTGGCTCCCAACTGAACCCCAGGATAGGTTTGTCCTCTGAGAAACAATGTGAGACACGGGGAGGAGCCAGAGTTTCAAAGAAAAAGACTGTGGAGTGACACACAGTGTTACAGTTTGAGGGTGAAATGTTTCCCCTAAGACACATGTGGTAAAGGCTTGGTGACCAGTTAGTGGGTTTAGGGGAAGTGAAGGAACCACAGGGTTCAAGCTCCTGAACGGATACAGAAATAGATGGATTATGGAAATGAAGAAGTGGAGCCTGGTTGGATTATGGAAATGAGGGGGTGGAGTCTGGTTGGATTATGGAATGAGGGGGTGGAGTCTGGTTGGATTATGGAAATAAGAGGGTGGGGCCTGGCTGGAGGATGTAGTTCCTCACCTTTGATTCCTGAATCCTGTCAGAGCCAGTTCCTGCCTCGGTTCTGCCTCTGCCACTTGCCAATGTTCAGCTGTTGGAAAAATTGTGAGTCAAAATAAAAACTGCTGCTTTAAGCTGTTTATTTGGATATTTTGTTACTGGGAGAAAGGAGCAACACGCACAGTTGTTCACCCACCCTGAGGCTCCTTCAGAGGGAAGCTTTCAGAGTGACTGTTTACAACTAGTGAACAACCAAAGTAGGCCTGGAGGCTTCAGGTCTGTGGCCCCTTGCTCTGAGCCACGCCACTCACCCTGGGCTCAATGAGGCATCTGGCACTGTGGCAGCGCACCGTGTGATGGATGCTCTGATCACCCGGGAGCTTTTCCTGGTGGTTGAAGCAGTGCTTCAGCACACTTGGGGGATGAGGGAAATACAGATAGGTTTTTTTCTCCATTAAGCACATTCCACTCCTTCAGCCTCAGTCTGTCTCCTCACAAGCTGACTCAACTATTTTTCTCTCAGTTTTGATCATTCCGGTTCCAGAAAGGGTTGGGCACTACCTTCAGAAGAAGTCAGATATAGCCTCATACCTAATCCTGCTGATGAATGTTAGGGCTGAGTGGACCTTAGACAAGCCCAGCTTAATTCCCTTTTGCAGACAAGGCAATCAGATCCAGAAAGATGGGCTTTTCTCGAGACCCCATAGCTGGCACTGGGCAGTAGGATGGGGCATATGTATGAAGTACATTTGAGTTAGTTCCGCCATCCCAGGCTGGCTCCGTGTGGTCACTATGGCATCAGGGGTAAGGGAAGAACAAGAAGGAAACAGATGTCTGTCATGTTCTTCTTGGTGAGAAGCAGGATCAAGTTCCCATTTACTAACTAATTAGTAAGTGCTAATTAGTATTAGCTAATTAGTAAGTGCTGGTGTTGGTAGATAAGAAATGAGGAACCCACATGGGCCCCCATTCTACAGAGATGTGCTGACTTCTCTCTGGTTGTGCCCTCTGGGAAGATAGGATGGGCAGTGCCTCAAAGCCATCAGTAATCTAGAGTCTGTCAAATGTGAGTGACCACCAAACGTCCAGAGCTGGAGAAAACATTCCCTAAATAACATGCAATTATCTGGACCAATAAACTATAATCATTTCTTGTAAATTGTTTATAGTTTGCACATTTCTAAAGGCCAAATAACAGTGTGAAACACCTGCTAGATGAAGAATGCCACCATAATTCCCAGTTGGTGTATCGTCCTTTTCTACATTTAAATTTTAAATCCTTATCTCTCCTGAAGTTAGCTTAAGCCTACAAGACGCCAACTAACAGAGGCTTCATCTCCCTCTCATCTCTAACGCAACGCGCATCCACACCCCTTCACAAGGCGATTAATGCACAAGCTCTTAATCTAGAAGCTGCATACGATCACTTTATATTTTGCTGAACAATCAGTAACAGTCTCATGCACACGACACCTCCACAGACACTGGTAACTCCAGATGAGTTGTTGGTTATTAAGTCTTGATGGCCTGGTGTGGAAAATTAATACACTTATTTGGTAGAATTACCTAAAGTAACATGCATCAGTGGCAGAGATCCATTAGAATACAAATTAGATGTATAAACATTAAAATGAAAGTTTAATTTGTGTTTAATATGATGTCTGGCATGTCTGAATTAGACACCTTTAAAATGGTAATAGGAAAGAGAGAGTAAGACATCTAAATAGGCATTGATTTATTGAGTGGGCTGAGCAGTGAACACATCCATTCAACTATTTTAAGATTATATTTATTGTGTTTGTACATAATTGAGTGCATGTGTTGCGTGCATAAGTGATCATGTGTGTACACACAGGTGATTGTGTGTATATGTGATCACGTAATCATGTGTATGAACACACAAGTGATTGTGTGTGTATATGTATGCACACAAGTAATTGTATGTGTATGAGAGCAAGTGATCATGTGTGTGTGCATAAGTGATCATATGTGCCTGTACAAGTGATCGTGTGTGTGCACGAAGGTATGTGTTGTGTGTGTGTGTGTGTGTGTGTGTGTGTGTATGTGCATGTGGTTCACATAACACCTACACCTTGTCACACATGTGGAGGTCAGAGGACAACTTGAGAGACTCAGTTCTCTCCTTTCACCATGTGAGTCCCAAGGATCAAACTCAGCACATATTTTGACCACTTACCATTGAGCCATCTCACCGGCCCCAGACACAATCTCTTTCAGAACAGACAGTGGAGAGTCAGGAAGTTACAAACAGGAAAATAACACAAGAGCCATTTTCCATATCTTCATCTTTTAAACCACAACAAAACCTCCTTATACAACACAGTAACCGCAAGCCAGGAGCACGGCCCTTACTCAGAGAAGAAACCTCTCCCTTATCTCTCTGCTCTTCAAACAGTGGGATTCAGAGCACTGCTTTGTTCATGAGAGGGAAGGAAAAGAAACGCTCTCTTGGGTCACACCAAAACAATTCCATGTTCATCCTCTTCTGGTTAACACGTTTGAGCACACATGCACGCTGTGTGTGTCTGACAATTACCTCCAGTGACGGCATCACAGGTCCACATTCTAACACTGAGCCATAGTTCTAATGCCGACCTGAGTTTTAGCATTGGTCGTTCACAGCTGACAGTATTTGAGACGAATAAAGTTTCCCAAACCCTGTAGATTTCATCCCCTCCCCACCTTCTACTCCCTCCTACAAGCAACAAACAAGAGCCCAAGTCAACAGCTGCTAGCTGTGGGTGGCACTGGGCAGTCTCCAGCTGCTGCCATCGCCAGTCTTGGCTGGCGGGCCTCAGTCATCTGCTTGGTCGCCTGTTTGCAGTCAGTGGCCAGACTCCGGAAGCACATGAAGTCAATGAACCAAGTAGTTGGGTTGAAATTTAAGCCAAATTCACTTCCAGAGTAGTCAAAGGGAAACGCATGGAGGTAATGTCTTCTGGAAGACAAAGTGTGCCTTGACGCCTCACCTGCTGCCTTGACGTCTCTCACCGTGGCCCTGTCTCCCAAATGGATGTTGTTAGTGTTTGTTTTTGGGGGTGTTTTGTTTTGTTTTGCGTTTCACTCACTTTTTAAGGTTAGGATACAAAGTAGTAGGTTTCATTATAACATTTTCATCCATTTGTGTCATTATATTTCATTGTCAGTTGTCCCCCATCCTCACTGCCTTCTCTTCTGCCCTGCCTTTCTCCAGCCGGGCCCGCTTTTCCTGTTTAGCCTCTTCTGATTTCTTACTGAATGCCCTCTCCTTCCCACTCCTTCCCCTTCACCCCTGAAAATCTCCCCTCTCCTAACCATCCCCTTCCTAGTTTTATGAGTGGCGTGTATGTAAATGCATACACATCCTGTACTCACACATTATTTTAAATCTAGGTTCTACATTATAAAATAAAACATACGACAACCGTCTTCCTAAGTTCGGCTTATTTTGATGTTGATGCTGATGATTTCCTGTGAGTGCCCTGAGCTCACCTTGCTCTGTAGCTTCATGGAATCCCATGGTGTGTATGCATCACACTCCTTATCCATCCGCCGGTGGACATCTAGACTGGCTCTGTTTCCTGAATGATGTTAACAGAACAGCAATACACATAGATGCCTGTATAAAAGTTTTTATCAGCTTTTAAGATCTACCGCATTTAAGCTGTTTCAGACTGTCTGTTCCGACAAAAGACTTGGGACTCCAGCCCCGGAAATGGTCACTGAGTTGCTAGACAGGCTAAGTTGGACAAAAATAACAGCACAGTTGTTCAGCAGCAACACAAGATTAGTCTTCAGCATCGATGACAGACAAGATGCTGCTCCTTTGGGGATGCCCTTCTCAAGGTAAATGCTATGAGGCTGACAGTAGGCCATTATTTTGACATAAGTTCATAAAAGGGAAGTAGTCTCTGTGGGAGGGTGATTACAGGGAGACTTCTTCGAGCTTCGGGAGGAGAAATGAGAATGTTCAGACAGGAGAGTGAATTAAAAGTCTGGCCTTTAAATATCCGGTTGCTGTGCAGTATTCCCGTCTCCCACTGACTATTTCCTCCTCGCCATTCTTCAAGAGGCATCTTCATGACAAATGAGCTTCGTGCATTTGGTTTTCTTTGTTTTTCTTCTACTAATTTTTTTAAAATAGCAAAAGTGTATGTATGACACATGTTGAAAATGTATGTACATTGTAGAATGACTAAACTGGGCTAAGTCACCTATACATTCCCTCCATACATAGTTTTTGTGGTAGAACTAAAAACCAACTATCAGTAATTTACAATACATTGTTGACACATATATCACCATATTATACAAAGGACCTCTTTAATTGATTTGTTCTACATGATGGAAATATGTGTGTGTGAGTGTGTATGAGTGTGTACATGAGTATGTGCAAGTGTGCATGTGTGTGTGCGTTCATGGTATTCGTGTGGTGTGTGTGTGTGTGTGTGTGTGGTGTGTGTTCCAATACTCTTGCCCTCCTTATGTCTCCCAGCACCTGGTGACCCCACTTATTCCCTGCTTCTTTGAGTTTCACTTTTTGAGGTTCGACAGATATACAAGATGCTGCAGCATTTGTCTTTCTGTGCCTGATGTCTACACCAAGTGCTGTAGCCTTCAAGTTCACTGCGTATGACAGGATGCCCTTCTTCATTAAGCCTGAGGAATACTGTCTGTCACACACTCACATAGCATATGTTCTTTGGCTATGCCTCCACTGGGACATTCATTCAGCATCTCGGCTATTATGAATAGCGCTTGAATAAACATGGCAGTGCAGATAACTCCTTAGCAAACATTTCATTTCCTTTGGATATACACCAAATCATAAGCCTGCTGGATTGTATGGTAATTCCCTTTTTTAACTTTTGAAAATTCTTTCATATTGTTTTCCACAATGACTAAACTCTTTTACAAAGGAGGAGCAGCAGCAGCAGCAGGAGGAAGTGGGGGAAAGGCTAACACGAACCTTTCATCTTTTCTCCAAGTCACTCTTCCCTAAATGTAGGCGCCAGCTCCTTTCGGTTTTTATTTTCATTTCCCCATGATCAGGTCATTTCCTTTTAAAGGGGCTTTACTGAGTTATAATTCACAGAATCCACTCTTCTGCATCGTATACTACAATACAGTGACCTGAAGAAATTTCACAGTTGGGAGTCTTCAATGTTCCACAAGAAGCTCTCCACCACCACCTCCTATCTCCCTGCAGCTCCTGAGCTGCCCCGCCTCCTTCCCATTCCTTGGCCCTATTTTCTGTCTTTATAAATCTAACTGCCTTGGACAGCTTATGGATTTGTATTTGTTAATATGCATTTGTGTGTGTGGAGAGATGGAGTTGTTTATGTGCCATCCCACACACGTGGAGGTCAGAGGGTAACTTTAGGGAGCCAGCTCTCTCCCTCTGCTGTGGGTCCCAGGAATTGAACTCAGGTCGTCTGTCTTGCACAGCAAGCCGTTTTGCTCCTGAACCTTTTCTCCTGTCCTGCTTTACACAGATGATGTAATGAAGTCACACAGTATGATGTGTGCTCCTTTGTGATTGACTGCTGTCACTCAGCAGTGGTCTCGAGGTTCACCCATGCTGTCACGTGTATCCTAACTTGATTCTTTTTATTTGTGAATAGTATTTCATGGTTGGTATATAACGCTGTACATGTCCCAGTCAGCTGGTAACTTGTGTTCTTTTCCTCTGTTTAGTTTCTACGAATAATGTTGCTGTAAACACCGGTGTTTCTTGAAGACATACATTTTCATTTCTCGTGTGTAAGGAGTGGAACGCAGCTCACACCATGACCACTGTGTGTGTAAGGAGTGTGTAAGGAGTGCAAGCTCACACCATGACACACTGTGTCTCTGGAGAATCTCAGCCTCCACCCTTACTCCTTGTTTCATCTTTCATTCTTCATTACAGTTGATTTTGTTTTGTTTTGTTTTGTTTCCCTGGGCCTTCATTGCTGACCTGGGTAGACTTAAAGCAACATGTCCAGCTTGGTAGGACCTGCGTCGTACTGTGTTGTCTGGTTTCCTGACCCACATGTGCCTGTCCATATAAGACATCATAGTCCATGCTAGCCCCACTTCTATTGGTGCCCGGAATTGACACATAATGTGGCTCCTCTAGTTATAGCCCACTCAAGACACAAGATGAGAGGAGAAAGCAGCAGAGAGGAGACAATCCCTTCTGGACTCCCCTCCTCCCATCCCCTCCCATCCCCTCCCATCCCCTCCCATCCCCTCCCAGCCCCTCCCATCCCCTCCCATCCCCTCCATCCCCTCCCATCCCCTCCCATCCCCTCCCAGTGACTCCACAGCTAAAGCTCAGATTATCCCATCCTGTCAACACAGGTTGACAAGACCTTAGGACCGCCCCCAATCTTAATTGGATGATTAATGAGACAGACACAGGAGCTCACCACCAAGTGACAGAGACTGTTCCTACTCTTCTCTTCCTGCCTTGATCTCTGCTCGAATGCTCAGCTTGCCAAGGATCCCGCGTTGCATTTGGAGGGGCTCAGCTAATATTTATGAATTGCTTACTGCACGCTGAGCAGAGCACTAAAGGCTAAGTACTAACTCCTGTTCTCCTCACGCCTTTCAGCTAACTGCTATGATTATCGCTGCTCTAAAATCAGGACAGAAATGCACGGAAGGGAGAGGTAACTCACCTGCGACCATAAAGCTGGCAATAAAGGCAGCACCACAGAGGGCCTACTTCATGCTAAGCAGCTCGACAAGGTTGTATATTAAGTCATTTCACTCTCCAGTGACCCAGGGAGGAGGGAAGGGCTACCTACTGTCTTATTACATGATAAGAACCCAGACTGTTGAGAACAGTGCCAAAGAGCAAGTGGAGAGCCCAGGATGACCCTAGCTTGGACTCTGCGCCATCCTTACTGACTCCTAGCTACTTTTGGTCCTATGAGTCTCTTTTCTTGCCATTGCTTGATTGAAGACCTTTTTTAATTTTTTTCCTGACATATGATTGGATAGCCAAGTCTAGAGTAGACAAGACTGTTTGAGAGAAAAGCAATTGCTGCTTTTTCCTGTAGGAAAATTTTCATGATGAAAGTAACTGTTATACCATTTATTGATCATCTTCTGTGCTCCAGGTGCTTCACTGTGCAGCTTGTATGCTCTACAAGGGAGACATTGCTCTTCTTGTCTGACAGACAAGAGCATCGTAAAGCAGAGAACTCGCCTTACTTGTCTCGGAACTAGGACGCCAAGGCCAATGTTCAGTCTGCACTCCTCTACTCAGTTTCTGAGAGCCATAAACCCTTCCCTCCCACTAAGTCAATAAGATCTGGACCACCATTCCTCCTCTCGCTCATCAACCAACGGCCGCCAGAGCGACGAGCGGGATCTGCCGAGGGCTGATACACTTGTCATAGAGCCGCTTTCCATACATGTGGGCAGCGCTGTTGACCAGCCAGGTGCCACGGAGGGCAACGGTGTATCGTGTATCGGAGAATGGACGCTAAGAAGTAGGAATTGCAGACTCTCTCTCCAGATGTACCAGGGCACAGTGCGGGGAACAGGAAGCACGTGAGCACCACGCTGAGCTTACAGTACCTACGAGGAAGAACACCATGCCATCATCAGACACGGGACCTGTGGGGAGGGGGTTGTGAGCCCACATGGCTACAAAAAAGAGACCATTAGCATACTTTTGAGAACTGAGACAGGCAGAATGCTATCGGAAGTGGCTGGCCTTTCGGTATACTTTGGAAGAATTTCCGCATAAAACGTCAACACTATGCCAGCCAACCCATGTCCCTCTAAGGTACATTTATCCTGTTACCATGAGTCTGAGCTGCTTCCTGGATACGGCTCCATCAGTGAACTTGATAGTCAGGCTTACTTGAATCATTTCAAGAAACATCCAGTATTTCTTAAATAATTTTAGATGCATGATTCTGTACTAAATTAGATTAGTAAAAAAAGGCATGTGAGTCCCCACGGGAGGTTTTCTATCCACCAACTGTTACACTCCACATCAGCACAGAAAATAAACAACCCAGGAACAATGGGGCAGAGACAGGAGGATGCAGAATTCAAGGCTATCCTGAACTAAGAGCAAGGTGTTGTCTCAAAAAACAAAGTACGGATTCCAGCACACAGTCACATAAAAAGTAGTCATTCGGTAGTAAGCTATTGAGCTAGGTGTGGTGATGCACATCTGTATTTCCTGCACTCAGGAGGAGAGAAGGTTGTGAGTTCGGGGTAGCCTGGGCTATAGAGTGAGACCCTGTCAGTTAAAAAAAAAAAAGTAAAAAGTAAAGGAAAGTGAAAACACCATGGGACATTGCTAACAGGCATTTTGACCCAGGGGCCTCCCTTCCTACCTTTCTCCCTCCCCCCTCCCTTGCCCTTTCCCTCTCCTTTTGTTACAACCAATGCTTCCTCTCCTAGGCCTGTTCTGAGCCAATACCTTGCTGTTGAGTAGTGTTCCATGGGCCTCTCCTGCTCAATTTTCACAGCACAACTAGGACAGTCATGCCAGCAGTCGATACCTTGTGCCCTAGAGCCTCCCATGCCCTGGCCTCCCATGGCTGCGACTCTGGTGCGCCATTGAAGGGTGCTGCAGCCTGTAGGAATCAACCTCTACTCAGAGCCCTCTGCCTCCTCCTCATCAACTGGCCAAGGAGCTAGCTAGCTACCTGCCAGCCACAGCGCCAGTCCCCGAAGCTCCACCCACCAAGGTTGCCAACACCCTGTGTTGAGAGAGCACCTGCAATATGGCTTCCTAAGTGCAAGGGAAACAGTTGTGGGCTTTGCCAGTCAGCATGAGCACATGAAAACTCACTTTTCCTGAGAAAGAGATGCTACTTATAGAAATGAAAATGCAAACCCAACCTAGCCACAAAACCCCAGATTCCTTCTTATCCAACAAAGCAGCAGCAGGCCAATTGCAAAGCCACGGAGCACCCTTCCTGGTCTCAGAAACTTTTGCTTACACACTGGTGTTAGATGGAAGGAGGGATGTCACGGATTATGGGCAAGTCCAAGCGTTATGCTCATGTGCTGAGTCTTTATATCAAAAACTGTTATTCTTCAGGACTGTTTCAAACAAGAGTCCGCAAATCTGTCCCATGTGGCCCAGAACCCTCCCCACGTAGTGCCAGCCTAGAGCAGCTGCTCTGCATTTAATTACAGGCATTGGCCTCTGCTCCTCAGGACAAGCCCAGCAAGGAGATGGCTCGCTAGCTTCCTTCCTTAATGCCACTCAGTCTGAATGTCCTTGCCAGCGGCCTACAGACAATCTCCTAATGTCCCTCAGCACGAGATTCCTGCTCATTTCAAACTCCTTTCTTCAATCAGTGGTGGGGAGGGAGGCTGGAGCAGGGCCATTGGTATCCGCTGGCTGTTTGCTAAATGGTTTTTTTTTTTTTAATGTTATAAAACATCACAGAGCATTTAACTACTCAACTTGGCTACTTCCTAGCTATGTGGCCCTGAGTAGATTATTTCCTCGTGCTGAGCCTCAGCACTCTCTTGTGTAAGATGCTGTTCCCACAGATTTATTATGTCTGCCCTATGCCAGGTTCTTCCCTCAGCACTGAGACTCCAGTGAAGTCAAACAGACAAACATCACTTCCTTTGTGGAACAAAGCAGCCTGTGTGTCTGATACAGTCTGATAGGAAAAGACAGATGCCAACCAGTATAGATGAAACACAGAGCAGTTTAGTCATAAATACAAGAAAAACAACGCAGCAGAGGACAATATGATCTACTACGAATATGAAGTAGGCATATGGGGAAGGTCTAACCTATACTGTGGCTTCAGGGAAGACGTAAAGAAAACGAGATGCTACCCATTTGGCTAAGTATGTTGGAGGAAACTCCAACACAAGGCTCTGGAGATTCAGGAACTGCAGGAGAGGACAGTGGAGGAGGCAGGTGATGGGAACGGGGGACCAAGGGTTCGGAAAGGTCTTGTAGGGACTGTGGCAGTAATCTAGGTCAGAGAATGCGGTTTGAACCAGGAGAGCAATGGAAACGATGGTTAGGAACGGTTAAGTTCTAGATCTATTTGAAAAGGTCAATGACTAGATTTGTTTAAAACTGAAAAAAACCTTGATGCTGGAAAGAAGAGATGGAGTCGGGGAAGATGCCAAAAGTGGAGATGTTAGCTGATGTGGGCAGAGAGGAAGAGGAGCTGGGAGGAACAGCTCTCGAGAGCTTAGCTGCAGGCCCAGAAGGTCACAGGTGCCTTCTATAAATGTCGTCAGGGACTAAAAGCAACTTGGGCAGGAAAGGGTTTGCTTTATCTTAGAGCTTTCAGTCTAGCATGGACTAAGCTAAGACAGGAGCTCAGGGCGGGAACCTGGAGACAGAAACTGAAGCACAGAGCATGCTGTTTACTGGCTTGCTTCCCGTGACATGCTCAGCTCTTTTCTTAACTACCCAGGGAGGCAGTACCCACGATGGGCTGGGTCCTCCCGAATCAATCATTAATCAACAAAATGCCCCACAGATACACTACAAGCCAGTCTGGTGGAGGCAGTTCCTCAACTGAGACCCTCTTCCCACCTATGTTTAGATTTGGAACAAAATGAATGGACTTAAAGCCATAGAAGTGTATACTTTTAAACAGGTAAAACAGGACTGGAGAGATGGCTCAGTGGTTAGAGCACTGACTGCTCTTCCAGAGGTCTTGAGTTCAATTCCCAGATGGTAGCTCACAACCATCTGTAATGGGATCTGATGCACTCTTCTGGTGTGTCTGAAGACAGCAACAGTATACTAATATACATTGAAAAAAAGAAAAGAAAGATAAATCTTAAATAGGTAAAATAATAAATATTGTAATATATATTATCTCAACAAAAAGAAAGAAACGAGGAACTATTTTCTATGACCAGAGCCTGTGAAACAAAGCTGGTGTCTTAGCTGGACAGGCCTTGGAAATGTTTTTGCGGCGCCTTGCGCTAACCGTCTGGAGCTGCTGTGTCCCTCATGCTTTTCTTTGTTTAAGCCAGTTGAATGAAGATTTTTCTCGGAGAAGCTAAAAGCACACAGTAGGGATACTGTCATTCGCCACCACAACCCCTTCTTAGATTGAGAGCATCTCATTTCCCAGTTGCAGGCAGGGCTGCCACTGACAGAGAATCACATTCCCTAGGTACTTACTGACCCTCCATTCATTGAAGGGCTCTAGCAGGCCCAGGCTTGGCACACATGCTTCTAGCAGGTCTTGGCTTGCTCACCCAACTCCCTCTGCCCTTGCTAACAACCACTACATTACATTTCTAAAGCTAGCCACCACAAGGCCTGTGCCGTTACTTGGCCACCTCCTCCTCCTCCTCCTGAGGCTGACCACCAAGGTCAGCTATCAAAGTCCTGAAGCCCAGTGACCAAAAGCCCGCTTTGGCTCACCTAATCAACCTGCCCAATCAGACTTTACTAACTCATCCTAACATGGGATTTCCCTTTTTACCTTTATAAACTGCCATTTGCCTATGGACCACGTCTGTCCTTTCCATCCAGAGGCTGTCCTCAGTCCCCTCAGGACACATCTCCCTTCTCTCCCCTTGTTCACTTCTCCATCTCCATGTCTTTGTCTCTTATTCCCTGTCCTTTGTCCCTCTGAGGTGAATTAATCTCCTTTGTGCTGAGAACTTGGTCTCGGGGCGTCTTGTGCAGATGCTATCCCTTCACAAATGACAACTGCACTGAATAAATGAAGGTGTGGCCCACTGCCCGTGCCTAGCCCCTGTAGTGTTGGCCAATTCTGCCATTGACACTGAGCAGAGGCTAGCTTCTCCTCTTGTCCATTCCTACTCCCATGGGCACTGATCCTAAGGGTGCTCCCAGGTGAGCTACCCTCTGAGGGGACTGCTGGGTAACAGTTTGCTACAAGATTAAGACATTCCACCCTGCAGGAAGCTCCTTAAGCAGGAAGGTAAACAACTCGAAATAGCTTCAGGAAGTCTCTGAAATGGACCAGATTCACCAAGCCCCTCCTAGAGTAAAAGCTGAGAGTCCCTTTTAGACAAGGCAAAGTGCAAAGAAGACTCTCAGACTAGACCAGCTGCCTGGAAGAAGCAGAAAAAGCTGAGCCACCTGAAGAGATTTAGACCAATTGATGTACCTAGAAAGGGCTTTTTAACCTACTGATCTGCCTGCAGGTTGAGTGTGCTCCAGGTCCCCAGCTTTGTGAGCTTCCACCCATGCTAGGTAGGCTTCGAGGTCGGCTTTCAGTCATTTCTACTCCTGTAAGTAACACCAATAAAACTTATTGGTTCATCAAGTTGCTCTTTGGTCTGCTGTGGGTCTTCTGTCTGGGCTGAGTAGGCATGCGTGTGTTGTGTTCCTACCCAGGAAAAGTTTTGTCACACAGCAAGTGACTAAACTTGCCACATGGATACATGATGGCAGACAGGCAGACTCCGTAAGCTCAAACAAAGCTATGGAAAATGCTCCTAAATATCTGTGGACTGACTAAATGATACTTTGGTTAATAAATGATGAATTCTTAATTTCTCAGAAAGATCACTGCAGTGATTTTAGTAAAGCAAATAGATTAAGTATCAAGCTTTTGTTATTGTTATTGTTGGTTCTGGGAGTTTGCTTTGTTTTTTAAAGATTTATTTATTTATTTATTTTATTTTTATGAGTACACTGTAGCTATCTTCAGACACACCATAAGAAGGCATTGGATTCCATTACAGATGGTTGTGACCCACCATGTGGGTGCTGGGAATTGAACTCAGGACCACTGGAAGAGCAGTCAGTGCTTTTAACCACTGAGCCATCTCTCCAGCCCCATGTTGTTGTTCTTTTTAAAGACCCAACCATACAATAAATGAGCAGTCTGTTCTGGGACTCTATTAGAAGCTTTTCTCTTGAGTTGTCAATTCAAGATTTCACACACAAAGCTAACAACCTGATCAAAGGTTTTCTTACAACCCTGCCAGCAACAGGATTCATTGAGAGATTTCCAATCCTTAGTTTAAAAAGCCATTTCTGATGATGAACTTCTAGGTTATTCTCCAGTCTGTAAAAATACAATATGTAGAGTTAGCCCTCATTCTCATGAGTTTAGTTGCGCAAAGTCTTCTTGAGAGCACTTTGGCTCTGAACTTGGAGAAAACCTTTGAGATCAGCAGGAGAAAAATAACAAGACTAAAGAGACTAGAGAGAAGATGGTAAATACCGAATCAAGAAGGGCCCACAGGATACAGAGAGTCTCATCTCTGCCACTCACCATTTCTTACCACACCAGTACTACAGAACTTGGGGAGGCTAGGCATGAGGATCCTGAGTTCAAGGCTAGCCTGGAATGCACAGTGACCTTGAGAAGTTGTCTCAAAAACAAACAAACAAACAACAAAACAAACTAAAACTACTAAAAAAAATTAAAATAAAGAATCCTGTTTTTCATACAATCAATACTACCACATACCAAGTGCTCTGATCCAAGAGCGTTGGCTAGCCTGTGAAAACATACACAGAGTGCTAACCTTTTGGCTGCTTCTAATCTTTAGAATCTCTCCTCATTTCAATAAAGCAAATGCAAGGAAGAGAAGTGAAGCACCAAAACCAGCACAGACACCCAAACTGTTCTGTGAAAATGTGTTCTAGATTTCTCCACACCTCCAACCTTGGCCCTGATAAACTTAAAAATCTTAGCATTCTTTTTGTGGAAAAAGCAATTACTGTTAGTATTTTCCTGCTGCTGCTAAACACAGCAGTCCAAATCATGTGGCCTATGAGATCTTGAGAGAGGAATCCATTGAGCGTGTCGTGAAGGGATGCATCTGCCAGCCTCTAGAGGTGCCGGCCGGCCTGGGGAACCATGAGAAGCAGTGAACAAGATTACAGCCACAGGCATGTGGTGTAATGACAAGCAATGAACTGCTGGAACCACTTGATTAAACACATTTGCTTTTGTGATTTCATTTAAAGTTTCACTGGAAACTCATTTCCCCTTCAATTCCTGCATCTTATTGAGCATCAAGAAACATAACCGGGGTGTTTACTGAGCATTTATTTGTAGGACAAATGACACACCCTGGTAGTTTGCAACTGATGCAACAGCCACTTCCCCGCCACTCGGCAAGGTTCTTGAAAGATGCTTTGAGAAGCTGTGACTTGCTATCTTCCCTTCTTCTGCTGGAGCAGAGATGCAGCCAGAAGACCAGGATTGGACTCTAGCAAGTCCAGGGAACTGAGTTCCCTCCATGGGAATGCTTGCTTGACGTAATACTGAAGAAGTGACGTCAAGACGAGCTGGAGTCAAGGCCTGGTCCAGAGGGACTGATGAGAACTTCCTGAGGATACTTTGTCATCACTTTTGCTTCTTACTTACTGACACAGCCCGTGAAAGTCGAAGCCAGTTTTCAGTTTAAACAGAGTTGAGTCAACCCTCTCACTGTTTCTGGCTTTGTCTGCCTGGTTATGCTGCACCTCAAAGAATTGCGGTCGTGCAAGCGTTTGACTTCAGTAAAAGCAGCTAAGTCACTTGTCCTCCGTTCTGGCTTTTCCTGTGTGATTCTTCTGTCTGTTTCTGTCTCTCCCTCCCTTCCTTCTCAGTTATCAATTGTTCTTAATAAAGTACACGAATAGTAGCTCAACTGCTAGTGGCCTGTGGCACAGGATTACCGAGACAAACTAAAATCATTTGCAGAGTAATTTTTAAAAGAGAGCTGATGTGTTTACAGTTTCTGTTACCCTTAGAACCTCTTCCTACATTCACCCTGCCTTCCTAGCATAAACTGATCACCACAGGAAAAGACATAACTGCTTCTCTTAATCTGGGACCCGTGAAATTGAATGCAGTTCATTTGTAGATTCTGGGAGGCAAAAGCTACGGTTCTTATTGTCAGAGAGATCTGATCCTCGAGGGAGTGCATTTGTAGCACAACCACTGTTTTCTTGGATGATGGTGCAGTTATTTAACTGTGATTTTCTTTGGGTATTTACAGAAAAAATTTAATTCAATTTAAAGTCTGATCCTTTTGAAAATGAGATTGTCATCTCCAATTTCTTTGGCAGTTAAAGTAAAAAATAATGATGCTGACACTAGATAACTGTGTGTGTGTGTGTGTGTATGTGTGTGTGTGTGTGTTTCCCCTGATTATTCTATCCTACACATGTAAAGATCATGTGCTGGAGGGACAAAAGCCAACCAGTCCTGCCACCTCTCTCAGTGATAAGCAGCCAGCCAGGCACTGAGGGGAAAGAGCCAATGCAGCCGTTCGGCCTGCCTTAGGGTCAGTCAGCCTACTGGTGCTGAACTGCTTATGTGGATGGGCAAATTGTTCTCACCCAGGGCAAGGGTCAACAGGCCATCTAACATGACCACTCCATCCGATGTTTAAAGGCATATCCTTCATACATGTTACATGGTTCCATTCCTGTGTTCAAGCTGTGCTGTTTGTCCAAATTGCAGAGGCCCGTTTTGTTAGATCTACCTGTGCTGTGATTGCCTACATTCTTGGTGGCCTTGGGTGTGACAGCGCCAAGACCCCAAGGTTTTCCTGCTAACTGAAAGTTGACATGCTCAGTCACATGAACTTACAAAAATAAATGTTTATGGGCAGGGATGTTCGCACATACCTGTAATCCTTGGGAGACTTGTGGCAGGGGGTCACGAGTTCATGACCAGTCTGGACTGAACAGTCAGTCTGAAAGGCCAGTCTAAGCTATGCAGTGAGAATTTGCTCCCCTACACACACACACACACATACACACACACACAAATGTACCATATATATGTATATATATTTATATGTACACAATATGTTTGTATATATATATATAATATAGTATTGTATTATATCATATATGTATTAAATAATATGTATTATATAATAATATTATAATACATATATTATCATATATTACACATCATATAATTACATAATTATATAATCACATAATATATAATACATATTATAATACAATATACAGATAATACATATAATATTATTGTTCACTTTTCTGCCCTAATAAAAGCCTCAACCTTCTTAGATGGTAATGAGATACTGAAGCTGAATTATTAAACAGGATTCTCTAGAGCAGAACCTATAGAATGTATATATTATTAAGAGAGATTTGTCAGATTGGCTTACACGACAGAGACTGGGTAGTCCAGCAGTGCTGTCAAACGGAGAGCCATGCTCCTTATACAGAAGGGAGACAGTTTAGTGTTCCCCATCCAGTACTGACAGCTTGGATGGTCCCTGGAGGGTAGTTGGCATTGAGTCCACATTGAAGGTGCTCTTTGCCACTGAGCCATCTCGTCCAGCCCCTCCTTAGCAAATTTAGTGACCCTTAATATTACATATACAAAGATAACTGCCACTGCCATTTGCTGGCATTCCCACCTACTGAGTTGTCTCTGTCTCCTTTGAACTCACTTCTCTTAATCTGTGAAAAATCTGAAAACCAGAGATCTGAGTTTGTCCAATTTGTGTGCAGATCAAGAACATGCAGTTTCTGGGTGAGCTGTAGGGGTTTGCATGTTTGTTTTATTTTTCAATCTAGGAGAAATTCACTAACGTATGAAGTGTCGTATGATAATAAGGAAACTACAGCAGCCAGCTTAGTTAACATTGGACAAGATAGCTCATTATCAGATTTGTTACAACACTCTACCCATTTCCAATCACCTCACCTTCAGAGTTTATAATTACGGAAGGAAATACATTTTCACTGGTAAAGTAAATGGCAATACCACTGGGTGGAAACACCACATGGGTACTTCCCAGCATCCACCACTCTCTAGCACGGTCTAACTTGAGTTTTGCCTGGTTTCTAGCCACAGATGGGGTTTTGTGGCTAGGTTCCCCAAATGGTGAGCTGTGTTCTTTGTCACTTTGAAATACTGCTGTGTCCTGCTTGCCATTCAGGGGCCTGCCAGCACATCCAAGGGGAAGTAGGTTACCTGCAGAGGGGAATCCTGCACACTGAATGTTTTGCCTATGATAGGCAAGACAGTGTCTGTCACAGTCATCCACAGAAAGGGAGGACGTGGGGCACAAACGAGCTGCTAACAACTCAGGGGAAAGGCTCATGTTTCAAATGAATCAGCTCTGCTCCAACACACAATTCCAACACACACTTGAGGGTTTGTGTCCTATCCTTCCCCCTGTTGCCCCCTCTCCTGGCAGCAAAGGAATAAAGGGCTAGGAGGGAGAGAGTGTGCCAGTTAAGAGTCCTTACAGTTTTAAGACTCTCTGCCTGAGCATGTTAGAGGATTCTTCTAATTTTGTAATTTCTATTCCTGTTTCTCTTTGGAAACACTTGGCCTTTAGTGTCTAGAAATCCCCTCACCGCCACCTGGAGTCTGAGGGAGGGCTCACACTTGCCTTAAAATTAACCAAAGTCGCTCACGATGGGATACAGCCACTCATTTGGACAAATATTCATACAAAGCAAGTGAATGGTTCGTCATTACAAACTCCAAGTTCTTAACTGAGAAGAACTTACAAGTTCATGTGCTGTGCATATACGCATGCAATAGCATTAGAGAGAGAGAGAGAGAGAGAGAGAGAGAGAGTTTCCTTCAATCTCTTGATGGTAATTACTTGTGACGTTCTTCAGCATGAAAGCAGCTCAGAGCCCTTTAAGAGAGACAGCGCAGGCTCTGAGCGTCCGTCCGTCCGTTGAGTAGAAGCAAGCTCTGGAAAATCGCATCACCCCAGCCCCTCCCCCCTCCTTTTCTGTGTGTCACACTTGTCTTACAGGAAATGGGCAGTGTACAGTGCCCAGTCCTGAGAAAACCTGATGAGGCTCATCTCCAGCTGCTAGCAGATGGGAGTTGCTTTGGCTTCTCTTTCATCCCATGTAATCCCCACTAATCTTAAGAATTCAACTCAGAGCCAGGTTGTTGGTGGCACGCGCCTTTAATCCCAGCACTTGAGAAGCAGAGGCAGGTGGATTTCTGAGTTGGAGGCCAGCCTGGTCTACAGAGTGAGTTCCAAGACAGCCAGGGCTACACAGAGAAACCCTGTCTTGAAAACAAAAAACAAAAACAAAAACAAAACAAAACAAAAAAAAAGAATTCAACTCAGAACTCCTCACAATGAGGCATCCTCTCCCTAAGAAGGGAGTTTGCCCATACTCTTTTTAATTTTTCAAATTCATGAACCTGTGGAACACGTCTTTAAGACAAGCAAGAGAGGAGGGTGAGTTTTCATTCTCAAGGCTGAATTACGGCAGCTATCCAGAGAGTGGGCATCTACTAGGAGCTCTTTCTCCTGTAGGCCTCATGCCTGGTAACCACCTAGATGACAGCCACTGCAGGCTACAGCGCTCAAGCACCCTGCAACTTGCCTGGGTCACTCGATAGTTCCCGTGGTTAACCGAGGCTGGCTAGGGAGGCAGGGCCAGGTGTCTGGGTATCTGTTCAGTGTATGTGAAAAAAAATTCAGTAATTCCTGTTAATAAGGACAAGAACGATTTTATGCTGTTTGGAGACAGACCACGTAAGGACCATGGAAGCTCACACTAAAAGAATTTAAACACTTACAGAGGCAGGTATTATTGATGGGGCTGGGCGCGTAGCTCAGTGATAGCCACTTCCCCAGCATGATCTGGGCTCACTCCCCAGCCCCTCACATGCACACATACATAACGAGTTGATGGAAGCAGAGCCTCGGTTCCTGATGAGAAGTGTAGACAGGAGAAGGAGCATTATCTCCATACAACTTCTGCACTTCGGTCCTCGCCAATGGACAGTCCCCCAGCTTCTGATGAAATCATCTTAGATTGTCACTTTTGATGAGAACAGAAAATAGAAAACTGTTTAGGCAGCTTAAGGCAAGGTCTCAGAGATCAGCCAACTAGGAAAGTCCTTGCTGGAGGCCAGAATAGAACTCTGGTACTTGGTTCCTTATTCTCTCTCCTCTCCTAAATGAGCACTTTCACCTAGAACACTGGCTCTCAGCCTTCCCAGTGCTGCGACCCTTTAATACAATTCCTCATGCTGGGGTGACCCCCAATCATAACATTATTTTATTGACACTTTATAACTGTATTTTTGCTACTCCTTATCTGATTGCAGGATGAGACACACAGGTTGAGAACCACTGGTCTAGAAGTTGTATCTGTGTCATTGAGACTCCAGTCCAGACATGGACTCCCCCTGGTGGTCAGCTTTGGGGCTGGATTTCTGAATTTCTATGCTGGAAATGGATTATATCTGTTCCCCAATTTCAGCCCATCTCCTCAGTGACATCAGTGTCCTTCCCAATTAATAGATCAATGTACAGGAGCCTTAAAGAACTTCCAGGACGGATCTTCCCTAATGGAATCTGTCTCTGGTCCTGGGTGACGATATGACATCATGAACTGCTCCAAAGAATAGAACGTTATATAATGCTGTATCCTCCATTAAGAGTTATACAAGGACACATGCTCCACTATGTTCATAGCAGCCTTATTTTTAATAGCCAGAAGCTGGAAAGAACCCAGACATCCCTCAAATGAAGAACGGATACAGAAAATGTGGTTCATTTACACAATGGAGTACTACTCAGCTATTAAAAACAATGACTTCATAAAATTTGCAGGTAAGTGGATGGAACTAGAAAATATCATCCTGGGTGAGGTAACCCAGACACAAAAGAACACACATGGTATGTGCTCACTGATAAGTGAATATTAGCCCGAAAACTCACAATGCTCATGATATAACCCACAGACACATATAGAGCTTAGGAGGAAGGAAGACCAGGGTGTGGATGCTTCAGTCCTGCATTGAGGGGGAACAGAATGATCATGGGAGGTGGAAGGAGGGGGGACCTGGAAGGGAGAGAGGGAAGGAAATAAGGTACTAGAGGGACAGAGGATTAGGAAATTGAATAAAAATATGTAGGGGGCGGGATGAAGAACTGGGGATAGCCACTGGAGTGTCCCAGGACCCAATGGGGATGATTTTAGCAGAGAACGGGAGATAGAACCTGTAGAGATCACCTCCAGTAGATAGGCCCCAGTGGAAGGGTAGGACCACATACCCATCTCAAAAGTTTTTAACCCAGAAATGTTCTTGTCCAAAGGAAGAATGGGAACAAAAAATATGGAGCAGAGACTGAAGGAAGGGCCATCCGAGGACTGTCCCATCTGGGGATCCATCCTGTCTGCAGACACCAAACCTGACACTGTTGCCCTTGCCAAGAGACACTTGCTGACAGCAACCTGGTATGACTGCTCCTTGGGAGGTTCAGCCAGCAACTGACAATGCAGATGCGGATGCTTGAAGCCAACCATCAGACTGAGCTCAGGGATCCTGGTGGGGAGCTGGCAAAAGGACTTGAGGAGCTGAGGAGGATTGCAACCCCATAAGAAGAACAATATAGGCTAGCAGGACCATGCAGTGCTCCCAGGGACTAGACCACCAACCACTGAGTGTACAGGGAGGGATCCATGGATCCAGTTGCATATATATTGCCTTGTCTGACATCAATGAGAGGGGAGGTCCTGTGGAGGTTCGATGCCTCAGGTAGGGGCAATGCTGGAGGGCTGGGGAGGGAGAGGGTGAGTGAGGGAGCACCTTCATAGAGGCAAAGGGAAGAGAGGAGGGGAAGTTGTGGGATGGGGGTTTGTGGAGGAGTAACCTGGAAGTGAAATGTCATTTGAGATGTAAATGAATGGAATGATTAATTTTAAAAAAAGGAGTTAATCCAGACGGCTCTGTTGATCATATGAACAAAAGACAACCTTTTAAGGAGGCTAAATCACTAAAGCCATGCTAAAGAGATGGAAGGAGTAATTATTCCCTTAATGAGGTAATGTAATTTTTCTTCCCAGGAATTCTGCTGCTAAGTCATGTTGCTGCTTGCTGACATCCATTGCTGAACATGCCAGTCTGCACACCATTGTCTCTGAACCTGGCTCCTGGTCTGTCCCACAGGTTGACAGCACATTGTGAAATCTCTTTCTGAGAGACAAGTTCTTCCTAGGTGGGCACCAGACTTCAACTCTCTCCCTTTCCCAGGATGAGATGCTTAAAAAACTCTAGTTCCTTAGGGAGCTTTTAGTTACCATCTCAATAGTCTAGTGGCTGAAGAAAAAGGCAGGACCATACTTTGACCAGGACTGCTTAGTTGCCACTCTTTTGCACTCTATTTAAAGTATCATGCCAAACCAAAGTAGCCTGACCAAAAGGGGACCTCCAATTTCCCTCTTATCATCTGGCGACCAAAGTGGGACATCCTTAGGCCTCTTCCCAGTGTGGTCACATTGGGTAAAACTTCCTCTTCTGCTTCTCACTATGGCTTGTCTTTTTAATTGGCATATTGGTGTGCTGAAGGCTAACTGGTCAGGGCTGTCAGGGCCCAGGCTCTAGCAGTAGCAAGGATGCTGTAGAGAGAGGTTCACATTGAGGAAAGCATGCAGTGCCTGAAGGAAGAGAAGCTCGCTCCTAGACAGAAAGATTGCTTGAGACCTCCAGTGCTTTCAGCTATGAAAATGCATCTGGACATCAGTAGCTTAAGTGGATCTTAGCCATTTTGGGATGGTTTTAAAGAAACGGAATGTAGGGACTGCAGGTGTGGCTCAGCAGTTAAGACTGTGTACTGCTCTTGCAGAGGAAACAAGTCCAGTTCCCAGCACCCAAACTTGATGCCTCGCAATCATCTGTAACTCTAGATCCAGGGGATCTCACGTCTCTGGCCTCTACTGGAACACCTGTGTGTCCAACTGCTTACTTATACATACAATTAAAAGTAAATATTTTTTAAGGAAGAATTATGCTTTAAGGAGAAAAATAGAAATGGAATCTGGGTGTGGTGGTGCGTGCCTATAATCCTACAACTGGGCAAGCTGAATCAGGAGGGCCATGAGTTTAAGTCTTATGTGAGCTATGAAATAAGATTTGGTCTTAAGTAAAAACTCATACAAATAATCGTGTAGAACTTAAACTTTTCTAAGTGGAATAGCTACACTCTAGTGCTGCACATGCAGTTAAAAACACAGATATTTCATGCTCACCTCCTGGTAATTTCACCTGTATTAAGTAACGTATACATCCACTTTGGAAGGGAGCTATCGCCACCATCATTATTTATCACTGTGGAAACAGAATTTCAAAGGGAGAATGGACAGACAGATGCTTTCATCTGGTACCATGTATCACACTCTGCAGCTGCAGCTGCGTCACCATGAAGGCTGATTAAGCAAGCCACTAACCCACGACCAACCTGAGGATAGTTCTGTCTTTGCTTCAGGTGGTTTACAAATTTATACAGTTTGGTTTTTGGTTTCCCATCTGTTATTTTATTTAATGTCCTCAGCTAGTCTTACTGTGGGTCTGCCCTCTGCCCTTCAGAATACCTCCAGGGATGTGGAAGGGTCATGTGGCAGCTGGTGGCACTTGTAGATTGTCTTCAGTGAACACATAACAGCTAAAGGCGTGCTCTGAGAGGGTCTACTCCTGATGCTACCAAGTGTATCAGAACATGGCCTCTTGGTTGAGGGCTTCTCCTCTTTTGGGGATATTTTTGTATGAATTTAGAAGAGGAGGAGGAAACAGAAGCAGAAAGAAGAGGAGGAGGAGGAAGAAGAAGAGAAGAGAAAAGAAGAGAAGAGATAAAATGGCTGACACTTGTGCCCAGGCTTACTCAGACAAGGATTAGCTTCTTCAGTTTTCCTGTGTAAATTGTGCCAAATAAAATCCCAGACAGCTCAACCTAATCCTCCCTCGACACATTTGGTGCAACATAGCAGAAAAAGATGGGAAAATGTTATATCAGAAGGAAGAGCTCTCAGGAACGCTGACATGACAGCCTGCAGGTGGCTAATCTAAATATTCATTCAGGGTATTGGAACAGCTATCAACAAACTCATTTTTGGAGACAATATTTTCACTTCAACTGTCAACTGACAAAGGGTCTCCGCAATAACGTGGCTTCCAACTGAAGAGAGGGAATATTCTTGAAGTTCACAAATACACGCATAATCACAGCCTTTCCATTCTAGAAGGGAGCCCAGAGTCACTTAGTATTAACAATAACTAGCTGTCACTAAGGACATTAACATCCTAAATCATTTCTTGGAAAGACTAAGAAGTAGTGAGAAGAGATCACAGTCTACTTTACAGTGAGCCAGTTCGTCTTACTTAGACGTGCCTTTTTAAAAAACAACTTCTCTATGACGCTCCTCCTGGCTTGGTCTTAGCTCAATTCTTTAGAAAGTGTGGCACAAACGAGCACTAAAGTAACTGCTATTGCATACAGAGTTTGGGTTATAGGACCAGGAGCTCACACAGCCCAGTAGACAAGATTCTGTGCCTGTGCGACCTTTCCCACCCCCTTCCCCCCCCCCCCCCGCAAGAGGCAGCCTGTGGCCTTACTCCTAACTCCTTCCTATGGGTCCCCGCTTGGAGCTTGTGAGAACAAGTTGGGAACAGGGTATGAGACCACACCTGCCCTTTGCTGCAGATACCTGTAGGGGTGGTCAGCCATGCTAGGGGCCAGTGGGAAACCCTGCCTTCTCTCCCAGAGCTGTCTACTGCGAGGCAAAAGTCAAACACTGACCAGAGAAAGTAGAAAGCCTGGCTCCTTTGATGAGACAAAAGACTATTGAGTTAGGCAAGCAATAAATAGGGTTTAGAGAGGGTTTTACTGCTGTGAACAGACACCATGACCAAGGCAAGGTTTATAAAAGATGACATTTAATTGGGGCAGGCTTACAGGTTCAGAGGTTCAGTCCAGTATCATCAAGGCAGGAACATGGCAGCATTCAGGCAGGCATGGTGCAGGTGGAGCTGAGAGTTCTACATCTTCATCTGAGGGCTGCTGGTGGAAGACTGACTTCCTTCCAGGAAGCTAGGACTAGGGTCTTAAAGCCCACAGCCACAGTGACACACCTACTGTAAGGCCACACCTCCAAATAGCACCACTTCCTAGGCTAAGCATATACAAACCATCACAACAGGCCACAAAGAGAGAGACACAAGAACCTTCAGTCAGCAGAGCAAAGGTAGGTAGACTCTGAGATACAGCCTGAGCCTGGACAGCCAGAAACATAGGGCTGAATATTTAGTACACGGCTCTGTCACTCTGGGCTCTAAGCACCTGGGAACAGCAGACAACTTCTGAAGCTTGTGGTGCACCTTTGTAAGTAGAGTAGTACGAACCTCCAAGTGCAGTTCAGCCTCTGGTTGACTGGTTCACTCTGTATCCTCTGCCACTCATCCACACAATAATAGCCTGAAAAAGAAGCAGTCCAAGTCTAAATGTGATTGACATTGACTCTCTTTGTTCTCCTCTTTATGGTGACCAGTGGTTAGCTTTAGGAGCCATTTTTCTCCTTCTATCCTGCAGGTACTATGGATCAAAACCAGGGTTACCAATAAGGGTCTTTACCAGCTGAGCCACCTCACCCTTCCATATCTAACTTCTTAGAGAATAATTAAGGTAGAAATAAAGTTTCTTGTGAATGTTGTTAAAAATCTTTGCCTGAAGACTTGGAGCTAACACCTGCCTGGAAGGATTTTGCATTTCAAGAAAATACCCAAGCTAGACTAGAAGATTAATCCATCTTTAGTCTGGAAAGTATTGAGAATAGCTTAGTGGAAACAATCACTTATTCTTTTGACTTGGTTAATCAAAGCAGTGGAGAGTTAGGGAATTCATGACTCAGGTCTAGAGTCTAAGTACCTTCACCTGTAGGGCAAAATTTTTGAATGAATCAGAAATATCTGTGTAACAAGCAAGTATAAGTACAGAATTAACAAAGGAGGTCTTCATCGGCAACAGAAGTGAATCATGATGCACCAAGATGCTCTTACTGATATCAACAGTGACATCAAGACAGTGCCTCAGAGACTGCAGGGCCCCCCTTCTGATTCCTGTTGAAGACTGTCTCCCATGCTATGGTGGAAAACACTTTGTCATTGTTCCAGGGGAATTTCTCGCACACAGAAATGGCTGATCAATGTGGGAAAAGTGAGTACTAATGCTGTTGATATCCACACACACTCACACACCATGTATACATACATACATCATGCACACACATACATACACCATGCACACACATACACCATGCAACACACACATCATGCATGTACACACCATGCAACATATACACACACCATGCACATACACACTATGCATACACACATCATGCACACACACTCCATGCACACACACATACACACATCATACATGTGCACACACATACACACACATACACACACATACACACACACACACACACACACACACACAATCCTCCAAAGCTCCAGTAGGAAAGTACCTCTTACACAGAGAGAGACAAGTGACATTTTGACTTGGAAATGTTTTAAAGTTGAAACAAGCTGTTGAATTGTCTGTCACACTGACTTCTGCTCAAATTTTGAACCACTAAGAGGGAAGCTTTAGTACTGAGACGCTAATCACCGCTGTCCTGCACCCCGATAATTCAGTTATTTTTCTATAGCACTTGAAATCGCCTTTGAAAGATTAAACACTGAATAGCAGTAGGAAAGGAAGTTTAACCTCTTCCACCCACTTTCAACAGAAAGGAATAGTAAGACACAGGATACACTCTGGTTGATTTTTATTAAGTCTTTGGGGCTGAAATGTTCAGAATTTTCATCTTTGACAAATGGATCTGGGTGCAGGGGAAATAAAGAGACAAAATCACTTTATTATTCTCTGCGACTTTGTGGAGCCGGAGAAGATACTATGACCTGAGGTAGGTGGAGGGAGGTGAGTCTGGACTCAGGGCTGGAAACCAAAGACAGCCTGCCTGCCTCAAAGGGGACATGAGGCTAAGAAGAAAAAATAGTTACACTCATAGGGATGTTCAGAAAGATTAAATCAAAGCAAGATGGTGAAGTGAGGAGAGACTCTGGGAGGATGAGCGATCTCCATCTGACAAGTCTGCTGAGTGACGAGCTGGAAAGGCAGAAAAGCATTATGGGACTGAGAAAGCACTGACATTAATGGGGAAAGGCCCCACACAGGGAAGGCAGCAAGAGTAAACTGACTGGCAAGGGACACAAAAGCAAGCTGTGCAGACAAAGGGACAAACAGACAGGACAGGTAACTAAAAACAGATTTTCTGCAGGGATAGAATCGTGGGAGCCCAGACAAAGGAACGAGAAGAGAAGCTCAGGTGGTAGTGGGCAGAGCAAGCCCCTCTTGCATCCCGGATCCAAGTTGAGAAGCTCTAGAGAAAAAGACCAAATGCTCCCCAAATGTTGCTCTCTTGTTTGCTGTTCAGTCCCCAGGCTCTTCAGCAGTGTCTGGGACACAATGAATGCTCAGTAGATGAGCACTGTAGTGTATAATGAGCTGCACAAGGGACACGTGAGGATAAAAAGTGCCATGAGGTGCTTGGCATCCTTATTAAACAGAAGGGACGTCAAAGAACTAGGTTCTGCTACAGCTGAGCCAAATTTGGGTTCCTCAAGGCAGAGGCAGAACAGGACCCAAATGAAATAGGCAGCATGCAAAGCCAAGGGTATCTAAGGGGCAAGTGGCTTTAGGAGACGGTCACAGTCTAGCATCTTCTGTCTCCACATCTCCCCATAAGTCTCAAACACACATTTAGGTGTCAGGATGCGTCATTATTTGAGCCTCCTTTGGAGATTATCCCTACAGTTTCCACAAAATACAAATAATACACCAAAATCTCGAATAGGCTCAGTCTTTCAAAACCGCTAACTTCTGAATAAGAACTATCCTATCAACCTAACAATTGGTAGGGAAAGACCCATGGTAGATGGAACATGGAGATTTCCTAAGAGCCCCACACAGAATCATGATTAAAGGCAGCAGAGTTGGTCATGAAAGACAGGGCCAGGATGGTTATGCATCTCCAGATGATTCATCTTCCCCATAGAGATTCCCAAAGTGGAAGGCAAAGCAGGTCAAGTAGGGAAGTAAGGACGGGTTGGTACCAATGGCAGACTGAACTGTTCTGGATATACTATGCTCAGAAGCACGGGAACGTACTTGGGGTGTAGGCAAATACGAAGTTTCAAAGTGAAAAGCTGAACAGGCTGAAAATCCAACAATTCATAGACCTGTGAGAGAAATAGGATCACATGGCAAACTGCTGCCAAACACGGGGAAGACACCGGAAGATGCAGGAAGCTACGGAAGATGCAGGAAGCTACGGCACGTAGAACAGAAGCCTCTGCAGCAGCGGTTCCCAATGTCTGGGTTGTGACCATCACAGAACACGTATTTCCAATGGTCTTAGGAACTGAGACACCGCTCAGTAGCAAAATTACATTTATGTAGTAGCAATGAATATAAGTGTATGGTTGGAATTCCTAAGACCACTGAAAATACATGTTTTCTGATGGTCCTCTACAGGCCCCAGTGCTGATGCAGGAAAACTGGGACTGTGATGAGTTTCTGTGAGATAGAGGGACACCTATGTGGGAGCTGACACTCTCAAGTGACTTAGTCACAAATCACCCTGATGCTTCTGTGACTTTTAACTCCAGGAGCTTGAACTAGGTTTCCCTGTTAGAACATCACAGAAAATTTCCCTCATACTTGTAAGCAGAGGGAAGAACAAGGGGGTCATTTTTTGCTTTTCCTGAAAATAGATTCTTTTCTTATAGAACGAATCCTCGATTACAGTTTCCCCTCCCTCGGCTCCTCTCAGTTCCTCCCCACCTCCCCTCCAATCTATTCCCCTTCTGTCTCTCATTAGAAAAGAATAGGCTTCTAAGAGGTAACAACCAACCATAACCATACATAAGACAAAAAACATCACATGAAAGTTAGACAAGGAAAACCAACAGATGGAAGAGCCCAAGAGAAGGCACAAGAATCAGAGATACACTGGTCCCTAAACTCAGGTGTGGCACTGAGTATCCTGGTTCTTGGCTGGGCATGGGCCTGGAATCCCAAGACTCCAAAGGAGAAACGGCAGGAGTTCGGCCACATCCCCATAACCCAGGGTCCTAACAAGCAGTCTAGTCTCCATGGACCTACATTGTTCAGTCATGTAGGCCATTACAGCTCCTCCCAAAGTGCACAGGTAGAGGGTGTGACTACAGGCCTCAGGCCCTAGAGAGATTTACATACTAATGAAGGCCAGAGGGCGGAGCCAATTAAACCTTCTTCCCTAGAACCTCCCCCCTTTCTCCCTATTTAACTCAGGTCTGCCCTGAGTTTTGGGTAGGTGGGTGGGGTACATCCAGATCCATCCACCACATGCCATGAAAATAAACACTTTTGGAACCAAGGACTTCCTTATATCATTGGGGCCTCTGGAACCTTAGACTTTCTCCTGTATGTGGGACTCGCCGTCTGGAAGCCTCCAAGACTCCTCTGCTGCGGCCCCCTTTCTCCCACACTCATGTCTCCCACAGAAACAATAACAGAGAGCCACTGGTCCCCACACTCAGGAGTCCCACAGAAACAGTAACAGAGACCCACTGGTCCCCATACTCAGGAGTCCCACAGAAACAGTAACAGAGAGCCACTGGTCCCCACACTCAGGAGTCCCACAGAAACAGTAAGCTGGAAGCTATACTATAAATGCAGAGAAGCAGGGCAGACCCTTGTTGGGCTTGCACTTGCTACTTCTGTCTCTGGAGGGAGCCATTTTAAAACATACCAGCCCATTCTGTTCTTTGACATGTCCACCCTAAGGAGAAACTAGCTACTGGAGCATGCTGGTGCTTTATCAGAGCCTAGTTAGTGTGGGTGAAAGAAAATATCAAGCTGAAGCTAGATATATCTTTCTATATATGAGGAAGGAACATCCAACTCTAGATCATTCTATCTACCTTGTTTTAAAAGAAGACCTAAAAACGAGGATCACTTGTGACATTCACAATCCAAGGGCATAGTTACACTAAGACAAAGTCCAAGTCACAGAATTACAGAAGGCTCTCCGACTCCTCAGTTCTACACTACCAAAAGTCAGGCCTATATTCTACCTGTACTAAGTACAGCATGTCTAGAGATGAAAAAGCACAAGACATACTGAAAGCGAGCAGTGTAAAGAGGCAGTTCACGGTCAGGAGCCACGGCAAAGATGTCTGTGGGAATTTAAAGCAACCACATCAACAGCTAGGTGCTCTGCTGCATGAAATAGGCATCGGGCAAGAACACATGGCAGGTATACCTGGAGAGTCAGAAATCACGATCACAGCCTTAAGGGCTCACAAAACCTGGAAATGATAGTATAGCAGAAATGAAGATCTTTGATGGGCTGTTAGTATTTGTAGACACAGCTGGGGAGAGGTCCCCAAGAGCTATTAATCAACTGTACAAGCTGTAACAAGCTGCAGGGGATATGAGAACAACAGAAGAAAAGAAAGAGGAAGGAGAGATATTTGAAGCAGTAATGACAGAATTCCCAAGAAGCTGAGAGAATCCGAAGCAGAGCAAACGGGGTGGAGAGAAAGAGCAGATGGGAATAAATAATTCTGTATATAGGCTGACAAAGGAAATCAAAACAACAGGAAAATACTGCAGTAAGCCAGAAGGCAAGAATAAAAAACACCTTCACCTGTGCAGGAGGAAAGATAAAGACCTCACTGAGCAAGCAAGAGAGGAAACTAAAGTACTTAGAGTTTTAAGCAGAGAAAACATTAACTAAAACTATCCTTGAAAAGTGAAAACAAACTTAAAAATTTTTCAGACAAAGAAAACTGAGGGAGTCAGTTGCCTGTGCCTGCTTTTCACAGAACATGAATAGGGGAGGAGGAGGGAAGGAGGAGAGAGAGAGAGAGAGAGAGAGAGAGAGAGAGAGAGAGAAACCATATAGGTCAGAAACACGGTTTGCAAAATGAAAGGAAAAGCATTAGGGAAGGATTGGTGACTGTAAAAGAAACAAACAAAAAACAACAAAAAAAAACCCTCTGAATTCTTGTCCTTTATTGGTCTAGCAGGATGTTCAAATCATAAGAACAGAAATATGACTACTTATGAATTCTCATCTACAGTGTCACTATACAAATGTATGTATGTAGAGCCCCTGTTTGTATGCTTATGGATGAGTCAAATGACTGAGAGCTATGACATTAGGGAGGAGGGGCAAGTCAAAGTTCTTCATGAAATACGAATACTAGACTTGAAGTGATATGGAATTATTTAAAAGTGAACTTGGATTAGTTGTACATTATAAACTTTAGGGCAACCACTAAAATGTTTTTTTAAGTGTAACTGATCTACTAATCAAAGAAAGACACTGCAATCATGAAATATTGAAATCATAAAAGGAGACCAGATACTGTGGTGCCTGCCTTTAATCACAGCATTCTGGAAGCTGAGGCAGTAGGATCATCGGCTCCAGGCACCCTGGGCAGCAAGGCCCTGTCTCAAGAGACGGACAGACAGACAGACAGACAGATGGACAGACAGACAGTGATGCTAGAGAGATGGCTTACCAGTTAAGAGTGCTTTCTGATCATGGTTCCTGATACACACAGTAGGTGGCTTCACAACTGTCTACAACTCCAGTTCCAGGGGATTCAAGACCTCCAGCTTCTGCAGAGTCCTGAACACAACACACACACACACACACACACACACACACACCATCATCATTGTCATCATCATCATGTGAGTAAAGCTACAAGACTCTGATGAAAGAAATCCAAGCGTTAGACAAATAAATGAAGATGCCTCATACTTACAGATATGAAGATTCAGTATTGTCAAGACACCAGCTCTTCCTAGTTTGATCCAGGATCATTGTAATTCCAGCTGAAAGCCCAGAAACTCACTTGCAAAAATGATTCTATAGCTGTACATGAGAAAAGAAAACAGAGGAGCCAACACAATATTAAAGGAGAAGAGCAAAGTGAAGGAGTAATACCATTTGGCTCCAAGATGTGCTGTCTATCTGTGGTAATCAAGATAGTACGGTACTAGGGGAACAGACTAACAGATCAATGGAACAGAATGTAGTCCAAAAATACACCCACAAAAATAGTCAACTGAGTACAACAGAGGAGCCGAAGCAATAAAATAAAACACACACATGCAGCTTTTCTGCAGAGAGTCCTACAATAACTAGACATATTCATATTAAAAATCCACATTTAGCCACAGACATAAAGATAAAATACAGAACAGTCAAACTATTTGAAAATGGCAAAGGATCAAACCTAAATAACCTTGGATTTGATGAATGAATTTTAGGTGTAACCCCAACTATAATCTGAGAGAGAGACAGAGACAGAGAGACAAAGAGGTAGAGAGAGACAGAGACTAGAGAGAGTCAGTAAGCTGATACTGTCCCTGATATGTTCTCCGCTACCAAAGACACTGGAGGAAATAGTTACAAAAGACTTTTATGATAAAGAGCTGACTTTCAAAATATACAGAGAACTCTGAAAACTTAAGAATAAGAAAATAGGCAGGTGGCTGAAGAGATGGCTCAGAGGTTAAGAGCACTGGCTGCTCTTGCAGAGAACTTGGGTTTAGTTCCCAGCACCCACATGGCAGCTCACAACCATCTGTAACTCCAGAATTGGATGCCATCTTCTGGCTTCCACAGACACTGTACATGAGATGCACAGACACACACACAGGCAGTAAGACCAACAAAGCAAAAGGACCAATAAAAATAAAATAAAAAATAAGGACTCTTAAAAAGAAAAATACAGAGCTCTAACCCTGGCAGTATCTTAGGTAAGGAGACAGCAACACCCACCCCAAACAGGGAGTAACGGGGACCCACTGGAACCCAGGAATTCATTCCTGGCCAGGGGCACTGGTTCCTTCCGGTCTGTGCCCAAGCACTGAGCAGATCTTGGGCTTCAGCTCTGCACCCAATCCCACAAAACCCAGAGGATTAAAAAAATGGGGTACAAAGCTAAACAAAGAATCCTCAACTGAGGAAACTCAAATGGCCGAGAAGCACCAAAGAATGTTCAACATCCTTAGTCATCAGGGAAATGCAAATCAAAACAACCCTGAGATTCTACCTCACACCAGTCAGAATGGCTAAGATCAAAAACTCAGATGATAGCAGATGCTGGCGAGGATTGGAGAAAGAACGATGCCAACTTGTGAGCCTGGTAAGTGCCCTGACAAGGGTGACTGGGGAGCTGAATTGGGCATTGTTCCTGACCTACCTTTGTTTGACTCCTCCATTGTTGGTGGGATTGTAAGCTGGTACAACCACTATGGAAAGCAGTATGGCAGTTCCTCAGAAAACTAGAAACTGAGGACCCAGCTGTACCACTCCTGGGCATATACCCAAAAGATGTTCCAACATATAACAGGAAACATGCTCCACTATGTTCATAGCAGCCTTATTTATAATAGCCAGATGTCCTTCAACAGAGGAATGGATACAGAAAATGTGGTAAATTTACACAATGGAGTACTACTCAGCTATTAAAAACGAGTTCATGAAATTCTTAGGCAAATGGATGGAACTGGAAAATATCATCCTGAGTGAGGTAACCCAATCACAAATGAACACACATGGTATGCATTCACTGATAAGTGGATATTAGCCCCAAAAGCTCACAATACCTAAGATACAATGCATAGACCACATGAAACTCAAGAAGACGAAGAAAGACCAAACTGTGGGTGCTTTGGTCCTTCTTAGAAGGAGTATCAAAATACTCAACCAGAGCTCCCAGGGTCTAAACTTCAAGCCTGGAACACAAAGGGAGGGATTCATGGCTCCACCTGTATAGGTAGTTGAGGATGGCCTTGTCAGGCATCAGTGGAAGAGGAGGGCCTTGGTCCCTGAATGTTTGGATTCCCTAGTGTTGGGGAATTCGAGAGCAGGGAGACGAGAATGGGTGGATGGTGGGGGCACACCTCATAGAAGTAGGAGGAGGGGGGATGGGATAAGGGAGTTTGGAGGGGGGAATGGGAGAGGGGATAACATTGAAAGGTAAATAAATAAAATATCCAAAAAAAAAAAAAAAAAAACCAGATAATGGTCTGGCAACTGTAGTCAAGCAGTTGAGACTTTTTGTCAACAATTTATTACAGGGATTTTGTATAATCCTCAAGGACAAGGTATTGTGGAAGAGGCCCATGGAACTTTAAAAAGATTGGTGAGACATACTGTTGCTGAGACAAAGAAGTGATGCTGACCTGTGAGCTTGATGAATGCCCTGACAAGGGTGACTGGGGAGCTGAATTGGACATATGTTCCTGACCCACCTTTGTTTGACTATATCCCAGATGGGACAAACTGCCTTGCCTCAAGTTTTTAGACCTTGTGGGATAGAGAATCAAAAAGAGAAATTATAATGTCTCTTGTATTTTTCTTAAAGGTGACCAGCCATTAGGACTCAATCATGTACTGGTCTAGAATCAATCCAACTTGGAAATAACAGTCTACATTTGGAAGGCTGGATCTGGACCTTGTCAGAGACATATTTGGAAGTAGCTGAGTTCACTATGATGTTATGATAGCAAGAGATAAAGTTGGGCAGGATTGATTTCAAACAACGGTTAGTGCATGTTTTAAGGCTCTTTTAATTGTCAAGCCAAAATTGGTTTTGTTTCTTCTACAGTATTTATTGTAAGATGCATTGACTGATATAATTTCCAATTGTGTTAGTGTGTTGAACCTGCATGTCTGTTACAGGGGTCTATCAACCAGCTTTTGTCTTACTGCCCTGAGTATTAGAAAACCTTGATTCTCTGAAAAAGGCTTGAAAGGGCTGGAAGATGTGAGTCAGGCTTTAAGCAGAAGCAAGAGATTAGCAGGCTTGATTATTGCTGGTATAACAGCTTTAATTTCATTAATTGCTAGCACTACTGCTTCTGAAATAGCATTGACACAAGGAGTTAAGACAACTGTTTTTGTTAATCATCTAGGAAAACAATGTTACTGATGTATTGATTATACAAAAGGATTTATATAGGTATCTGGAACAATGGATGATGCTCTATAACCTATTCAAATTATCTGAAGGAGATTCAGGGTTCAAGAGTTAGGAGCCATCTCAAGTGTCATGACAAATATCATTGGAGTAGTATTACTTCTAAAATTTACAATGATTGTCATTATAATTAGGAAAAAGTTTAAAGACATCTATAGGCTATTTGGCATAATTCTAACACCTCTCTGAATGTGTTAACTTTGCATAGTGAGATTATGAATTTAAAGAATACTGCTCTGTTGAGCTTTGATGCTGCAGATAATGCCGATAAAATTATCCATGGCTGAGGTCAATATTTCCATTTTGGTCAAACCTCAGGAACGGCATATATAGCTTGATCAGGCTAGCCCTTCTTCTCCTGGAATACTTTTATTCCTACCCATCGAGTTAAAGCTTGTTTCTAACTACATCAGCAGGCTGGCAGCCAAAGTACATGACTTGAAACTGATAATGGACCCCGAGACAGAGTTATTAATTTAACAGGCTGGTAAGCCAACTACGGTAACATTCTGCACAAAGCCTTACCAACCTAAGACAGGAATTATGACAGAAGGCTTTCTTGTCAGAATGACCTAAGACAGGCTCAGTCTGGTTTATGCAATAAAAAGGGGGAGATGTGGAGAGCTTTTGGAGCTGCCTGGCAGGAATCTGACATAGGCCAAGGACAAGGAAATAACTGCAGGGCTGGAACAAAGAAGTAATTTCAGGCAGAAATCTAAATCCTAGGCTAGAACAAAGAAGTAATTATAGACAGAAATCTAAATCTTAAGCTAGAAGAAAGAAATAGGCTTCAGGCATGAAAATGACTTTGGGCTAGATCAGGGAAGTAGGCTCAGATACTTTGATCATCCTGGTATACCCTTAGAAATAGTGATCACAGGAGAATCACGGGACTCTGTTTATTGTTGTGCATGTTCTTTGATTATCTGGGTTTATTGTCTTCCTTGTTCCTGGACTATTTGCATCTATTGTATTGCTAGTTCCTCAACCTAGAACTGACCTTAATACTTGCATGTAATTTAAACAGTATAAAGGCACAAAAAGAGGAGGAGGGATGGGATAGGGGATTACTAGGTGGGGGGAATAGGGAAGGGGGATGGCATCTGAAATGTAAATAAATAAAATATCGAATAAAAAATTTAAAAAAAAAGAAAGTACAGACTAGTAAAAATGTGCCCACAATCTGAGTACATCTCATTAAGAAAGGCTCACTGGTGGAGAATTAGCACATGGGAAGAGGCTGTAAATCATATGCCATCAGGTAAAGGCACATAACGCATAATGAGGTACTACACATCAATCAGAGTGGCTCAGTCTGGATCTGTGACAATATCAAATGCTGGTGAGGATGTGGGACAAAGACACTCTCACCCGCTGTCAACAGGAGCACAAAATAATACAGACACTTGGGAAGACAGCTTGGCTATTTTTTTCTAAAACTAAATATTGCCTTAACTATAACCCAGCCATAGTGTGTCTTGGCATTTACTCAAATGGGTCTAAAATGTATGTTTACAGAAATACCCTGCATTGGGTGTTTAGAGTAACTTTACTAATAATTGCCACCAAGATGCCCTTTAGTGACTAGCTAAGTAAACTGAGGCACACCCAAACCAGTATTGATCATTATTAGTGCACTGTGTGAGTATCATTGATGGAAAACTATGCACATCTCATGGGATGAGTACATTTGATGCATCCATGGAGTTGGAAAGGTGAATGGGCATGAGATGCATGTGGTGCATCCCTGGAGTGCAAAGGTGGCTATGGGCATGAGATGCATGTGAGTGCATCTATGGAGTCTGGAAAGGCTGGACTATGGGGCATGAGATGCATGTTGGAGGTGCATCCATGGGAGTCTGGCAAAGGCTGGACTATGGGGCATGAGATGCAGTTGGAGGTGCATCCATGGGAGTCTGGCAAAGGTGGATATGGGGCATGAGTGCACATTAGAGGTGTGTGGGGATATGAGGGAAAGCAAACAGGGCTGTTGGGGTAGCGAAAGACTCTGTATGATTCTGAACATGTGGCTTTGTAATGTACATGTGACCAAATCCATAGAATACAACACCAAGACTAAGCCCTTATGTGAGCTATGGCTACTGAGAGTGATGGTCAGAATACATTTGTCAGTTAGGAAAGCATTCCACTACTGAAGGATACTGATAACAGGGATGCTATTCATGTGTGTGGTAGGAGTATATGGGACCACCTTTGTGTGTGTGTGGGTGCATGTATGTATATATGTGTGTGTGCATGTGTATGTGTGTATATATGTGCATGTATGTATATATGTGTGTATGTATGTGCATGTATGTGTAAATGTATATATATATGTGTGTGTGTATGTATATATGTGTGTATGTATGTGTGTATGTGTGTATATGTGTGTATGTGTGTATGTGTGTATGCATGTATATATGTGTGTATATATATGTGTATATGTGTGTGTATATATGTATGTGTATGTATATGTGTATATGTGTATGTGCATGTATGTATATGATTGTATGTGTGTATGTATATATGTATGTGTATATGTGTGTGTGTATGTGTGTATATATGTGTGTATATATATGTGTATATGTGTGTGTATATATGTTGTGTGTATGTATGTATATGATTATATGTGTGTATGTATATGTGTATATGTGTGTGTATGTGTGTATATATATATGTGTGTGTATGCATGTATGTATATGTGTGTGTATATGTGTGTATGTGTGTATATATGTGTGCATGTATATATGTGTATGTGTGTGTGCATGTGTGTGTGCATGTATATTTGTTGAAGGTACAAATATTTGCACTTATGCATGCTCCTGCAGAGGCTGGAGCAGGGCATCAAGTGTTTTCCTCTAGCGTTCTCTATCTTGAAGCCTGACACAAAGTCTGGACATTGAATTGGAAGCTCGACACTTTGGCAAAATAGTCAGGAAGCTCCTAGAGGCATCTGTCTCTGTTCCCCTCCCCCATGTGTATTATAGACATGTGCACCTGGCTTTTTACATGGATGCTGGAGATTTGAACTCAGGTCCTCATGTTTGTAGAATAAACACTCTCACCCACTAAGCAACCTTCTCTAAACTGTTGGTTTTGGTTTTTGTTTTTAAATAATAATCTTTACAAAGAAAACGAAAGATCATCTTTAGAAGATAGTCCTCTCTTGAGGATCTGTAAGGGCTAACTCAAGAGGCTACTGGACCACCTGAGCTAAATGATGCTCAGACAACTGCCCTTCACCCTGGAATGGCAACAGCAGACATTATCCTCTTGTCCTAGGGAAGAAGTGATTTTCTGCTCTGAAGTAGAAATTCCTAGTTTCTTTGGAAACTCAGTTGTGTCAGGTGATGTTTTTCTGGAAGCCACCTTGTGAGAGGATGTTTTGCTAAAGCAGACACATGAGAGGATGTTTGCTGAAACAGATACTTGAGAGGGTGCATGATGTTTGGAAAGAGTCTAAGTAAAACCCCACAGTGAGTGAAAGGATGCTCTTGTACTCTGCTGGACTTCGCTGGCCATGCAATGCTTCACTGTTTGCACCTCTTTGCTGGGCTTCTCTTCATAGAGAGAAATGTGCCAAAGAACTTCTCATGGTATTCCAGCTGATCCTTCCCACTTCCATTGATTCCTGCCAATTCAGCGGAGCCTTGTGGCTTTTTCTGGATCAAGCCACTGCTACTGATTCATGCTTGGTGTTTGCTATTGGACTGGACTGCTGGTATCCTGACAATGAAGAGTGTAATCACCCCCAAAGAACTACTTCTAAACAGATCCACAAACCCTTGTCTTATCAACCTTCTTTCTCCCCTACCTCTAGTCCATGAGTGAGTTAGAAGGGAGGTTGAAGCGTTGAAGAACCATAAATAAAGTTTAGAAAAATCTAAGCCTACATGTTCTGCGTCATCCGTTCATTTTCTTAGTTGCTTCATCACCATGGCAACAAGGCAAGGTCCATGTTCCCATGTGCCTGGATTGGGCATCTTCCCCAGTTACCTCAGGATTACACGTAGTGCTGTCTGCTTGTGAACCCTGAAGGAATTGCTTCCCTGAATTGGGAAAGGAGGGAACAAGCAAAGCAGTGAGAGGAACCGTGTGTTGGTTTAACCCTCACCCCAAGTGTCTCAAGACTGAGATGACATTCTGGTGATTCATGATATTGATGGCTAGGCAACATGTAGCCAACGTGCTCTACTTAAAGAAGAACAGTTGGCTAGCTCTTGCTGAGGGTGTACCTCACATCTGTTCCTCTTTTCTTCCTTAGTAACAGAATCAGGATCTTATTCAAGGGCACAATGTATTCACCAAGAGCGTATTCTCCCTTTTCCCTTGAGGGCAGATGTGGCCAACTAGTGTAGAGTGGACAGTGTGTGCATTCTGAGAAAACTCAGGAGTGTGCCTCTTTACCTCCACCAAACAGCTTCTGGTTGGAACTTAGTGGGCAAGGTGGAACATTAAATCCAGAGAGCAGACATCCCATGAAACCGCAGATGTCACATGGCAAACCCCATGGAGCTGAAAGAAGAGGACCCTGTTTTTACTGATTTGTTGCTGTATTCTTTCTGCCTACTTGGGTACCTGTTTCTAGAATCCATTAATCTCCCTGCCCCTGCCCTGCCCCTGCCCCTGCCCTGCCCCTGCCCCTGCCCCTGCCCCTGCCCTGCCCTGCCCTGCCCCTGTTCTAGATCAAGTCCAGAGCTCCAGGATTACAGTCATGTGCTGCCAGATTGCTTTTAATTGTAGGAGAAAGAATGTCCCTTCTTGTTTAAGCCAAACATACTCTCTAACTGGAAGACCTATCTCAGCTTTATACATAACTCTCTTCTAGGGTAATCCCAACATTGGTAGCACTCTGCCAAGAGGATAGATGGAGCTCTAGCCTGGCTGCAGCACATCTAGCTCTGTTCACTGTGTGTCTATCCAACCTTGAGTAAACCTGCTACCACCAGACCACCCTTCATTCCTGACACACACCACTGTACGCTCTAGACTGGGCCCAGACACCTGAGCAGGTTCTAAGCCCTAGGAACCCAAGCATGCCATAGAAACCCCATTGTGGCCCTGTGATCTGCTCAGACACAAGGCGTGCCTTCTGGGGTCTAAGCAGTCTCTCTGTGTCACTCTTCCTCCACTGATACCTGACTTTGTCACTCCCAGCTGGATGCAAATCCTGACACCATCTGGTTAACTACTTATTTTAGAGCCTTGGTAAATGGCCTTTTAGAGAGGATAGGACTCTACAGCTTGAGTTCTGATGCTTTTCTGTTATCCTTAAGGATCCTGCCTTCCTCCAGTAGGCAGGATGAAGGAGGGGCCTTTAAGCTTGGCTCTCTGCCATGCTTGATTTTGGTAGGCTGTTGTTTAGGATGGTCAAGCAGACTTTTGGCTGTTGCTGAACTGCAAAGTATGTATTAGTAGACTGAAGTAGTCTTTGGGTCTGTTGTGGGGAAGCCACCATTTTCCCGCATCTCCTTGGCTCTGACCGGGCTTTGGCTAGCTAGATGTGCAGGCCCTGGAACCCATGAGATGCCAGCATGGGAGATGGCTCTACCAATCCACCATACTGCATCTACGAAGCTCGGCTGAACCACAAACAATGCCCGCCATCCTCGCGGTACCCTGTAGAAGGAAGACTCTTAAAGCTTAAATGTTATCCATTGGTCAAATAACAAGATGCCCACACAATTAGAATTGCTACCCAAAATCTAACTTTTTATAAGTTGATACCCAGGACTGCTCTCAAGTCACGCAGTTCTCCAAAGCTGCTAGCCTCCTTCCTCTTCCTCCTCATCTCCTCCCCCTCCTCACTCTACCTGCCTCTCATACATCCCAATCACTGAGCTTTATTACAAATGTAGTGGAAAACTATCCCGCTACATGGCTCCTCTGTCTCGTCACACCAGGAACATCTCCAACGGTTCTTAGCTGGATCTGCATGTTTACATGGCCCACACTTTGGGAGGGCAGTGAAGAGGGGACAGAGACTGCATGTTCTGATGTGGGACAGGGACTGTTGTTCCAGAGAGCAGGACAAGAGAAGTTCAGCAGGAAAGCAGGTCTGTAAGGGACATCCTTGGAAATGCCCTGGACCATGCGCCCAGCACACATTCCTGAGCCAGCCAGGAAGCCTGGCACTCAGCCCTGGATAAGGAGAACTGAGAGCTGATGGGACAGGCCCAGGTCCTCCCCAGTAGCTCATCCCCAACATGCAATGACTTTGATTCCTGTAAGGAACTCATCTGGTCCACATGGCCTGCCTGCCTGGCGTGACTGGGAAAACCAGTTCCACACACATGAGAGGATTCAAACTTCAGGACAGTCTTGAGGGTCTGGGATGTTCACTTAGTTCTTAAGGATTATTTGGGACTGTGGGTCTCTGTGCTCTCTCAGTAGGGTAATTACCAGAAGACAAGAGTGCTTGTCCACTAGGGCTCTTTTGTATCTTTCAGTCAGGTGTGACTGAACGAACACCAAGCAAATAATCGGAGCTGGAGGGACGTCAAGTTCCCATCATAAGCTCAAGGAAAGATGATCCAGTGGGTGGCTCCTGATAGCTGGGCCCCTTGGTGGTCACTGGCCCGTGATTAAAGAGATTCTCCCAGATAATTATTCAAGGAACTTGCCAACATAGTCTCTGTTCTTTCGGTTTACATTTAGAAATAGACTTGGGACATGTGTACTGCCAGAACACACATAATGAATCATTCTAGCATTTTTAAGGGAAAAGATTGGAGAGATCTCAAAAATCCAAAGTGCTATTATATCATCTCATCTCGTTACTACAACAGGAGAGTCTTTGCCTTCTCATCCAGACTCTTGACATCAATCCAAGGGTTGATTGTCCCAAAGCATTACTAATTGTATAGTGACATCATTTATATCATAGAACTGGAAGTGACATACATATGTAACCACAGCATTGGTTAAATAAACTATGACACACTCAACTGAAGAATTAGCCTGAAGGCTTTTGACAATGATGTGTTAATGTAATCTAAAGTTAAAGGCAAGGCATACAATCACATACGCGTGTGACTGCCATCTCACCAAATACATCAAATCTATGCCTAAACCTAGAGACAGCAAGATAGCAATAGTGGCAGTGTTTGTGTGCTAGGAATCGGGATGATTCTGCTTCCCTATGCTTTTCTCTAAGATCTCTCTCTCCCTCTTTCTCTTCCCTCCCCCTTTTCTCTCTTGGCAGTTTTACAATCTCAGAATTGAACCTGTGGCCTCATGTATGATGGGTACATGTGTCCCACTAAGCTGTATCTGCAGCCCCATGACTTTTAAATATTTACTTTCATGGTAAAAACTCAAAATCAGAAAATCACATCACTGCTAACTGAGAACTCTGTGTTGTTTTCTGCTCTAAGACTTTCGGCTCGTGGCAGGGGTATGTTTGCCCAAAAGAGCAGAGACAACAGAAGCAGAGAGTAAAACACAGCTCTGCATCCCGGCCAGCGCTACCTGTGGATGACACTGTGGCTTATGTGCACGAGCTCTGACTATATGCCAGCCATACTTGTACTTACAACGTATCTTCCCACAGCTGTGTGGAGTACCACTGCTACCCTAGTTTATGATGAAAGGGAGACACTGATAATCTGTTCACTGGCCAGTAGGAGCATGACTGGATCAGACCAGTTTCCTCTGAGTACTTTCCTCTACTCAGGAGGACAGTCTGCACCACACTTCCTTTCATGCAAGGATTTTGAGGTTGGCCAACGCACGGTGTCTGTTCCCAGTTTGAGCCTGAACAGATTCTAGACTGAAAGGTCCCCAGCTGACTTCAGCCTGTCGGAGATGGTCTTGAATAACCACCGAGTCCCATGTTATTGCAAAGACAGCCCTGAGCGAGATATGGCCCCAAGGTTGTCTTCATCACACATAAATCCATTGCTTTTGACAACAAGCCACCATTGCAGATCCTGACTAACACGAACGACAGTCTATGGAAGCCTGAAGGTGCCTGGCTAGAAGGTGAAGGGATGCAGCTGTAGTTCTGTGAGGAGTCTGACGTGTCACGTGACTACAGTCAGGTGACTCCCCTGCTACTCCTAGGCATCACTACACAGCGTGGCAATCTCCTATTGAGCTTTTGGTCATGGGAGACAGCAGGAGGTGCCTGGGGTCCTGAGTGGGGGCCGGGCTGATTGTAACTGTTAAGACCATCTGTGGCCTCAGACAGAAGATCTATAGACTTCTAAGCTACACTGCATGTTGGGGTTTTGTGTGTTAAATTATCATTCGTATAACAACACTCTCAAACATTAGGCAAGGCAAATGAAACCTGGGCGGTCATGGTTTGGGCAGGAAAGTTCATCTGAAAATCAAAATGTAAATGGTGCAAAGCCGTCCTCTTTCTGATAGGTTTTGAACTGTGAGAATTCAGGACTTAAGCAAGTGTTCTCATTAACTTTTCACCCAAAGGCTCCGGGTGTTGGAAGTTACTTGGCTTATCCAATGGTGCTGGAAGTCTGCTCAACTGTGTTCACCCAATAATGTGAACATTAAGTCTGGGGGCTGGAGAGATGGCTCAGTGCTTAAGAGCACTGTCTGCTCTTCCAGAGGTCCTGAGTTCAATTCCGAGCAACCACATGGTGGCTCACAACCATCTGTAATTCGATCTCATGCATTCTTCTGGAGTGTCAGTGACAGGATGCTCGTATACATAAAATAAATAAGTCATTAAAAAAAAGAAAGAAGAAAAAATTAAATCTAGGCCTACAGAGATGACTCAATGGTTAAAAGCATTTACTGGTCTTCCAGAGACTCTGAGTTCACTTCCCCACACCCACATCAAGTTGCCACCTATCTATAACTCCAACTCCAGGGAAGCCGATGCCTCTGGACTCCTCCGCCACCTGCACTTGTGTTAACACACAAACACATAGACATAATTTTAAAACCAATAAAATTAATTCTTAAAAAGGATTAAATCTATATACCTCTTGAGTAATGGGAAGAAATATATGCTTAGCTTCTAATATGAGCAGAGGCAGAACAGTCTGAAAGTCAATGTTCTGCAAAAACTACAGCTGACTATAACAGCAAAGAGGTCCTTAGGATTTTTGCTAGAGTAAAAATCAGGGGTTTAGAAAGAATGAAAACATTTTATTGTTTATAATCATACAATCTGGGGTTAGGAAAGACTTTTTTTTTTGTTTTTTTTTTTTTAAGACAGAGTTTCTCTGTGTAGCCCTGGCTGTCCTGGAACTCACTTTGTAGACCAGGCTGGCCTTGAACTCAGAAATCACCTGCATCTGCCTCCCAAGTGCTGGGATTGAAGGCGTGTACCACCACTGCCCAGCTAGGAAAGACTTTCAAGTGTCAATCAAGATTAGGGAAGTTGAAGGAGCAATTTCTTTTGTCTTAGGTTATTGACCCATCTGAACATGGAAGGAAGAGGACACGGTGCTCCCCGTTCACAGCTGCAAACATGAAGGCTTAGACGATATTTCCCCTCAGTTCATCTAGCTGGGAAAACAGTTATGGAGCAAAGATGGCACCTCCTTAGACCTAAGACACACCCCTTCCTCATCAAGTGTAGGGGGGTCATTTACTGAGAATGCTCATTCTTTTAAAAAAAATTATAGCAGTTCTTTAATGCATTCCATTTTTAAGGAAACCTGAGTGGAACATTCCGAAGGGCAAGGAACATTGTTCTCTCCCAATTAAGCCTAATACAAAGCAAAAGGAAACAAAACCAAACAAAGGCACGGTGCTGACAGGTCGGAAGGATGGCTTTGCTTTTGAGTCCTCTTGCCAGATGGCTTCCTTACGGTAACAATGGAATGAGGGAAGGGTTTGGGCCCCATTCCAAAGAAGCACAGAAGTGAGCCAAAAATACTTCAAGGTATAGCTTTGCTCTCTTTTGTCTGTAACTGTAAAGCTGAGACCAGCAGAAAGGGATTCAGAGACCAAACTGTGAGCCAATAATAGAACTGCAGAAAGAATTCAGGTCATCTGTGTGACCCACAGGCCTCTCTCTTCGCACGTAGCCTGCTTTCTCTCTGACCTGGGAACGGCAGGAAGCAGCTGGTGGAGGAGAGAAGAGCCTGCCTGTGACCAGCATCTGCGACTGGTTAAAGGTGTGGACACCTCAGGTGTGTCTGAGTCCAGTCAGTGTATATGTTAGAGACGGGCTAAAGGGAAATAGGGGGTGGGGGTTGGGGGGGTGGACGTGGTGAATGGTATGATGGACATGAGCAAACTGAACTTCAGAAAGTGGAAACAATGGAGAGAGAAGCCAGAGTCCTACCGTCTCCTCATGGACGGATGTCCTTCCTGCCCATGTTCATATAGTGTTGTGTTTTATATAAAAGATAAAGAGAGAAGGAATGTTTGGATGTGCAGTCAAGTGTGGGGAAGGGGGGAGGTGCCTCTGCGGGCCCATGCTAAGGTATCCTTTCCCTGAGGGACCAGCCACACTGACGATGAAGACGACGACAACGACGACACGACATAGTATAGAATAGAGTTTATTCAGGTCATGGGGAGGGGAGTTGAGGGAGTAGAGAGGTATTCGAGCTGCTCCTACCCCGGGGTTGGGGGTGGGGGTGGGAGGACACTCTGAAAGGAACATGATGCTGAATCAGTCACCATGCCGAAAGCCTAAACTTGTATACATTCTAAGATAACAATTAAATTATAAGGAATTGCAATTTGGAGTTTATATTTAACAGTGGGTTCTGATAGGCCAGTCTTAATGTACATTATTACATTCATGTTATAACCTCAACACGTTTATTGATCATTCCTGAGAAAGTCCTGAAGTGCTCAACGACTGACCTTGACTCTAAGAGACCAGGGAATAACTGTGGCGAAGGCGGGTGGGTGAGTGGGACAGGAACAGGAACAAGAAGCGAGAGGATCAAGAGGCACACCGATGGTGCAGGTTTTACCCACAAAGAAGCCACGTCATGGTCCTACTTTATGGTGGCCAATAGAAGTACAATGTAATATAATGCAAACCACCTGTGTACTTATAAATGCCCTGGTAGCCACATAAACTGTGAAAGGAAGTAATATTAATTTAATTGTATGATATATGCTTACATATGATATAATGTACCCGCAACATGATGCAATCATTTTCTATATATTGATGGGGGCATGGCTTGTGGTTTACAGTCTTGTGTGAGCATGATGGGGGGGGGCAGGGGCTGGCTCTGTGGTTACAGTACTTGTGTGAGCATGACAGAGGGAGGCAGGGGTGTGGCTCTGTGGTTACAGTGCTTGTGTAAGCATGATGATGGGGGCAGGGGTGTGGCTTCTGTGGTTACAGTGCTTGTGTGAGCATGACAACTGGAGTTCAGATCTCCAGAGGCCACTGTAAAACTGTGTGGTGTCACAGGCCTAAAACCCCAGTGCTGAGGGGGCAGAGACAGAAGACCCCTGAAGCTCACTGACCAGCTAGCTGGTTTGACTGGGTTGCTGAGCTGCTAGCTCAGTGAGAGGCCCCACCTCAAAAAACAAGGTAGAGAGAGCTAGAGGAAGTCAGCTGACCTTGACTGTTGAATTCAATATTGAAGTCAATGCTGTCTCTACACTCCTATGCATGGTCACATGTACACACAACACACACACACACACACACACACACACTGGCAGAGGGGAGAGACAGAGAAAAACAGAGAGTGAACAGACAGACAGAATTACTATTATTATTATTATTATTATTATTATCATTATTAATTAGGGACTTCTCTTATTCTCCTATGTCCTGTCTTAGAAATATGGTATGTATTTTTCTCCCACAGAATGTTTCTCTTCAGACCGTCCACATCTCAGCTGCTCGGTAGCTACCCGTAGCCAGTGGCTACCACGCTGGACAGAGTAGGTCTAGCAGCATAGCTCCCACAGACATCTTGTACTTCACTTTTCCAAGTTTTTAAGAATTCAGTGTTGCCTTGGAGGCGATGGTACATGCACTCAGGAGGCAGAGATGGGCAGATCTCTGTGAGTTCGAGGCCAGTCTGGTCTACGTGGTGAGTTCCAGACCAGCCAGGGCTACACAGTGAGACTCTTTGTTTTTCAGTGTTGCCTGCTGGTGTGAGTGTGAAGCTGGCACAGAGGACAAACTGGCAGGGACTTTCTTACATTGTCCTGACTTTTAAGCTAGCAGTTTGTCTTCTGGACCTGGCTTAAGGGAACAGTTGTAGCTGTATACAAACACATGGCCACAAGAATGGTCACTCGGAGCTGATAACATGGGGGAAACTCCGAGATTCCACAGAATAGATTTGTGATATATCAATCAGGTAAGTACCATTCATGTAGCAGAAAGTGTGATTCTCTATGTATACATAATAATGTACACATGGAAAGTTTCTGGAGAGAAGTAGTTAGAAAAGTCTCAGAATCGCTTCAAGAGAGAAAAGTTGGAAGGCAGAGATGAGAAAAAATGCTTTTTCTCTTTTCTCTTACACTCTGAGATGACTAAAGGCTGATTAGTTTTGTAGCTAAAATTTTAAATTTTGTGGCAGAATGGATATTGTGACAGAATGACCATAGAAGCAGTCCCATGAAGTTTTCAAAACTGTACGTGTGCTGTTAACTCACTTTTAACAAAATGTGTGTTTACGAATAGGAAAATGGAAGGAATCTATAAGGTGACCTTGACAGAGTCCATAGCGTCGCGCGTTTGAATACATGGTCTTTGGTTAATACCCTGATTGAGAGGATTAGGAGATCGGGTCTTGCTGGAGGAAGTCTGTCATTGGGGTGGACTTCGAGGTTTCAAAAGACTTGCCTGCATCATTTTTGGTTGGCTCTCGTTGAGCTCTTCGCTGTCATCATAGACTTCAATCCTCTGAAACTATAAGCGCAGATAAACCCTCTCTTTCATAAGTTGCCTTGGTTACAGCTTTATCACAGTAGAAAAGTAACTAAAAAGCCCATTAAGACCAATTTGTGTTTTCCAAAGACTCTTGAATGAGAGGCTTTCCACTACAGTAGCGTCAACTAACCAGGGGCGACAGGAGAGACAGTGATTGCCTGTCTCTCTCCCAGCAGCTACCAATTGCCAGTAGCTCCTCAGGGGTGGGATTTCGTGCCCCGCCCCCATGGGGTTTAGTCTGGTTTGGACTTGCGCAGGTCTTATAGACAGTGTCACAATCACTGGGAGTTCACGTGCGCAGCTGCCTGCATGTCCAGAACACACCGTGTCCTCGTAGCCACCCACAGTCTCTGGTCCTTATGCTGTTCTGCCCCGGCTTCAGCAACGATCTCTGAGCTCCTTTGGAAGAGGGGGTGCAGTATACATGATCCATCTAGGACTGAGCATCCTGCAATCTCACCTGAACTTTAACTAGGTCTAATTCTCTGTGTTAATTATCATCTGCAAATAAAAGTGTCTCTGGTAGGGTTGAGAGATGAGCTAATGCTGTCAGATGTACAGATTTCTCTTTTGTAACACTAAGGAAGCACATTGTTGTTGAAAATGTTCCTATCTTCCTGAACCGAAAAGTCCCAGCTTAAAGTACTTGCCTGGCATGAAGGCCCTGGGTTCTATGGCCAGGACTACAAAGCAGAGGAACGACGCTCAATAGGGACTAAGCATTGATGATGGGCATTGCTAGAATATGGGGGAATTTGAATATGGTCTGTACAGTAGATAATAGTCATACGATAATTAAATCTCCTAGTTTCTTGTTGTTTTGTGGTTCATAGGGAATGTGCTTATACTCAGATGTGCAGCGTTGACACGGAAGGGTGGTGAGTGTGTAACTAACATCCAGATGGCTTAGGAAAAAGTGCATCTATGCATACCACACACATGCACACATAAGAACATGCATACACAATAACACACATTAAACACACAAATAACACACACAAACAACGCACACACACAAACCTTCACCCACCCACTCGTGCACACACACACATACCAAACATTCAAAATTCAACCGAAGGTTTAAAGCTGGCCATCATAGGTAAAAGTTAAACAGTGGCTCAACATACCTTCCTGGAAATTTTTTTGAGCTTGACATTTTAAAAAATTAAAACACAATTGTACTGGCTGGTTTTGTGTGTCAACTTGACACAAGCTGGAGTTATCAGAGAAAGGAGCCTCCCTTGAGGAAATGCCTCCATGAGATCCAACTGTAAGGCATTTTCTCAATTAGTGATCAAGGGTGGGAGGGCCCAGCCCATCGTAGGTGTTACCATCCCTGGGCTGGAAGTCTTGGGTTCTATAAGAAAGCAAGCTGAGCAAGCCAGTAAGCAGCACCCCTCCATGGCCTCTGCATCAGCTCCTGCCTCCAAGTCCTTGCCCTGTGTGAGTTCCTGTCCTGACTTCCCTTGGTGATGAACAGCAATGTGGAAGTGTGAGCTGAATAAATCCATTCCTCCCCACTTGCTTCTTGCTCATGATGTTTGTGCAGGAATAGAAACTCTAAGACAACAATTAAGAAAGAAAAACATATGAAAGAATAGTCCCAGCTCGGCAGTGAGCCCTGTCCTGTGGAGCTCGCTGTGGGTCCTGTCCTGAGCTCTCCGGTGAGCCCTGTCCTGTGGAGCCCACATGAAGCACTGAGACTCAGCCCACCACTGAACATTTTCATGTTTCCGCTCCTGTGTGTACTAATGACGATCATGCCAGCTGGTGTCAGTGTACTGTCTTAAACCAATCCTCTGCCCTAGACTGTACTACCATCATGGACAATGCCCATAAGCAAGGTCCCTGGCAAACAAAGCTGGTCACTTAGAGATTCTCCTTACAGCCACAGGGCACTCACAAGGCAGTGCACCTCAAGCTACTCCAAAGCACGCTCTGAAGCTGCCCACCTGGCTGAAACTCTCTTCTTCTGCTTTATTTTCATGATCAAAACAAATTTCTGCTGGGCATGCTGGCACCCTCCTGAAGGCTAAGGTGGGATTACCACTTGTTCAAGGCCAACCTGGGCTTCAGTGAGACCCTGCCTCAAAAGAAAACAAGCCAGGTGTTCCTTCAACCCATGCTGCGTTCAGCAGTTACAAGGCCATTTCATTTCCATTGTTGACAAGAGGATGGCAGGCTGCACACAGCTCTGGGCTCACCTCACACTGCTCTGGCCTTCACACAGCTCAGAGGGTGCCTCTTTACTAGAGATGAAAACAGATCAGTGCTTGGGGTTCCCTGGCACCCTGGAAACAGATGTTCACTCCTGAGCAGACGCAATGTGACTGTAATGTTCTCTAATTCGATTTTTCTGGTTGCTTAAAAGTCCAAAAGAACTTTCCAGGTGGGCTCAAAACCCAGCCAAAGGGAATTCCACTTCTAACTCGTCTGTGCTTCCAGTAAGTAGTGAGAAGGAAACCAGACCCAATATGTCAAAATATCTGCTGAGATAGGCAGGTTTGGGAGAGGGAAGGGTTTGTGTGTGTGAGTGTGCTGGTACTCTGGGTAAAGCCATCCTTCTGTCAAGAAGTCAAATCGGAAGAGGCCCACTGCCCACCTCCTGGGAGCTGTAAGTCATTGGAAATCAGTCATCTCAGGGCTCGGAATTTAATCCCATCCAGCTATGTGCCAATACTATACGAGTTAGACTGGGAGAACCTTCAATGCTTCCCCACTGTTACTACTGAGTCAGCACTAATTCACTTACAGCCGATGCTTACACTCTGTAAAAACTAGTCCAGAAAGTCCCTACCAGGGCCTGCGCAGGTGCCCACCATCTGGCAGGTGCCTCTGAGAGACTAGCTGCTGGCTGCCAGCACTTGTCTTGATAGGATACTCCACCTACACCGGGACTTAGAAGCTGGAGGAAGTTTAGAAGCCAATGTAAGTGGCTCGAAAAGGTGTTTGCTGACAAAATTTAAAGTCTGCAAAGAAGCAAAGGGATGTCGGATCTTTTCCAATGTTTAAAGAAAGCCTCACTGTGTAGCCCAAGCTGGCCTCGAATTCACTATGTTGCCCAGGTTGACCTCAAACTTGCAGCCACCCACCTGCCTCGGTTTCCTGGAATAAACTGGCACTCCCAGATGATTGTTTTTAAAAGCATGTTATTGGGAGGGGCTGTACTTGTTAATGTGCATAGATACATGGTGTATGTATTTGTTAATGTGCACAGATAATGTGGTGTATGTACACGAAGCAGAGGCTGGCTTGGGTGTCTTCTTCCGTCACTCTGCTTCCTAATTTTGAGGCAGAGTATCTCACTGAATCAAGAGCTCACCAATCCTGCTACTGGCTGGCCAGTGACTTTCTGTATAACCGTCCTTCCCTCCCGATTCTACCCCATGCTGGGTTACAGGCATGTGCCTCTCTGCCTAGGCTTTTAAGTCAGTTCTGGGGATTCAATCTTGGGTCCCCATGCTTGCATAACAGGTGCTTTATAATCTGGGCCACCTTCCAGCCCCACAAAAGCATTTTAAATGTTTGCGTTGATGATTTGGATGGATAGAGGAAGGACTCCCAAACCCTCAGCTCTAGCAGCAGAGCTACTAGCTCTTGGTGGCTGCCTGAGGTGGGAGAATCACTTTTCTTTGAGGATGGCTGCTGATAGATCACCCATGTCCGAATGGATGACCTCACACTCAGACGTGTATGGGCAGTATTCATTGGACTCATTGAATTATGAAGAAGAAGAAAAGGGGTTGGGGTGGTGGAGATGATGAAGTTTGGAGGGAGATGTACTAGGGATGTGAGATGAGTTGAAACAGGGAGTGACTGAATGTATATGATCAAGATATGTTGTATATATTGTGAAATTTTCAAAAATAAAAAATCAATAAAAATGTCTCTGATAGCTCTTTCATGAAAATTACTATGTTCAGGTTGGGGAGAATCATCTGGTCAGAGGAGTGGTTGTCACTCTATACTCCTGAGCTAGATCTCCTTTATGTGTAAAAGTTTGGTAGGAAAAAAAAAATGGCCACGATGCTTAGTTTTAATTGTCAATTTGACACAATCAAGAATCACCCTGAAAGGAGTCTCAGTGAGGGGCTGTCTAGATTAAAGGGTGGGCCTGTGAGCATGTCTTTTAGAAATTATCTTGATTACATCAATTGAAGTGGAAAGCCCTACCCCACTGTGGGCGGTGCCATTCCCTGGGCACCTGGGTTATGTGAATGGAGACAGTGAAGTGAACATTTGCACACACGCATCAACTCATTGCTCTCTGCTCTTGACTGTGAGTACGATGAGACCAGCTATGTTCAGTTCCTACAACCTTGACCACAGGGATGGACTGAAACCCAGGATCATTAGCCAAATAAGCCCTTGCTCCTTGAAGTTGCGTTTAGCAGCTATTTTATCACAGCAAAAAGAAACAAGTCTAAGGCAATGGCCTGGCATTCCAATAGCAGTGGTACACTAGGCTCCCAGGTCTTGCCCTTTAAGTACTACCCCCCACTAATGGAAACTGGAACTCAAGAGAAATGGCCAATGCAAAATGAGGGCCGGAAAGCTCATGTGGAACTGGCAAATGGGGATGGGGAACATGTCTGAACATGAGGGTTTAGGCTAGGGGTGCATTTCTGAGGTAAAGTGCTTGTCTAGTAGGTCCAACTCCCCGGATGTAATCCTCAGCACTGCAAAGAAAAGGGAAAGCTAGGTTGGATGGATGAGGCCAAATGTGGGGTATGAGTCTGTCTGTGATGTCTCAAGCTGAATACTGGGGTGACCATGCCTTTAAAATGAAGAACGGCAGCCGTTAAGTATAATCTATTTAATAGGATCCATGGGCCCAAGATAAGCAACAACAACAAAAACATAAACGTCTTCCTTTCAGGAACATGCCAACAGATGCAGAAGGAATGATGGCTGCAAATCCCTATTTGGCATCTGTCCTGGGCATAACTGATTTAGTAAGCATTGTCAATGTAAGCTAAAACTATTGGGTTAAAAATTGATGAAGACACATATTTACACAGTCTCATAGTACATTGAACATTGAGGTGTCGCAGGGCTCACCCATTTGTCACGTCATCTTCAGCACAGAACTTGGCAGAGGCCACCTTCACCAAGCAATGGAAGTTCATGCGCCAGAACATAGCAAGGTAGGATTGTGCACCTCTCACTTAAAGCTGAGAGAACACGAGATCACTCGAGTAGAATTCCTGCCCACAGAGGCACGTGCTGAGTCCAGTAATAAGGGAACAGGAGCAAACCCTAACAGAGCCATTCTACAAGGAAACTGACCTTGGCCACTCCATTTCAAAGACGTCAACATCGTAAGATCAAAGAAAAAGACTGAGAAACTGTTCCAGATTATAGAGAGGCATCACAACTCACTCTCACGATCCTGGATTAGGCCTCTGATTAGGGCCGCATCATTAATTGCTGGACTCGATAAGTGCCGTGTCTATGTTAAGTTTCTTGTTACCAGGAAATGTGTTCTGTCTGACATTCTCAGAAAAGAAAGAGCATGATGTTTAGAACAGTCTCAAAAGATTTCAAGAATACAGGTGCATGCATGCACACGCAAATGTGGGAAGAAGAGGAGTGCATGAGACAAGGCGCTAATCCTTAGTCCATCTGGGGGCAGAGGTTCAGACATTCTTCATGAGGTTTTCCGTTTCTCAGAGCATCGAAACTCAATGGTTTCGAAATGAAAGTTAAAGCTGAAAGCGAAAGCATTTCAAAGCTATCCATCCTTCTGTGAAGCCTCTGGCTTTCATCCTTGTCTGTGGCTCCTGTGGTGACTTTGTAACAGCCTCTAGCCACTGGTCCTTTCATCAGCACCACAAGAGAGTACTCGCAGACATCCCCTACACCACTCACATTCCCCAAACGCCTGCCACGCTCTTGCTTGTTATGTGACAAGCTGCCCTGTGCTGCTGTTCTCATAAAAGCTGAACTTAGCAGCAATCAGTGATCGCCCCCTTTGAAGATCTGACCCTATTTTTCTTCACATCTCCACTTTAGCTTTTGGTGTGACAAATATTTATGTTTAGTTTTACACTGGCAGACAAGATAAGGACAATCGAGCCTGTCTTGGGGAACCTCTGTTGTATGGAAGATAAAACAAGCATAAAGCAAATGTGTAAATACGTGCAGACTGAGACTGGAGCCAGGAGGCACATGGCTGAGCTAGCAGGGGATGTCAACGGGGACAGGACAGGACTTCCTCACAGGCAGTCCTCAGGTTGAGGGAAGCTGAGCTGAAGGTGAATGTGAGGGAGAGCTGGTGACATCATCTGAGGAGAAGGGAGGACTTTCAAAGGCAGGTGTCTGCAGCACCAAGCTAGGACAGGATAGGGGAAGATGAAGACAAAGACTCTGAGGAGGAATAAAGGTGGTCTTTGTTCCTGGCTCTTAGCTCAGAGCTTTGAGAAGCTTGGCATTGCCTAATAGCTAGGACAGTCTTTGTCATGCTAAAGAAGTGAGTGGGTCCCTAGAGACCTCAAGGGGGGAACAGATCACAGAAGGACCAGTCAGATGATTTGAAGTTTGGCACTGAAAGGGAAGGGAAGCAGAGATTGAATTTGGTCACCTGACACACGATTGCACCCGTCATGCCAAAGCAACAAAATCTGATACCATCTCTGGACTCAGAAGGTTGGTGGAGTTACTGGTTGGTGAGCACATCAATGTGCAGGAAGGTGTTTCTCCCTGACCCCATGGGGACAGGGTGTGGCAACTCTGAGCTGCAGGTTCTTTCAGACCTTACTATTTTATTATAACCTTTTGTAGGAAAGCTGAGCACTTTCTTGAGTTCTGAGCCATTCCAGTGAATATTTACTGAAGCTAGAAGGTTGTGGGAAGCCTTGGGTTTGTCACTGGCTAGTAAGAAGTGCTTGCTGAGAGAGCATGCAGACATAAGTTCAGGTCCCGAGCACCCTCATAAAAACCTAGGTACGCAGCACATGCTTGTAATCCCAGCCCTCAGGTGGTAGAGACAGGAGGACCCCAGGCCAGTGCTGGCCAACCGGTCTGTCTGAATAGGTGAGCTCTTGGCTCAGTGAGAGAATTTGTCTTTAAAAATAGGTTGGACAGCAACTGCAGAGGATTACAGATGCTATCCTGTGGCCTTCCCATGCATGCACATGTGTGCACACTTGCACACGAGTGTGCACACAAATACACACGCACCCATATACACAAATGGCATGCTGAGTACTAGATCCAAACCACACTGAAGCTTGTCAGTTTACTTCTCCAGTCAGTGTTTTAACCATACTGTCACTCAATACAACACATGATGGTCACTCCTCTCTAACGCTGCCTGAGTGTGTCCCTCACCTTTCCCCCTGTCTCTGCTTAGGTAAATTCTTTTTATCTTTCAAAGGATCAAAGGGTCAAAGAATCCTTTCAAAATCCATGTGGCATTAGGCTTTTTCCAGCTATCCCAGCCTGTATTTCTGTTTCTGCAGCCAGAACAGACAGTGCGAAGCCATTGAATTTAATTCCATGCTGTCTTATAATAGTCCGTCCTTGCTGTACACCAGCCTAGCCAGCTCTGTGAGACTGTAAGCCCCAGGACAAGGACCATTTCTATACAGCTCCCTGCATTCCTCGGAGGCCCGTAACCGTCTATGTGACCTCAAAGGGAGTGGACTAGTGGCTTTACACAAAAACAGTGGATGAAACATGGATGGAAATAATCAGATGTTTCTAGATTTTGCAGTAATTTTCTAATGCAAGGTTGGAAATGTCCACATGCTGTGTGACGTTCAGTAAATTTCACCATCAATTAAATCTATTTAATCAGTGACACTGCAGATATTGTATCTTTAGAGGTTAACGGGCATAGCAACGCACCCTGGAACAGTCCTGTGAGGGGACCTGAGGTTGGCACCAGGAGGAACTGGGGCAGGATAATTGAAAGCCCTGAGCTGTAATGAACAGAGCTGCTGTGAAAACAGCTAATTCGGGAGCCAGTGTCTAATGAGGGGAGGGTGCGCAGGTAGTGGAAACCCCTGTCTGTGAGACCCGTTTCATTGAGATCTTCATTAACGGCAGAAGCAGGGGTTACACATTTGATTAATAACATTGTGACTGGTTCTAAATTGAGAGCTGCAGCAGACATCATCGAGGACACAAACTTACAGATGGGTCTACAGAGATTAGAAATTAAGTAAAAAAATTATCGAAATGAGATCTGATTTAGGAAAAATGCAAATGAAGGCAGCTGGGGAGAAATCATCCAGATGCAGGCTGGGAACCTAGAAAGCAGGCAGAAGTGTTTCTGTCAGGACAGCAGGGAATAGGGACATGCTGTGACACGGTAGCTCAGCCAGGCAGCAGGTAGAGAAAGAAACTGTTTGTCAAAGACTGCCTTGCAACAGTCTTCCTTGACACCATAAACACAGTGGATCTGGAAAAGAGACCAACAAGACACACTCAGACATCTGGGTTTCATTCCACCATTGTTAGAAGGGCTGAGGCTTGCAGCTCAGGACCCCTAACTGTAGTTGTTTGGGATTTTGGCTAAAGGGATTGGTAAGGAAAATGGGACAGGGTTAAGAGGGTTAGACACCTTTAATTCCCTAAAAATCCTCTTCAAAAGTCCAGCAAGCCTTCATGATAAAAGTTGTGGAAAGACTAATCCGTCATCTCTTTATGATAAGAGTCCCAGTGAGACTAGCCATCTCTACATTGAAAATGCATTCTACCAAGCCCACAGCCAGTACCCAGCTAAACAGACCATTTCCACTAAAGTCAAGAACAGAGTGTAAGACTCTGGCGAGCCTTCGCTTACCAGGGACCCCCTGAGTGAACCATGTGGAGCTGAGGATTGATGCAAAAAGCAAGAGGAATTTATTGTTCCAACAGTTGGGGTCGTCCTGCACCCGAAGGAGAGGCGGCGACCCCAGGAAGCCCATTTGACCAGTTTTTATACAGTTTTTAGGGCAGCAGCCATTAGACACAATGTGATTGGCAGAACAGTGTGACTTTTTAAACTGATTGGTCTTTAGGGAATGAGGTGGCAAGGACTTCCCTTGTCTGTAGGTGGCAAGGGTTGGTCTGTCCTACAGATAGTATCTCCGGGCCTTCCCCACCCATAGGTGGGTTCCCTCCCCTGTGGTCTGAGGAATGAAATGTTAATCAGCCTCTCCCTTCTGGGGCAAGAGTCCCATGACCTTTCCAAAGTTCCTGAGCTGACCTCTTCAAAAGCAGCCATGTTCCCTTCCCCCTGCTCTTCAGTATAGTGTTCAAAGCCTTAGGTAGAGCAGTAAGGCAAGGAAGGAGATCAAGTGGATACAAATAGGAAAAGAAGTCAAAGTGTTCTATTTGCTGATAACCTTATTCTAAACATAAAGGACCCTAAGGACTCCACCAGACCCAGCTAGAGCTGATAAACACATTCAACAGTGAAGCAGGATACAAAGTAACAGCCAGTAGTCCTCCTAGATAGAATGAGATGATACAAAGAAAGAAGTCGGAGAACTGGCACCATTCAAGCAAGCCTTGAAAAGACTGGAATAAACCGGGCCAGGGATATAAAAGACTTATATGATGGAATCTCTAAGACAATGAAAAAAAATTCCAAGAAGACACCAGAAGATAGGAAGACCTCCCTGTTGGTGGGATTAATATGGGAAAAAAAAAAAAAGGTTTTTAAAAAATCTATAGATTCAATGTAATCCCCGTCAAAATTCCAATGCAATTCTTCACAGAATTAAAAAAAATTTTTTTCAGCTTCATATGGAAACATAAAGGACCCAGGGTAGCTAAAACTACCCTGAAAAATGAAAAATTCTGCTGGGGGGGTGGTCTCACCACCTAGATGTCAAGCCATACTACACGTCGACAGTAATTAAGAAGAGTTCAGTTCTGGTATGAAAACAGATACACTGATCAATAGCATGGGATTGACTCCAAAGCCACCTGATTATTGGCAAAAGGCCAGCCATAGACTTGGGGAAAAGACAACATCTTCAACAAACGGTGCTGGTCCAACTGAACAGCTACACAGAGAAGAATTAAGTTAGATCTTTGTCTCTCACCTGCATAAGAATCACCGAATGGATCGATGACCTCAGCATAAAGTTTGATGCCCCGAGTCTAAGAGAGGAGAGGTAGGAATGTACTTGAGCTCACTGTACAGACACGGAGTTTCTGAATTGTTCCAAGTGGTACGGACACTGAAACTGATGATACATACGTGCACACATGGGGCATCATGAAACCAAAAGCTTCTGTGTAGCAAAGAACATCATCGGTCAAGTGAAGCAGCAGCCTGGAGCATGGGCAAATCTCTACTGCTCATAATGCTCACCTGCTGCTCATCTGGCAGATGGTTAGTAAATAGAACGTACAAAGAACTGAAACTAAACACCAAGAAGTCAAACAACTCAGTTTAAAAACATGGAACAATTTTTAACACAGAACTAAACAGAGTTCTCAAATGGGTGAAATTTAAATAGATAAGAAATAGTTTGTGTGTGTGTGTCTCTGTGTGTGTGTCTGTCTCTATGTATGTGTGTGTATATCTATGTGTGTGTTTCTGTATGTGTCTCTCTGTGGGTCTGTCTCTATGTGTCTCTGTGTGTGTCTCTGTGTATGTGCATATCTCTGTATGTGTATGTGTTTGTCTTTGTGTGTGTCTCTGTCTCTCTCTGTATGTATGCATATGTATGTGTGTATTTCTCTGCCTCTGTGTGTCTCTGTATGTTTAATGTTCAACATCCCTAGCCATCAGGACAATATAAATTAAAACTACTTAGAGATCTCATTTTACCTTAGAGATTTAGTCAGGATAGCTAGGATAAAAAAAAAAATGTTATTAAAAAAAAAAAAGACATGCGTGCCGGTTCTTTGAGAAAATCAACAAGATAGATAACCCATTAGCCAGATTAACCAGAGGGCACAGAGACAGTATCCAAATTAACAAAATCAGAACTGAAAAAGGAGACATAACAACAGAAACTGAGAAATTCAAAAAATCATCAGATCCTACTACAAAAGCCTATACTTAACAAAACTGGAAAATCTGGATGAATGGACAATTTTCTAGACAGATACTAGGTACCAAAGTTAAATCAGGAGCAGATAAACCATCTAAACAGTCCCATAACCCCTAAAGAAATAGCAGCAGTCATTAAAGTCGCCCCACCGAAAAAAGCCCAGGACCAGATGGTTTTAGTGCAGAATTCTATCAGACCTTCCAAGAAGACCTAGTACCAAATGTCTTCAAACTATTCCACAAAATAGAAACCGAAGGAACACTACTCAATTTGTTCTATGAAGCCACAGTTACACTCATACCTAAATCACACAAAGACAGAACAAAGAAAGAAAACTTCAAACCAATCTCCCTTATGAATATCGATGCAAAAATACTCAATAAAATTCTTGCAAAATGAATCCAAAAGCACATCAAAACAATCATCCATCATGATCAAGTAGGCTTTATTCCAGGAATGCAGGGATGGTTCAATATTCAGAAATCCATCAATGTAATCCACTATGTAAACAAACTCAAAGGAAAAAACCACATGACCATCTCACTAGATTCTGAGAAAGCATTTGACAAAATTCAACATCCCTTAATGGTTAAAAAAAAAAAAAAAAAAAAAAAAAGTCTTGGAAAGATCAGGAATTTAAGGCCCATACCTAAACATAGTAAAAGCAATATACAACAAGTCAGTAGCCAACATCAAACTAAATGGAAGGAAACTTGAAGCAATCCCACTAAAATCAGGACTAGACAAGGCTGCCCACTCTCTCCCTACCTATTCAATATAATACTGCAAGTCCTAGCCAGAGCAATTAGACAACAAAAGGAAGTCAAAGGGATACAAATAGGAAAGGAAGAAGTCAAAATTTCACTATTTGCAGATGATATGATAGTATACTTAAGTGACCCTAAAACTTCCACCAGAGAACTCCTAAACCTGATAAACAACTTCAGCAAAGTGGCTGGATATGAAATCAACTCAAACAAATCAGTAGCCTTCCTCTACTCAAAGGATAAACAGGCTGAGAAAGAAATTAGGGAAATGACACCCTTCACAATAGTCACAAATAATATAAAATACCTCGGGGTGAATCTAACCAAGCAAGTGAAAGATCTGTATGTCAAGAACTTCAAGTCTCTGAAGAAAGAAATGGAAGAAGATATCAGAAGATGGAAAGATCTCCCATGCTCATGGATTGGCAGGATTAATATAGTAAAAATGGCCATCTTGCCAAAAGTAATCTACAGATTCAATGTAATTCCCATCAAAATTCCAAATCAATTCTTCATAGAGATAGAAAGAGCAATTTGCAAATTCATTTGGAATAACAAAAAAAAACCCAGGATAGTGAGAACTATACTCAACAATAAAAGAACTTCTAGGGGTTGGGGATTTAGCTCAGTGGTAGAGCCTTGCCTAGCAAGCGCAAGGCCCTGGGTTCGGTCCTCAGCTCTGGAAAAAAAAAAAAGAACTCCTAGGGGAATCACCATCCCTGACCTGAAGCTGTACTACAGAGCAATAGTGATAAAAACTGCATGGTATTGGTACAGAGACAGGCAGGAAGATCAATGGAATAGAACTGAAGACCCAGAAATGAGCCCACACACCTATGGTCACTTGATCTTTGACAAAGGAGCTAAAACCGTCCAGTGGCAAAAGGACAGCATTTTCAACAAATGGTGCTGGTTCAACTGGAGGTCAGCATGTAGAAGAATGCAAATCGATCCGTTCTTATCTCCTTGTACAAAACTCAAGTCCAAGTGGATAAAGGACCTTCACATAAAACCAGATACACTGAAACTAATAGAAGAGAAGGTTGGGAAGACCCTTGAATACCTAGGCACAGGGGGAAAGTTCCTGGATAGAAAACCAATGGCTTATGCTCTAAGATCAAGAATTGACAAATGGGACCTCATAAAATTGCAAAGCTCTGTAAGGCAAAGGACACTGTCAATGGGACAAAACGGCAACCAACAGATTGGGAAAAGATCTTTACCAATCCTACATCTGATAGAGGACTAATATCCAATATATACAAAGAACTCAAGAAATTAGGCTCTAGACAACCAAATAACCCTATTAAAAAATGGGGTACAGAGCTAAACAAAGAATTCTCAAAGGAGGAAACTTGAATGGCCAAGAAGCACCTAAAGAAATGTTCAGCATCCTTAGTCATCAGGGAAATGCAAATCAAAGCAACCCTGAGATTCCACCTCACACCAGTCAAAATGGCTAAGATCAAAAATTCAGATGATAGTAAATGCTGGTGAGGATGTGGAGAAAGAGGAACACTCCTCCATTGTTGGTGAGATTGCAAGCTGCTACAACCATTCTGGAAATCAGTCTAGCGGTTCCTCAGAAAATTGGACATAGCATTACCTGAGGACCCAGCTATACCACTCCTGAGCATATACCCAGAAGATGCTCTAACATATAACAAGGACATATGCTCCACTATGTTCATAGCACCCTTATTTATAATAGCCAGAAGCTGGAAAGAACCTAGATGTCCTTCAACAGAGGAATGGATACAGAAAATGTGGTACATTTACACAATGGAGTATTAGGAAAATGGATGGAACTAGAAAATATCATCCTGAGTGAGGTAACCCAATCACAAAAGAACACACATGGTATGTACTCACTGATAATTGGATATTAGCCCAAAAGCTTGCAATACCCAAGATACAACTCACAGACCACATAAAGCTCATGAACAAGGAAGACCAAAGTGTGGGTGCTTTGGTCCTTCTTAGAAGGAGTAACAAAATACTCATGGGAGCAAATATGAAGACAAAGTGTGGGACAGAAACTGAAGGAGGGGTCATCTGGAGACTGTTCCCCCTGGGTATCCATCCCATGTGCATTCACCAAAGGTAGACGTTGATGTGGATGCCAGGAAGTGCCTGCTGACAGGAGCCTGATATAGCTGTGTCCTTAGAGGTCTGCAAGAGTCTGACATATTCAGAGGCAGATGCTCACAGCTAACCATTGAACTGATCATGGGGTTCCCAATGGAGGAGTGAGAGAGAAGACTGAAGGAGCTGAAAGGGTTTTCGGCTCCATGGGGAGAGCAACAATACCAACCAACCAGAGCTCCCAGGCTCTAAACCACCAGTTTGGGAGCACATAGGGAGGGACCCATGGCTCCAGCTGTATATGCGAGGGATGTATAGGTGGGAGATGAGATCCTTGGTCCCATGAAGGCTGGACATTGTGTGGGAGGGAATTCGAGGATGGGGAGGTGAGGTGGGGGGGGGGGAGTAAGTGGGGACACACCCTCATAGAAGCAGGAGGAGGGGGGATGGGATAAGGGATCCCTGGGAGGGAAGGGGGAAATGGGGTAAGGGAGAACATCTGAAATGTAAATAAAATATCCAATAAAAAAAGAAAAGAAAAAAGAAATCCTGTCTCAAAAATCCTAAATGAATGAGTGAATGAATGAATGAATGAATGAATAAATAAATAAACAAGTGTTTAAAAAAAAAGACATGATGTGCCGATGAACATGAGATGTGGAGGACATGAGTGAGTGTGGATGTGGACATGAGTGAGTGCTGACACAGATGTAGACATGAGGGAGTGCTGACACAGATGTAGACATGAGGGAGTGTGACATGGATGTGGACATGAGTGAGTGCTGACACAGATGTAGACATGAGTGAGTGTGACATGGATGTGGACATGAGTGAGTGTGACATGGATGTGGACATGAGTGAGTGCTGACACGGTGACGGTGATGCACGGATGTAGACATGAGTGAGTGTGACACAGATGTAGACATGAGTGAGTGTGACACGGATGGGATGAAGTGCTGACAATGAGATGAGTGAGTGTGACACAATGTAGACAGGAGTGTGACAGATTGACATGAGTGAGTGCTGACACAGATGTAGACATGAGATGTGACCAGATGGATGAGTGAGTGCTGACACGGATGTGGACATGAGTGAGTGCTGACAGATGTAACTGAGATGTGACACGATTGACATGAGTGAGTGCTGACACGGATGTGGACATGAGTGAGTGTGACACGGATGTAGACATGAGTGAGTGCTGACACAGATGTAGACATGAGTGAGTGTGACACGGATGTGGACATGAGTGAGTGCTGACACAGATGTAGACATGAGTGAGTGCTGACACAGATGTAGACATGAGTGAGTGTGACACAGATGTGGACATGAGTGAGTGCTGACACGATGTAGACATGAGTGAGTGTGACACAGATGTAGACATGAGTGAGTGTGACACAGTGTAGACATGAGTGAGTGCTGACACGGATGTGGACATGAGTGAGTGTGACACGGATGTAGACATGAGTGAGTGTGACACGGATGTAGACATGACTGAGTGTGACACGGATGTGGACATGACTGAGTGTGACACGGATGTGGACATGAGTGAGTGCTGACACAGATGTAGACATGAGTGAGTGCTGACACAGATGTAGACATGAGTGAGTGCTGACACGGATGTAGACATGAGTGAGTGTGACACAGATGTAGACATGAGTGAGTGCTGACACAGATGTAGACATGAGTGAGTGCTGACACGGATGTGGACATGAGTGAGTGTGACACGGATGTGGACATGAGTGAGTGTGACACGGATGTGGACATGAGTGAGTGTGACACGGATGTGGACATGAGTGAGTGTGACACGGATGTAGACATGAGTGAGTGTGACACGGATGTAGACATGAGTGAGTGTTGACACAGATGTGGGGAAGCAAAACACGTGTCCACACATGTCCACGATGGTAGAGTGAAAACTGATGCATCCCCTATAAAATCAATGTGGGCTTCTTCAAAAAGCTAGAAGTAGATTTACCACATGATCCAGCTGCACGAATCCTGGGTTGATTCTACGTTCTACTACAGAGAGAGCTGTCCATCCATACTCACTGCTGCCCGTTCACAGCATCAGATATTGACAACAGCCTGGATGCGCATCAGCTGATGAATGGGTAATGAAAATGTACTACATTCACACAACAGAATATTGTTCTGAAAATGAAATTATGAGATTGGCAAGTAAATGAATGAAACTGGAAACCACCATTCTGAGTGAAGGAACTCAGGCCCAGAAAGACAAGTGTTCTGTGTTTTCTCTCTCGGTTCTTTCATTTCATTAGCATTGACTCTCTAGAGGGAGGAGAAGGGAGCACAAACTCCCACTCCAAGCTGAGGACATATTGGTAAGTGTGGAGGTTTGAATATGCTTGGCCCAGGGAGTGGCACTATTAAGAGGTGTGGCCTTGTTGGAGGAAATGTGTCACTGTGGGGGTGGGCTTTGAGACCTTCCTTTTAGCTGCCGGAGGACAGTCTGCTCCTGGCTTCCTTTGGATGAAGATGCAGAACTCTCAGCCCCTCCTGCACCATGCCTGCCAGGACACTGCCATGTTCCTTCCTTGATGATAATGGACTGAACCTCCAAACCTGTAAGCCAGCCCTAATTTAATGGTGTCCTTTGTAAGAGGTGCCTTGATCGTGGTGTCTGCTCACAGCAGTAAAACCCTAACTAAGATAGTAATTGATAGCTGTTGGAAAACAGAAAGCATGTTTTCTTTTAGGCTGTGGTCTCTGGTAGGTCAACCGTACTCTAGTGAATGACCACACACCCAGGAAGATATGGGTTGCACAAATCAGTCTTGATGGTTAAAAACAGAAAAAATAATAAATAAATAAATAAGAGGACACAAAGTTGGGTGGGAATGGATCTGAGAGAAGTTGTGGGGAGGGAGGAATACAGTCAAGATACATGCACAATTCTTAAAGAACTATTTTTTTTAAGAAGAGGGAAAAGTCTCCACTCTATTTGGAGAAGGCTGAGCAGTCTCCAGGACCGTGAGCCATCTGTGGAGCCGTGTCCTTCTGTCAGGTTTGCCTCTGCTGCCGAGGTTTCGTTCTGCGGCACATTCCGCTGGGCGGTTTTCTCTCACCTGTTTTCACTGGCCTAGATTTCCAACAACAAAGGAAGAGAAACTACTTCTAGGGGTGTGTGATGAGTTTATTCTCTACTTTAAAGGCTAGCTTCGTGTCGGTAGGCTGGGTAGTTCATTTTCACAGTAAAAACAGGCGGACAGTGTTGTCCCTCTCCAACAGCTGCAGGAGTCCCTCTCCCACTCCCCGACTCCCCCACTCTGGCCCACTGCACCCGTCAGGTCCCCTGCCCTGACGATGGGTGAGAGAATGCTTTGACTGAACACTGCATCCTGAGCAGAGGATGACGAGATAGCTCAAGGACACAACATCCTTCTCTTGCCACCTGCTCCCGTGTCCCCGTGGAGAGCAAGACGCGGTGCAGGAAGACAGGATGAGCCCCTGCTAAGTCGCACAGGAAGGAAAACTCCTCAGGAGTCTGGACCAGGCCACCCCCTGTCTGGGAGGACCAGACTGTTGCTAGGGTACTCATGGAAGTTTTCCATGTGCTTCTTACCCTTGTGGTGAGGGATGGTGGCAAACCTAAATGTTGATGGAGCGTTCAGAGTCCACCTACTAAAGGAAGGCTTGGGCTCCTTCCACCTGCTGCTGTGTTCTGGTGTTTGTCTGCCCAACTGCCGCGACATGCTGCTATGACAACAGGAATTGCATTGAGGGTCCTGCCCCATGTGTAGGCTCCTTGGTGCACACCCTCACAGAAATCTAGCCTTAAAGGATAGTTTGTGGTCCTGGATGTAACTCAAAGTCTCCAGGGTTCTGTAACCGCGGATCTGAGTCTCTCTTATGTCAGTGTGACTCGTGGACCTTGTCACTCCCTCCCATACCTTCCCAGAGCATTCAGAACAAAGTCCAAACTTCCTGGCAAGGACTTACAGGGTGTGGCCCTGACACCCTCACTCCCAACCCATCTAGTTTCATTTATGACTATCCTTCCCACGATACGGGCTGGCCATACTAGGTTCTGCTTTGGCTCTTTCTTCTAGCTATTAGAATGTTATTCTTACTTTTAAAATCTTTTTCGGACGGGCGGTGGTGGCGCACGCCTTTAATCCCAGCACTTGGGAGGCAGAGGCAGGCGGATTTCTGAGTTCGAGGCCAGCCAGCCTGGTCTACAGAGTGAGTTCCAAGACAGCCCGGGCTACACAGAGAAACCCTGTCTCGAAAAACAAAACAAAAAACAAAAATCTTTCTTTTTCTTTTTCTTTTTTTTTTCTTTTTCTTTTTTTGAGATGGGATCTCATGTAGCCCAAACCCCAAATTCACTATGCATCTGAAGATGACCTTAAATTCCTGCTTCTCCAGCCCCGATCTCCCAAGTGTTGGGATGGCAGGTGTGTGCTAACATGCATGACTTATCTGGTGCTAGAGTTCATACTGACTGCTTTCTGCATGCGAGATAAGCACTCTGCCAACTGAGCTGCATCTCCAGCTCCACAGATGCTCTTCCCCTGCTCCTTGTTTCATAGTGCGTCCCCTGCCAGGTCTTCTCTGTTCTCTAAAGAAGCCACCTCCCTGCTATGTCACAATTGCTGCCCTTAAATTCTTCATGTTCAGGGCTGGAGAGATGACTCAGCAGTTAAGAGCACTGGCGGTTCTTCCTAAAGTCCTGAGTTCAATTTCCAGCTATCACATGGTGGCTCACAACCATCTGCAATGGGATCTGATGCCCCCTTCTAGAATGCACCATATATTCACACCAAACACACACACACACACACACACACACACACACACACATACATACATACAACAAAATTAAATATTCTTCATGTTCTTCATCTGAATGTGTTTCTTCATTTATTTGTTTGTATGTGCATTAGCCCTCTCTGTAACATATATGTCATTAGGACAGGGACCCCTGGCATGTGGTGCGATGCTTAGCCCCTGTGTTTTCGGGACAAAAGGGTAAGTACAAACTCTACTGGAATCAACATTAGGGCATAGCTTTAAGAGGCTGAAGTCAACTTTCATGCATTGGAACCTTCACTGTCACTGAAACAGATGTGACATGGACTAGCAACATGGCATTTTTTCTTTTCTCATGTGTCCAGTCAGGAACTCAACAGTGTCTACTTTGTAGTATGCTGTTCAATGACTGTATAGTGTCTAAGGAAGTGCTTATATGTAGTTAGCATTGAACAGTTCTGTTAGCATGTTGATATGATTATTATATTACTCCAAAGTGCATATCCCATGATTGTGCGATTCCCTTAGTGTATTTAAATGCAAACTTTGATCCATTCCCAAATCACACTATAATTTCAGCATTGTGGTCCGGCGTGTTTAGAAGTCATCTCCCCTCTTCACAGTAAAGAAAAGCTGAACAAACTAAAGACCAGAAATTCTTACACCTATCAGAGCTTGAGGTCATACTGCAGCCTTGTAATCTCTCAAGATGAACACAATGTAGAAACTCATAGCCCAGGGTCAGAGGCCTGCAGCAGAAGCCAGGAGAAAGCACATATGTTGTAATGATGGATGTGGTGGTTAGGGTGGACAATGGAAGTTAAATCCATGGAATGTGCCGTCCCATGGAAGCCCAGCACATCCATGAATTTTACATGCAGGATCTTATCAAATTCTTACTATGAAAATCTCAGGAAAATGGCCTTGGGCTTTTTCAGAAGATGAAATCAACCATTTTAAAATTCATCCAGGGCCCTCCATTCTCCTTAATAATGCCTGTAGTCTAAAGAAATTGTTTTACAGGAACCTAACCAACAGTTTTACCTAAACAACCTGGACAAAGAAAATACCTGCCAGGTGGTACTGGTACCTTTGATCCCAGCACTCGGAGACAGAAGCAGGTAGATCTTTGAGTTTGCAGCCAGCCTGGTCTACAGAGCTAGTTCCAGGACAGCCAAGAATATATAGAGAAGTCTTGTCTTGAAAAGAAGGAAGAGGAGAAGGGGAGGGGAAGAGAATGTGGGGGAGGGGAGGAGGGGGAGGAAGGGGAGAAGGGGAAGGAAAGGGAGAAGAGGAAAGGGAGGAGGAGAGGGAAGGATGGGAGGAGGGGGAGGATGGGTAAGGAGGAAAGAAAAAAACCCAACTGAGGAACAAAAAAATAATTAAGACCTAACTGTAAGCTGCCTTCCGTCTGTCATTTTGATTTGGTGTTTCAGAGATCTGATGCACAGCCAGCTGACTCTGTTGTTTCAGGCCCATGGCATCATAGTGATGGCGGCTGCTCACCGCACGACAGCCAGGAAGCAAAGGTGGAGAGAAGAGGGACCAGGGTCCTGGAGCGCCTCCACTTGAGACAACCTCCTTCCACTCGGCTCTACCTCCTGACGGTTCTGCCATTGCCCAGTAGAGCCATAGACTGGAAGCAAGGGCCTCTGGGGGACAGTTCAGATCCAAACAGGAACTTCTCACTGAGAGAATGTGTCCTCTCCCCTCCCCAGCTGCTGACACATCTGTAGGACTCCTACATGCCTGTGTCATTAGAGGGGACTATGCACAGAAGGAACTGGGTCTACACAACATTTTTAAAATATTTTATTGATTCTTTGTGAGTGTCACATCATGTACCCCAGTTCCACTCATCTTCCCATCCCTTCCTATCCACCATCGACCCTAGCAAGAAAAAAAAAAGCAAAATAAATAAATAAACGAAACAAAGCATAGCAAATATCCCATCATGGAAGTGTAGTGTGTCCCAGTGTGTCCTACAATACACCCCTCTGTCCACACATCTTCACTTGCAAATGTTCGCTGCAGTGAGTCATTGGTCTGCGGTCCAGGTCTCTGCTTCTGTGACAGCATCAATATTGAACCTTCACCAGGACTCCTCCCAGTTATCCTGTTGTTGCCATGTGTCACGGAGATCCTGCAGCTTTGGATCAGCAGGACCAGCCCTTTCACATGTGCCAACAGTTCATAAATGATGTATTTTGGGGTGGGACAACTCAGAGTCCTGGGTCTGGACCTAGGTGGTAACTTAGCTGCTCAGCACACTGGCTCTCCCTAGTCCTCACCACCAAAGCGAGCTCTCCAGCACAGCTCTGGCTAGGCTACCCAAAGCTGCCATAGGCAGGAGGCAGGGTCAGCTCTCCTGCTCTCATGCCATCAGGGTCAGCTCACAGGCACCCAGACCTCCAGAGCCAGGTCCACTGTACTGCCCAGTCAAGACGTGGGGCCCACTGTCCCAAGTACTACAGCCTACTAGGGGTTGGGTCAGATCTTCTGCTTTTACACCCTCAGGGATGGCTCACCTGCGCCTTCACCATAAGGGCCAGTTCCACTATGGTGCCCAGGCAAGGTGCAGGGCCTGCTCTCCAGAATGCTGACACCAGTGAGAGGTGGGAACAGTTCTCCCAGAGTGCCACAGCTAGCGGTAGGCCAGGCCAGTTCTGCACAGCTTTTGGACATCTGTGTGGTCCCTGGCAGCTGCCCAGACCAGGGACATCTTCATGCTCTCCAGTGGTGATATGAACCACAAACATTGGCACCAGACCCTGCTGCTGCACTGCCATGGACTCAGACATGGCCCTCAGCTGCAGCACTGGACAGGACTTCACCATGGCCTCTGGTGGCGGGGCTGGCTACTCACCACAGGCTGTCCCTCATAATCCTCATGTCTCCAGTTCCATCTCTCTTCATAATACTCAGACTCTTCTGCTTCTCTCTCTCTCCCGTCCACCACATACTTAGACACCTGTGGCTCCCACTGCAAATGGGCCACACAGCTGGTGGCTATGGTAGTGACAGGCTGTAGACACGTCTTGTCGTGGGCAGGCACAAGGTGTACGTGTATGCTGCAAGTAGAACTCATATACATGAAATAAAAATCAATACTGAAAAAAAAAAAGTAAAATGTGAATCTGACACTTAATCTGGGGGTTGTGGGACTCTCATTGAGAGGTTATATAAAATAACTTGTCTTTCTAGTTGTTTGGTCAGTCCTTCTGCCTTCCAGCCAGCTGAACTTGACTGAGAGCGACTCCGTAGTCTTTATTATTTACTATTCTGAGGGAGGGGCCTAGCAAATCTGGTCAGTTTCATATAAAACTTCTCATATAGTTTTATATGAGGAAGTACTAGTTAACAGTTAACTAGAGGCTTTGGTAGGCCACCAGCCCCTCTGGCTAGATAGAGATCCAGGTAACCAGGCTCTGAGAGAGGTAGGCATCAGACGGGTTATGGAAGCTTGGGTTCGGGGGTCAGAAGATGTTACACAGACTACCAGAAGGTTCTGAAGTTCCTAACTAGAAATGTTCATAGCATGGACACGGACCAGACTGGTTTACAACCAGACAATTTTGATCTGCCCTTGAGGCATCACAGAGAACTAGACCGAGTCTTCGTTTATCACAGAATGTTGTTTCTGCTGTTCACTTAAAAAGAAAAGGCACTATTAGGACTTCCTTTACAAGGAGAAGAAGGAATCCTCATGTCATGTAAGACAACATCTGTGTAAGGCATGTGAACAGAGAAGAGAATTTTTGTTATTGTTACCCAGGGAAATCCAATCAATCAAAGATCTTGCTTTCCGTCGGTCATTTACAGTTATTCATAAATTCAGGAGTGTTCCAGAAATTCCTACCTTACTTCACCGGTGAATTCGCTGTGAGCCTGGCTGTGAAGGGTTAATAGAACTTCTACCCCTAGCAGACTGGCAGATAGAATAGAGCCAAGAGAGCAGGTCAGCTAGTTCTGGGGCTTTGTGTTCCAAGAACTTGGCTGACCACAAAGTAGATGATATGGTTGAATAAGATTGAGTTCTTGAGAAGAAACCTGTACTTCCCCATGATTGCTCCTTGAACCCTGTCACATGCTGAATAATGGGCTGGGACTTTCCACTGGTGCTGCCCAGCGCTCCCCCTGGTTTGTGGATTTTTTCCTTTAAATACTCTACTCTCCCTGAGCTGGGGGTCGAGCTCCTCTGCCCCTGTGTGGGTTACGAGTCTCGACCTCAGCACGCTGATTTCTTGAAATAAATCTCTTGCTGGTTGCAACAACATCGGTGTCCCATGAGTCATTGGGTGACCGTGATCTCCCGTGGCTTGAGTGGGGGGTCTCCCCTCTCCGGGGGGCCTTTCAGCTGCACTCTTGCCCTGTAGAAGACGGATCCAGAGAACAGCATCCCCCTGCTGCTGTGCATGGCCGTGTGGACTGGTCAATGAACTCCATGAATTGAATGCAGTCTGTGCCAAGCCGGCAGACTTGATTCAGGACATTTGTCTCTCTGGGGTGAAGAAATGGGAAATCCTGGAAACCTGCAGGTCACCCCGTGTCTTTCAGATGAAAATGGACCCTGGGTAACAGACAGGGGCCCACAGCAATTCGTGGATCATGGGCAGCCCTGGAGTTCCTGTATCTACTGCCTTCTCTCAGCACCCCTGGTACCCCACACACCTCTAACCCTGAACCCACGCAGACCACCATACAGACACATCATATTTAAGAAGTCACTAGGAAAACAGAATCAAAGACACCAGAGGACATTTTAGCCAGTTGACATACCAGCTCCAGCAAGTAGTAAATGCAGCCCGAACCAGTAAGTCTAAAACTCAATGGCAGACCCTGTCCACCTCAGGGCCTTTTACCTGCTACACAATGTCTAGCTGTAAAAAAAAAAAAAAAAAAAATGACAGTGCATTTTAAAAGGTGAAGCCAGCATCAGAGCCAGGCCTTCAGACAGCAGACACATTGGAAGGACCAGCCTGGGAATTTGAACAAATATGATTAATACACAACAGCTGTAAGGAAAAAATGGATACCATGTATGAACAGATGAGTGCTCAGCAGAGGGGGAGGAACTCAGGGTGAAGAGGAAACATCAGGAGTCAAGAATTGCCAAGTCGATTCTATGTGGCAATGTAGAGCCTGCGTGGGCTTGTTAGCCCAGCAGACCCGGCGTGGTTGAGGGCATCCAGGAGTTCAAAACTGTACTAATAGCAACTTTTTAACCTAAAAGAAAGAAAAAGATGGCCGAGAGTCTAGGCTGTGGGACATTTACAAAGGACAGGATCTGTTTAGTGGGAATCAAGAAGAATAAGAAACTAATATCTCAGTGGCGGTGGCACACACCTTTAATCCCAGCACTTAGGCGAGGCAGGAGAATCTCCATGAGTTCAAGACCAGCCTGCTTTACAGACTGAGTTCCAGGACAGGCAGGGTTACAGAGAGAAAACTTGTCTTAAAAAAAAAAAAAAAAAAAAAAAAAAAAGCAAAAACAAACCAAAAGAGAAAGACAGACCATCAGACAGACACACAGAAAGAAAGGAAGGAAGGGAGAGATGGGGAGGAAGGAAGGAAGGAAGGAAGGAAGGAAGGAAGGAAGGAAGGAAGGAAGGAAGGAAGGAAGAGAAACTACTGAGACATTTGAACTAGTAAAGGACACAAATTCTTCAAAACTGAGCTCAGTTACCAAGGCACCTGTATAGAAAGGTCAGGGAACACGGGACAGGGTGTACAGCAAAGACCTTACACGTAGGAGCACTCAAACTGCAAAACACCAAAGAAAAGAGAAAAACCTTGAAGAGAAGGTGAAGAGAACACTTGGCCTACTCCACAGGAGTGATGAAAAACTACACCAGCTTCCTCTTCAGAAGCCATGCCAGTGACACGAGAGCAGAATATTAACAGTGCTGAAAGAAAAATAATAGTCCTAGGAATTCTGTGATTGAAATATTCTTCAAAAGCAAATGAACTTTTCTCACAAAAATGGAGAGAATTAGTTGCCAAGAAGTGGAACCAGATCAAGAGAAAGAAGTGTATTACAGTCAACTGAAGGAGTTGGAGATCTGAGGAGCACTTTGACATCAGACCGGGGATGCAGAGATTGGAGTTTGCCCAGCTTGTTTGGGTCCAGTATTTCCCACCGTGCTCCCTCCCCATGTTTTGGAACAGTAATGTATGTCCTATGCCATTCTATGTTGTGCTCTGCTTTTTTTATTTTTATTTTATAGATGATTACAGTTAAGAGATTGCATGAATCTCAGAAAAGACTTTGAACTTCTTAAACAAGTTTGAGACTGTTATAAACTATAGGGACTTTTGACGTTGGACTAAATGCATTTTGCATGATGTTATGGCTACAAACCTATGTGGGCCAGGGAGTGGAACATGGTGGTTTCAATAGGTATGAATGACCCCCATAGACTCGTGTGATTGAATGCTTGGCCATAGGTAGTGGCATTATTAGGAGGTGTGGCCTTGTTGAAGGAAGTATGTCACTGAGGGGATGGACCCTCATTCATATATACATACATATACACACACACACACACACACACACACACACACACACACACGCGCTACCCAGTGTGGCAGACAGTCCCCTTCTGCTGCCTGTGGATCAAGATGTAGAACTCTCAGCTCCTCCAGCACCATGTCCACCTGCATGCTGCCATGCTTCCCACCAGAATGACTGCTGCCTGTGCTCTGGACTGCCCACTACCCAACTCTGCTTGCCCTTGGAGGTGAGATGCTGCAGAACCAACAACTCTGGGAGAAGGTGAGAAACGCTGCAGCAAGCTCTCTGAACGCTGCTGCAAGCTCATCTGAACGCTACAGCAAGCTCATCTGAACGCTGCAGCAAGCTCCTTTAATATCCTCCATCCACATCCCATTGGTTCCAAGAAAGCATCTCTTCTAAACAGTAGTTCCCAATTTGCTGGCATCGTTGGTCTCTCAGGCAGTCTTCAATTAGGTCCTCCTGCAGGAGTTGTCTTTGTGGCTTCATGTCACCACACACCCCGCCCCTCAACGTTTATGTAGAGGGGGCTACTGCCGTTCCTCCTACAGATGATAAAGGAATAAACTTCTGAAACTGAAGCCAGCCCCAATTAAATGTTTTCCTCGATAACAGTTGCCTTGGTCATGGTGTCTCATCACAGCAATAGAACCCTAACTAAGACAGAGACCAAAGGAAAGCGAATCACAGACGACTCTAGTCGGGGCTTGAGAGCCGTCCTTACACTGCCAGACTACACCACTCTTTTGTAATCCTCTCAGACTGTTCATAGGTTACACGATTTAAACTGTGTTCCCACTGAAGCACCATACACTGCCATGGATGCAAGTCCTATGCCAACCACACAGACAACTTTCATCTAGGTCTAGGTGGCAATATTATAAAACCCCCTAGAGTCATTCTTTTTAAGCTTTTATTTTTATTTTCATATGTGCGTGTGTGTAGTCTGCGTGTGGGATGAGTGCACATGAGTGCAGTGTCAGATCCCCTGGAGTATGAGTTAGAGGCAGTTGTGAGCCACCCACTGTGGATGCTGGGAACCCAGCTCAGATCTCCGTAAGAGCTCTGACTAGCTGAGCCATCTCCAGCCCCACGTCTTAAAGCACTGAAAATTTCTACTGGGAAGTTATAATTCTAATATCTCACTAGATGGAGCGGCCCTGTGAAGGCAGGATTGTGACAGCTGTTCACTGCTGTGACCACAGAGTCTGGGGGGAATGACTGACATTTGGTGGATGCCTGATAAATACTGTAAGGGAATTTTAAAAAAGTTTACTATAGACTTGAAAAAGTGTTCACACTTCGACTGTGATCTGAAGGCCCTTTCCAAAGCCGTTCACTTTTATTTATATAACAAACAATCACCATTTTCTGTGCACTAGGCCTAGAAATAAAGGATAGCATGCCAAGTCCCATAAAAGACGAAATGTAGAACCATATTTACTGTATGCTACTCTAAGTACTTTTTAAAACTAGTCCAGACTGGCCTTGATGTCTCCCAAGTGCTAGGTTAACAGGCCTGTGCTTCCGCACTGGGCTGGCTCACACTCCCCGTTGTCCAGTGACTGTGAGTGTGATGCGATTATGCTCCCTTTGCAGACTAAGAACTAAAGACTTCTATACAGGCCCTTAGCTGGCAAATGCAAAGCCAAGAATTTGTTCTAAGGCCTGAGTCCGTCCTCTCTACCTTGTACTTCCTTTAAAGTTGCCCTCTCTGTCCTGTGACGTGTTGTTATGGAAACACGCTTTTCAAATGTTGAGTTATAAACAAATAATCTCACTAAGTTTAGGCTGTCAGCTACATGTTATTCATCTTGGAAAAAACATTCCAATAATCGGAGTGTTTTATAACCATATGAATGTGTAATTGGAAACTAAATACAATAAACTGCTTGAAAAAAATAAAATTGTCAGTCCTGAGTGACATCGCAGACTTTTGTTGATGAGCTCAGAATCTATGATGAACAAAGCTTGAGACAGCCATGAGCTGAACTCAAAGCAATGAGCTGAACTCAAAGCCAAAGCTGAACTCAAAGCCATGAACTCAAAGCCATGAGATGACGGCTGAACTCAAAGCAAAAAACACGGAGTTCACACTGCAAAGCAAAGAAATGGAAGCGAGATGCTATTGCTGCTCCTGTGTGTTCGCTGGTGTATCGGGAACTCTGGTACTAGGGAGTCGCTGTGCTCGAACAAGGAGTCTAAGCCCCTCCCGCCAATTAAGTCTCCCAACTGAGCTGCTTGATTTATGAATAATCCAACTGTAGAGCGGTCTAAACTGGGGGAGCGAATTAGCCACAAGGGTAATTAGAGAAACACTTGGGTCTGATTTTGGAGGGATGGGAGGCCCATCTCAGAAGAAGACATAGCAGCCGTGTGTTCAAGACCACAAGGAGGCTCCTAGGTTGCTTGTTTCCCTGGATTTTAAATCACCATTCCTCCTGGATGACTGAAGACAAACCAGGCCCAGAGTCTACTGTGTGTAAACATGAGTAGAAAACTTTGAAAACGAGTTATTCCCACCCAAGCAGCCTGGATCAGATGAGGAACTGGGAAAACAGAAATCTATAGTCAACCCAAAATTCCAGCAGCTCAGAAAGTGTCCAAAGAGATGGGGAGGACCTAGTACTGGAATTGACCGGAAGGAGACAGCCCAGTTCCAGCACAAAGAGAGCAGTGTCTACACTTCTCTTTAAGTCTCTAGTGCACAGCAGCCTTCGGGGATTATGTAATAACTGGCAAGGAAGGCTGTCTTATTCTTACCGAGGAATGAGCTAGAAAGGGTGCGTGATTCACAGCTAGCATCTGCCAGTGTTAACTCACAGCTAGCATCTGCCAGTGTTAACTCACAGCTAGCATCTGCCAGTGTTAACTCACAGCTAGCATCTGCCAGTGTTAGGTCCCTGAGTCCTGGATTCCAGATCTGACAGACTTCCCACTGTGACTGCCGAGCAATCAGAGGACCAGGCTTTGCAAGCAAGTTGGCTTCAGCATGACAGTGCCCAGGTGTCCAGCCTGGATATTGCACACTTTACCCATCGATACATTGAGTGGGTTCTTTAACCTTATTAAGTCTTAGCTGTGGGTTGTGACTCTTTTGACAAACCTCCATCTCCAAAAAGTATTTACCTAAAGATTCATAAAAGTAGCAGTTTTCATAACTACAGTTATGAAATAGCAACTAAAATAAAGTTATGAGGGTCACCACAACATGAGGACGGTACTAAAGGGTCACAGCATTGGGAAGGCTGAGGACCACTGGTTTAGGGAGGGAGATGTTACGTAGCTGCAGATGACCTGCAGCATGAGGCTCCAGTTCTGCCTCCAGCATCACATAAACTGCCTACGGCAGTGCACACCGTGGGAGGATCAGGAATCCAAAGTCATCCTCGACTACATAATGAAATTGAGGCTAGCCTGAGCTACTTGAGATGTTTTTGCAAAATAAACAGAGAAACAAACCCACCAGTTTCCTTATCTGTAAAATGGGGTCCATGTAACAGTTAGCTCATAGGATATTGTGAAGTTCAAGTGCAAATACATATAGAACTTATAGTCAGGTATCACGATACCTTCATAGCACGAACTCTGGGTGGAGAACGCTCCTTCCTTCCCTCCTTGGCAGTGAGACTTGAGGCACAAAATCCCCCGAGACACATTTTATTGTGTCTAAGGCTCTAGGAGATTAAAAAAATAAAAACTCTGGAGCAGCCTGAGAGTGTTTGAGACTGGCCATGGGGCCTAGGGCAAGGGAAGAGAAGAATCTTTCATCTTTTCTCTCCTCCACATTGCTAGCGGCCCCAGGAGCCCACCATCCCTACCCGGAAAGCCATGGAGTTGGCAGCAGCCAAAAATATCCTGAGAGGCAGTTTGGCCTTGTACGACCTGCCGCTCTACACACAGTGGGTACTGGCCATCACACCAGGGCAGTCAGGAGAAAGCAGAAGTAGGCTGTAAGACACAAGCAGGGGCAAAGGCCAACCACTGTCACCAAGCCTTTAGCTACCCTTCAGTTTTCCCTCCTGAGTGAGGGCTTATGGGAATGGGGTCCATCCAAAAAAGATGCAGTAACTTAAGAAGGTGTGTGTGTGGTGTGTGTGTGTGTGTGTGTGTGTCTGTGTGTGTAGCTTTCCATGACAGGGAAGCGTGCAAAGAACTTTCTGGAAACTTCGACCTAACTTCCAGAGGCTTTCAACACCATTTCTCCCAAACACCAAAAGAAGCCTTTTATCTGCTGATCTTTCTTCTGGTCTTCATTCAAAGGCTCAATTACTTAATGCATGTTTGTGTTCTGATTTGCCTGTTATTTACACTTCTGGAAATGAGGGTGTTGGCATTTTGTCTGGGCTCTGCCCTACAGTTACCTAGCAACAGCCAAGTGTGCCTGACTCACTATAAAAGGGACTGCTTCCCCTCCTCTCTTGCTTTCTTGTTCTTGCTCTGTCCTTTTGCCCCTTACCCCCTCTCTCTCCATGTGCTCATGGCCAGCCCTCTTCTCCTCTCTCTTCTGCTTCTCTTCTTATCTCTACTCCCTCCACTCTTCTCCCTATGCCCTGAATAAACTGTATTTTATACTATACCATCATATGACTGGTGCCTAAGGGGGAAGGGGTGCCTCAGCATGGGTCCTCAGAGGCACCCCTTCCCCCCACACCTGACTGCACATCCACCAAGTCCTTCTCTCCTTGTCTTTTTATAAAACACAACAGAGGGTGATCTCCATCTCTTCCTCAGCTCTTGTATGTGTTCTATGAAGAGCATGTCTGTAAGCAGCATGCCCAGATCATGGTTTGAAGGAAATTAGGGCAGACTTAACAGCAATGACGTCTGACTGGGGCCAATATGGATGAAAGTAAGCCTGACCATAGGAATGATGACAGTTGCCTTCAAAACACCTAGAGATGGAAGATGCCAGATGAAGCATGGTTCCTTTGCCAACCTAGAATAGGACTTGAAGACCTCACACCTCTGATGCTCAACACATTCACGGTTGAGGGCCAGGATCCCTGACTTGTAAGTCCTGCGTGTAAGCCCAACCCATACCTGTTTCCATGCCTCTGCCAAGAGTCCCCATGTCGCTGCTGCTGCTGTTGCTGCAGTTGATGCTGATGATGATGGTGGTAGAGGTGATGGTGATGACGGTTATTATGGTGATAATGGTGATGATGGCTCTTGTGGTGATGATGTTTATTGGGGTGGTGTTTCCCTTCTGTTCTGAGGCATAGAAGGTGCTACAGTTAATGGTAGAAAGTAGATCCATAGGGGTCCAACAATAGTGAGCCTTGAGATTATTACATCTAGCTCTAATGGTTTTAAAAGCAATGTGCCCATTGGTGCCAAGTATTTTAACTGGATTATCTTGATCATATTAAGCAAGTCTATGTGGTCTGTATTACTACTTGTGCCATTTTGTAGATGAGAAAACAAAGACTCACATGGGTGAGCTTTGTTGGAACTCACAGGTCCCCACAGTCATGAAACTAGAGCATCTTTGCAAAGAGTCAAATCCAAGTCTTTCTGAACCAAGTACAAGTCCTACCAACAACATGACTTTGCTTCTGGGAAATATTCAGTAAGTTTTATCTTTAGTCCTCTGTACCTTGCTGTTATCAAGTGAAGAAGCAGCTTGCTTTCACATCTAGCAAAGAGAAATCCCTATGCCAGGCTATAGGAAGGTGACCATACACTCAGCACTGGAGGGCCAATCATAACTGCCAAACTAAAAGCACTGGGCTGTGAGTCAGGCCCCACAGTGGTTGTGAATAGTCCCAGGCAAGAACAGACAAGTCTGTGTAACTCTTCTCTGGAAGAATTATGGTAAGCTCTGTGTCAGTATATATATTTAATAGGAACACAATGTTGCATCTTACAAAAGTTAAGTGCCTGACTGAGCTTGGTCTCAATCTACATTTATACTCAATATACATTTACACAAGATTTATACTCAGCTTTGAGGTAGGTAACACTGGCTTTTATGAGCTTGACAATTCATTCCTTAGTTGAGAGGTTAAAAGCAAAAGACAAACAGGAACCTACCTGTGGGTCACGGAAAGGACAGTAAATAAAAGTGTTTCTCTTCTTTGCTATTATACTTTAACCTTGGCCGTGAACCCGTGGAATGGAAGTTGTTTTCCATGTCATCTTTGGCATTTACGTCTCTACTATTCACTTTTCAGCTGTCAGGTAGTTAGGAGACAAAATAGAGAATGAAAAGTTCAAAATGACTCTACTTGCCAATAAGCTAAGCCTCTAGACTCTGGGTGTAATACAATTAATTCCCAAGATTCCGTGAAGGACAGTGGGGGACAATATCACGTCCATCGGTGTTTCCCAATAAGGCCCTTACTGAACAGTATGGGATTATCTTGTCCTGCGGGAAAGCTCCAAAATTGTAAGGTCCATTTGCATAGCTTGTCTGCTCATATGCTGACCATTGACATGGGCTCAAGTCAGCATCTGCACTGAGCTTTGTTGGTTGTTGGTTTTCTGAGACTTCATGTAACCATGTTTGGCTAAGCACAAATCCCTGTCCTCCTGACCATGAGAATAACTGACTGGATCAACTCTGTCTCTTTTCTAGGTCTTGAACTTTTATCAGTTATCACATGTCACCAAGCTAAGCAGAGATTAAAGATAAGACACAAAGGCAATGGGATACCATGGAATCCAGAATTGCTTACCTTGATTTCTGGGTTGTGGGCCTAGAAGTCTAATGATTCTCTCCATCCTATGAGTCTCTACAACATTCCTCTGAACTTCCATGGTCAACAAACTCCCTTTTCACACTTAGTGGTCTGGGTTTCTGATGCCTAAATTCTACAGGAATCTTGAGGGGAAGCAACTATTTCGTCATGACCCAAAGATGACCAAGTGTTTGCCCCCAACTCAGGGCCTTATCTCCCCTTTAGTAATTTATTTCTAACCAAAAGAGCATAGCAATGTGAAGGAATGTCGATTCTGTTGTCAAGGACCAGCCTTGACTTAGAGAGAGGTTCCTGACGGAGGGGTATTTAGGAGTGGCAAAAGAATGACTTGAAGTCAATTATGGGTATAAGCTGACGGCTCTGTAGTCTGCTCAAAAGCTCTCTAGACAACTCTCTGCTTAAGACAGCTCTCTCTAGCTAGAAAAAAATTATAAAAGCCTCTATGGACAGCTCATGTGTTTTCCAACCAAAGTCAGAAGACCTGCTAGACAAAATTCTTGGGTTTTACAACCAAAGTCATAAAATCTATTAGAAAAAAAATCTTGGGTTTTCTAACTAAAGTCAGAAAGCCCGACAGACAAATGCTGAAAAGGAACTGCTATATCTCTCCAGACAGTTCATCTCTTGCAGATCAAAAGCCAAGTCTTATTCACATATCGATTCAAGTGTTTACCCAGGTTCTCTTTGGATTATCCCATGAATCAGAATTTTGTGACCTTAGACCCTTGATTCTTAGAAGAATACAGCAAGTACAATTTTTTTTTTTTTTTTTAGCATGGCAAATGAATTCAGAGATTTACCTGTCTTTGTAAGCACAAAAAATAAACTTACCTGGCTGGGATCTCACTTTGAGATCGTCACTCCCTAAATCTCTTTATCGTCTTTCTTAATATCTTTCTGATAAGCTGGCTCATGGTGCAGCTGTCTCTGTTCTTTTAGGTCCATATGAGGAGCTTTCCTCATATAATTTATATTGCATCCTTATATTTTGCATAGTTGAGAAATCTTGTTTATATATTTTTGAACTCATGTTTTCAGAGTTCTTTCCCACAGCCTTAAGGGCTGTCCTGAAGGTCTCAACATCACAGATACACATTTTGCTTCCTAGAATCACTGTTCCTAATTATCATAGGAGTCATTAACCTTAACAGGGAGAACATTCTCCAAAGGAGGAACATGAAAATATGTGCATTATTATACAAACAAGCCTCAATGCCTAGTAACCATCAGCACTCATGGAGGCTCTCATTGTGGAAATTGTGTCAAGTCATCCCTTCCACGTGGCAGAACTTGGTATACTGTGGTTATATGACAAAAAATTTATAAGCATATTTCTCTCATCAATCAGTTATGATGAAATAGGTGCCACATTAGAGAGCTCTATGTATCGAGAAACAGTGGATAGGGGAGTAAGAACCCAACTTCCCAGTTCACAGCTGCTGGATCTTGCCACAGACATGTGAATGGGCTTGGAGGGGAACCCTTCCTCGGGCAAGCCTGCAGACAGCACTCCTGCCCCCCACAGCCTCATGCAGATCCCAAGGCAGAGCCCTGGGCTAAGCTGCTCCCGTATTCCTGACTCACCCCCTAAACTGTGAGAAAGAAAATGCTTTTTACATCAATATATTTGGGGATAATACATTATGCAGCAATAGATAACTAACTTAGGCCTCATTATGCAGGAACCTTCTCTCCGGAAAAGGAAGATTTAAATTCTGATTATAGAAGAGTTCCCCTGTGAGGGCTGAAAGTAGAATAGCATTGCATAAGGTCACTCTTGTAGGGGAAGGAAGAGGAGGGGAGGGGGACTGGTGATGGGTTTCAGGGCTAAGAAGTGACCAGGATTTTTTTGTTTGTTTGTTTGTTGTTTGTCTTGTCTTTCTTTTTTTTTTTTCCACTTTATTTTTTTTTTATTGGAAATTTTTTATTGGAAAATTTTTTTTACATTTCAGATGTTCTCTCCTTATCCCATTTCCCCCCTCCCTCCCAGGAACTCACTATCCCTTCCCCCTCCTCCTGCCTCCACGTTGGTGTACCCCCTTCCACCCTCCCCTGTACCTCACCTCCCCACCCTCGAGTATCCCCCCCCCACGACGTCCAACCTTCATGGGACCAAGGATCTCTTCTCCCACTATATATAGCTCCTTGCATATATAGCTGGAGCCATGGGTCCCTCCCTAAGCGCTCCCAGGCTGGTGGTTTAGACCCTGGGGGCTCTGGTTGGTTGGGATTGTTGCTTTCCTCATGGTGTCTCGAATCCTCTCAATTCCTTCAGCCTTCACTCTATCTTCTCCATTGGGAACCCCGTGATCAGTTTAAATGGTTAGCTGTGAGCATCTGCCTCTGAGTATGTCAGACTCTTGCAGACCTCTAAGGAGACAGCTATATCAGGCTCCTGTCAGCGTGTACATCTGACATCCACATCAACCTCTACCTTTGGTGACTGCACATAGGATGGACCAGATGTTTGTATAACTGACTTTAGTGATGGCGCAAGCTGGAGAACCCTGCTACTCAAGGTTGCAGTCACCAGTCTGGATGGCTCTCTGAGCTCACTGCAAAATGGAGAACTCTTTCTCCACAGGGTTTCCTATTCTTTGCCTGGCCTTGTCTGGAGAGTGTCTCTGACCACAGATGCCAGACCTTCCTTATTTGGGGGATATCTCTGTGCAGAGCTTCCTGCAAGTGCTGTGTGACTCAGCACATAATCACTGCTCTTCTATCCTGCCCATATGATAATTAAGTGCTATGTTATGACCCTTCCCCTGTATGATAATTAGGTTCTGTATTATGAACAATCGGCTATTCCTGCCCATAACCCTAAGAGCCCTTATATACCCTACCTCCAGAACAATACAATGAACTGTTTCTCTAAGATGACTCCAGGAACTTCTTTCCATCATACTTAGAGCTGTTCAAATCCTGCTTGCCATATCGGCTCCCTTGCCATGTGGACCAGTGGCCAATGACCCATGAGGAAAAATGAGATCCACAGTAGCACGGTTTTGTGGATTTTGGGCCCAGGACACTACTAGTATAAACCATTGTTATTTGCTACCTCCGTACACTAGGCACTTAGGTCTTCCACAGCTGCTGAGGGAAGCCTCCATTTGATCTAAGACCTACCAAAACCCTGGACCTAGAGACAAAAAGCTCACTGATTCCACCCAGGTCCAAGCCTCAGTTTTAGCTGTTAGTGACAAGAGGCCCATGACTTCAAGGGCCTCTAAGGGGGGAGGCAGCTCCCTCTTCTCTCCTGCTTCTCCTGTTGGTGCAGTATTGGCAATGTGGTTGTAATAACTCCCCACGCAAATAAAAGGATCCTTGAGAGATGATAAAGAAAAAGTTAAGATCTGCTCATTCTGGACAGAGGGATGGAGGAATATTGCCTTAAAGAGTAAGAGCAGAAAGAAGAAGCAGTGACAGAAGCCTCAACCTTGGTGGCCTCTCTAATGTCAGAGCTGATAAATAAACATTAAGGTCACTGAGTGCTTGCTGTCCTGCGTGTGTTACTTCGGAGTCACTCCTTTGGCACTTGCTACAGGGCTAAGGGGGACTGACATTAAGTCACAGGAGAAGACAGCAAGTGAGAGAGTCTAGACCAGCTTAAAGCAGAAAGGCCCTTGCTGGCATACCTGCTGGCACTGACCTTGGTCCAGCAGGAGACACCCTGGTGCATTATTTTCTTGCAAGCAGCTCAGAACAGAAACAACATGTGGTCCAAGTCCTGTTCTACTTTCTGTCTTTCCCTGCTTGTAGATCCATTCCCTTGCTCGCAACACCATGACCATCCTTTTGCACCTGATTTAGCCTGTTTTTCAGAAACAAGAGTACCCAAGTTCATTAGAGCTCCCATTTATTGAGCCCTCATTAAGCTTAGGTCTGGATTTGCATGGTGGGACCCTCTCCCCATAAGCTGACAACAGATTAAAAAGTAAATCACTTGCCGAATTATTTTAAATTATGTCAAGTGTTGCAGAGAAACTGAAGCAAATGTACGTACCTAAAAGGGACTGACTTATTTGGGGCTCCAAAGGCAACTGTACAAAGGGCATGCAGCTTAACTTAATACCTTAAGGATAAGACGTGATTGGAACAGGTAAGAGGAGGCGAAGTAGAAACTTCTGGTTTCTTTGGAAAGTCAATTGTGTCAGTGTTTTACTGAGGCAGACATGTGAAGGAACATTTCACTGAAGCAGACACAGGTGAAAGGAATGTTTTAATAAAGCAAGCACGTGAAAGGATGTGTGATGAAGGACTCTTCGCTGAAAGATACACATGCATTGGTTCATCTCACATTGCATTACTGAGCTCTGTTTGTTGTGACTTCACAAAGAGAAAAGCATCAAAGAACGTCTCGTGAGGTTTCTATGGCTTCTTGCCACTTCTGCAGACTCCAGTGGATTGGCAGAGTGATGTCAGCTGATACAGACTCATGTAGAGTTTTACTGAGACAGACTCACGTGGTGAGGTAAGACCCTTGGGAGGACATGTGATATCTGGAGGGGGTATAAATCGGACTCAACAGACAGCAATAGGAGGCTTGCATAGCTAGCTTCGCAACACTTCTTGGTCTCAAGTCTTCATCTTTACTGATCTTCACTCTTTGACAGAAGCACTGCAGAGGACTTCTCCTAGCTTCCGTGTAGGTCCTGGTCCCTCCTGCTGACTCCTGCTGATCCGGCTGGGGCCTGGCTGCTTCTGCTATGTCGTGCCACCGTGGCTGATGTGTGCTGACTGTCCTAACACTACTAAACTGGACTGCTGGTGATCTGTGAAGTGTTTGTGAGTGGATCAAGCTGCTGCTGCTGATTTCCCCACAACACGGATTGGATTTGCTCCAAATAACAATTTCTAAACAGGGACTCTTCCCCCATATCCTAATAACCTTTCTTCTCCACTACCTCTGCTGGGTGGTGGGCTAGAAGGGAGGTTAAAGCATTTAAGAACCCTTATTAAAAGTAGGTTTTGAAAAATCGAAACCTACAAGGAAGAACATTCAAGCAGAGTGACTGGTAAACGTAGAACCCCAAGGCTAGGAAAGATGTATATGTGTACATTTTTATGTCTATACATGGCCGATTCAGACCCACTTGGATAGCAGTTATCTAAAAGGCAGACAGTTGAACACACCAGCATGGATATGAGAGGCAGGAAGTCCCATGCACTGCTTGTGGGGATGTGAGGGGGAGGGGCCAATGTGGAAATGTGTGGGAGGTCCTCAAACTGGTAAAGCTCCAGTCACCATTTGATCCAATCTAGGTTTGTGCCCCCTAAAGACTTGGGGTTCGATATATTTTGTACCTCCATTTTCACAGTAGCATTATTTACATAGCCTGAAGGTAGAAGCAACCCAAGAGTCCATCAACAAATGAGACACAGCCACAGCCTCAAAGCACACAGAGGGAGAATGGAAGGGAGGTCAAGGGTCACAGAAGTACAGCTCAGGGCTGTCACTTTACCAATCACACTTTCACTGTTGCGAATTTCCATTTCACAGAGTGCAAAACTGAGGCCCAGAGACATTAAGTAACTTGGATCTCTCCATGAAAGAACTGGGGCTAAATACACAGCCCCAAACCCTTTCAGACCAGCAGACAGTTCTAGACCCTGGCTGTTCATCATGGTTACCTGAGATCTTAAACAGGACTTGTGTAGGTGCTGGGAAACCCTTGCCCTGGAAGTGGCATTTTTAATAGAGCACACACCCACCTGCTCAGTCAAACTCAGTGTTCAGTGTTCAAACAGGGAAGCTGAGGTCAGCCACTGCTTTGCCAACAATGCCAACCTCCTGCAGATGCTGCTTCCAGCTGGGTAAATGCTAAGTGACTGATTGACATGAGCTCTATCCAGACCCTGTTTGTATTCTCTTGGCTTGGACCCAGCAGCCTCAGATGGTGTGAGCTGGCCCAGCAGCCTCTGTGGTGGTGTGGCTGCCCAGGAGCCTCTGATGGTGTGAGCTGGCCCCGAGGCACCGCACAGCAGACCGAGCCTTTGACATCCAGGCATATCAGCCAAAGGGAGTGGTCTTCCACCAAGAACTTGGGAAGAAGTAGGGGAAACAAACAGGAGGAGGCTCCTGGGCACAAGGTGACCCCTGGGGGGGGCATCGAAGCAGGCATCCCTCTTTGATATTCGTTTTTCAGGCCAACTAACTCAACGGTCTAGAAAAATCAGTTCTGAACACTGGCCGATTATTGACTATTTCTCCAGTCATCTCTTGATTATAAAGAGAGACAGGGAAAGGCTTGCAGATTCATAGCTGGAGACACAGATGGAGAAAATACAAGTCAGGACTAGGAGGTGACTCAGCTGCTAAGATGCTTCCACACAAGCAGGAAGGTGTGACCCCCGTCCTCTCCCTGGAACTTTCTGGCCAGCTAGCTTAGCCAAATCAGGGAGCTCCAGACCTGGATAGAACTTGCCTCAAAAAGTAAGATAGGAAGAAGGACACCAGACATTGACTTCTGGCCTCCACACAAATGCGCATGTACACACACACTCGCACATGTACACGCACACGTGCACACAGTTGTATGCACACACACAAAAAGCAATGCAGTATGTACTCTGTACTCCACTCTGAGAACATAACAGTTAAGATGAACCCAGGATTGCATCAGATTAAACAACTTACCTGATGGTTCTCCATTCATAAACAGGCAATCATTTGTTGCAAACAGGTTTATTGTAAGGATGAAAATGATATAATACACACAAATTTTAAGCGCCCCCCCCGGTATGTGGGGTGCCCCAGAATGCAACCACAGCCCTGTGTCATCAGGGAGGACCGTAGTCCTCACTTTATATTTATGGTTCTCTGATGGAGGTCAGATTTCCTTCCTCGTCAGGCCATAGGCTGTGCACTTGGTGATGGCTTAACAGCATTGTCACAACTGAAATCTGAAGGGTGCTACTGGCCTCTAGTGGACAGAGGCCAGCTATATTGCTAAGTACCCCACAAAACACAGGGGATCCCTTCAACAAGGAAACAGCCCACCAGAACTACCCAGTCTAGTACTAGAGTCTAGTATGCAGTAGTACTCAGTCAATCCTCTCAGGAGGCTAGTACTCAGTCCAGTACTCTGTAGTGCTAGAGAGAAGGGCAGGAAAGGAGAGAGACATAAGGAATCCTACCCTCATCCGTGTCTCAGGGAAGCTCATACTGAAATGACTTCCTCCTTGTTCTTCTGGTGTGACTGTGGCTCTCCTGGCTTCTTTATACTCTCTGGATCACTGAGAACAGTGAGGATTGTATAGCATATATGTGTGTGTGTGTGCATGTGTGTGAGAGAGAGACAGTTGTGTGCATGTGAGTGTGTGGAAGTGTGTGTGAGAGTGTATTGTGTGCATGCATGTGAGAGTGTGTGTGCATGTGTGTGTGGAAGTGTGTGTGAAAGTGTGTGTGTGCATGTGAGTGTGTGAATGTGTATGAGAGTGTGTGTGCATGTGAGTGTGTATGTGAGAGTGTGTGTGGCATGTGAGTGTGTGTGAATGTGTGTGAGTGTGTGATGTGAGTGTTGGATGTGAGTGAGTGTGTGTGAGAGAAACAGTGTGTCATGTGATGTGTGTGGAGAGTGTGTCAGAGTGTATGTGTGTGATGTATAGAGTGGTGTGCATGTGTGTGTGAAGTGTGTGTGATGTGTGTGCATGTGATGTGTGAATGTGTATGAGAGGTTGTGCATGTGAGTGTGTGGAATGTTGTGGAGTGTGTGAGCATGTGAGTGTGTGTGAATGTGTGTGAGTGTGCATGTGAGTGTGCATGAGAGAGGAGTGTGTGTGTGTTGTGTGTGTGTGTGTGTGCACATCTCCTGAGAGGACTGATTGAAGGAAGACGGCTCAGTCATGAAGTAGGCTGCATCCTCTGACAGGCTGCCCAATGTCTTACCACCTACTCCACCTAGTCACCTTCACGTATGACAAATTGTCCATCACTGTGCTCCAAGCCTCTGCTGCAGTCACACACTTGGGATGGATGCCTGCAGGGATCCCTGAGTGCCAGGGATTTCCAGACCTCCAGTGCCAGATGGAGGCTACAGGGGCATCAGCTCTGTGGGCTGAGAGCTAAGACATGCCTTCAGTCACTGCTGGACTACCTAGCCCTGTCTCAGCCTAGTCTAATAAAGTGCCTTTTATAATATGCATCAACTGCATAGTATAAACTGCCTGACACAGTTAAGTTTGGTTTGACTTGGAAGAGTTTTTCTTTTGTTTTGTTTTTTGAGGGCTTTTTGTTTTGTTTTGTTTGTTTTGTTTTGTTTGTTTGTTGTTGTTTAGGTTTTGTTTTATTTTTTATTTTTTTTGTTTGTTTGTTTGTTTTTGTTTTGCTTTGTTGGTGGGTTTTTTTTTGTTGTTTTTTTTTTGTTTTGTTTTTTGGACAGGGTCTCACTACATCCTCTGTTGAACTTAAGACCTCTTGACTCTGCCTGCAGAGTGCCAGGATTACAGATGTACCCTGTACATGCGTTTGTAACAGAATCACAGGCAGTGCTGATACTGAGGACCCCAGTACAGGCAAGCTAAGGAAGCAAGCCTGTGGCCCGGACCCAGCTTTGTATGCTTACTCATGATGGAGAACAGAAGAGCTACAGAGTATCCTCTAGACCTGAAGTCAAGGCTCAAGACTGAGGCAATTCTTGAGCAGTAAGTGAATGGTTCTCTCAAAATCAGAAGGATTTCCACAAAGCTTTGGACACTGTGGGCTGAGAAGCAATGGTTTCTTTTTATGAGCTACTAAAACTCCCTGAATTCAATTATGCTTGTAGTACTGATGTCCTCAGGCATCCACAGTCTTCCACTTACACCACATACAGCTTCTCCTGTGCTATGGTGTAAGTCTCTCAACAATTGCCCACATCTTCCAGGAAGACTCAACTGAAAACCTCAGAATTTCCCTGGGCGATCCATCTCTGCCCTGTCAACATCTGTGCCTGGGCACCCTTCCATCTCTGTTACTGCAGATGACTACCCTCACGGCCTTTAAGTATGGCTCTCCCATGCACATCTTGACATGCTGCTTGTCAGTCGTCCTTCTCTTCCCCCACATACATTATTTCCATGGCCTATAACCACACCATAATTTCTCTCATGTACAAAGCAAGTTTGTATCTTTTTGTTTATTGTTTGCTTTTTTACAAGCATGTTCTTGTACAAAATCTAGGTTCCCCTAGCTGTGGAGCCATTGGAAGTTGGTGGCTTCTGGTGGACAGTCAGTTTTCTTTGGGGCTGTGGCCCCTGGGAGGCCATGCATGCTCCAGTAGATGGCCCTATACTGTATACATCCAGGCAGCTCTAGATGTCTCAGTCTCAATGGGCTGTTTGTTTGTTTGTTGTTTGTTTGTTAAAGAACATGAAGTTGGGAGGGAAACATGGTAGGAATGGGGGAGGAATCAAAAGAGAGGAAATGGGGAATAGATTTAATCAAAACATTATGCACACATATAAAAGAGCCCGTGATGGGAAGACTTTTGTTAGAATTGTCTTGAGTTAAGAACTCAGGTGTGACAGAGTATGAATCCCTGTCGGAAACCCAAAATGATGGAAGAAGAGAACGTAACCTCATAGGTTGTCCGTATGGATACACATACCTTGGTCACAAGAGTACCTTTCAATCACAACACACACCATGCAACACACACACACATACACCACATCTACTGTACACACATTACCTTCATACACACATGATCACCCCACACACCCATACACACACACCCACTATACACACACACATACATGCACACACATTCACATACATACACACATGCACACACCCACACACCCACCACACACACACACCACTATACACACACATACATGCACACACATTCACATACATACACATATGTACACACACACACTGTACACAACAAATAAATGCATACACATTCACATACATAAATGCACACACATTCACATACATACACACATGCACACACACACACACTATATACACACATAAATGCAACACATTCACATACATACACACATGTGCACACACATTAAGTTGAGAACCCTTAGCTGTCCCCGGATTGTGCTGTCAGTAAGGGCTCATCACACATGATGAGTGACTGAGAAAAAGTGAAGGTTAAGACTGCTTCCAGGCCGCTGCCAAGGATGGCAGCTGCCAATCTACCCTTGAACATGTCGGTCAACTAGAAGTGTTTGCACAAAGCACAGGGTGAGTTTCCCAAATCCAAGGCTCTGTAAAAACGAAATCCTTTGAACTCTGAAACATTTTGAGTACCACAACGCCACAAGTAGAAAATTCCCCTTGACAGGGTGCAGTCAAAACACAGGAACTAGAACACCAGGCTATGGTTGGGAAGTGTGCTCCAACAGATTCGTGTGTCACAGGCTTGGTACGTAGCTTGTGGATCAGTTATTCAGTGGTGTTTGGGTCATGAGAGATCATGGATTCATTGATGGCATTTGGGTGGATGGGGAAACTAGGAGGTGGGATGTGGCTGGAGGAATTCACCAGGGCAAGTGCCTTTGGAGATGTATCTTATCACCATTGCCCCCTCCCATTGCTCTACATCCTGGCTTTCATGGGACAAGCATCTTTGTCTGCCACATGCTCTTTGCCATGACATCAAGCCTTACCGTGAGAAGCCATAAATTGAAATCTCTGAAACTGTGAACTAAAATAAATGTCTCCGTCTGTTGTTTCTGTAGTGTGAGAGGTCAGGCCAACACGTTGCCTGCACATTATATATGTGTATGTGCATGTGCATGTGTATGTTTATGTGTGTCTGTATGTGTATGTGCATGTACATGTAATGTTATGTGTGTCTGTATGTATATATGCATGTGTATCTGCATGTGCATCTGTATGTGTATGTAATCGTATGTGCATGTACATGTGTATGTGCTGTGTATGTTTTGTGTTTATGTATGTATATCAAGGTATATGTAAATCAAGATGAATTTGAATTTAGAGTTGGCTCATCCCCAGGATGCCTCATTATACATATGTAAGTATTCCTAAATCGAATTCAAAATCCAAAATACTTCTCATCCTAAGCATTTCTGATAAGAGATTCTCAATCTGTATGAGAGGAGCTATTTTTGAGACACCCAATTATTTAATATTTGACAAAAAAAAAAGCAGTTAATTTTATCATTTCCCCTACTAGTCTTTTTTAAGTACAAAGCCCCCAAAGCATTGCCCTGTGAGGTAAGTGCTTGGGCATAGGCTCATTTACACTGGGGCCTTGTGCGGTCCACAGGGGCCACCCTGCTCCCCGTGAGACTTCTTATTATCCTCTTCAAAAGCCTCTTCAAATAACACAAAGCTTGTCTTTGGAAGACAGGGCGAGTCTCAGTTATTAGAAGGGGAATCGGTGTGTACAGATGCTGGCTCCTTCCAGCTCTCTGACAAGGAGGAGAGGTGCTCACAGGGGGCTTGAAATTGATGCTTCTCTACATCTCCATCTCACTCTTCTATAGACACTGCTCTCCTACCTGTGAAACAAGCACACTAACTGGAGATACAGGTCAAAGTGTGATGTTCAACTTCAATGGAACGAGCACAAGGTGTTAAGCATCCAGAGCATCTCTCCAGCATGATATCAGAACCTTGCTCTCTGATGAGCCTGGTTCCCCAGGGAAAGACAGACCCCACACAAAAAAGTGGACAGACAGTGTTTAAGAAACTACCACCAAAATTGTCCACATCCATGTAACAGTTGTTATGCATAGCCATACACATGCATGTACCTTCACACACAGATGATACACACACACACACACACACACACACACACACACATGTTGATCCCTCTGAAGAAAAATGAAATAAAGAGAAATACAACCAACCAAGATGCAGAGTTATGGACCCAGTCCCAGTGGACACATCTACAAGGCTCTCTGGTACCCAGTGCTCAGAGAACATGGCAGAAGACGGATGGAGAGATTTCAGGATCAGAAGGATGAGGGAGTTTCCTGTGCGACTGTGTCTACTAGGAATGTCCGAAGCCACACACATAAAGTCCCACCAACACGACTACCTAAACATGAACTGAACAAGGACCACACCAATGCACATGCCAACGTGGACAGGAAAAAGCCGCTGGAAGCCCGAGAGCAGGCCCTCCTCAGGGAGGAGCACACTTGTTGGTTGTCCTGTGCCAGAACGGTCAGCCCTGAAAACATCCATACAAGAAACATTATACAGCTGACTGGGTTATATTTAGAAATACGCATTTGCATATATGCATTAAATAACAATTAGTGAAAAAGAGGCCGAATTTAAAGGAGATGGGGAAAGGTATATAGGTTTGGAGAAAGAAAGGGAAGGAAAAATGTTATAATTATATTGTAGTCTCAGAAGTTTTTACAAAAGAAAAACAAATAAATGCACACCAAAGCTGGTTGATTTGCAGAGGTGTCTGGGCAAGTTGGTAAGAACTTTTCTCAAAATAAAAGGTAAAAATTCAATCAAAGGCAGATGAAGACAAGCTCGGGGATGGAGCACAAGCCCAGCATTTGTCGGGACCTACGTTCATTTAATCCCTGTGCTTTTTTTAATGCAAAAAAGAAAAAGAAGAAAAAAGAAAGGAAAAAAGAAAAGAAAACAAAAGAAAAGCCTGGTGTGGTGGCTCACACCTTTAGTCCCAGCACTTGGGAGGCAGAAGCAGACGGCCTCTGAGTTTGAGTCCAGTTTGAGATTTCTCTCTCTGTCTCTCTCCTGTCTCTCTGTCTCTGTCTCTCTCTCTCTGTCTGTCTCTTTCTCTCTCTCTCTCTCTCTCTCTCTCTCTCTCTCTCTCTCTCTCTGTCTCTCTCTCTCTGTCTCTCTGCATTGCACACTAACATTAATGACCATACTTAAGAATCAGAACACACATGGGTTACGTGGTAAAGTACAGATTAAGCTTTGGTCTGATGAATAAACAAATAAAATTAAATACTTCCTCCCCTGCCCATGAATAGATAGGTTCTAAAACAGGTGAGAAAGGCAAAACCCAGATTTAAAAAAAGAAGTACTATAAATACATGTGGACAAGTGTAGTTGTCTTCTGGTCCTGTGTCTCAGTGTCTCCATCTCTAAAATGGGACGCACAAGGCAAGGCTGCTTATTGGTTCTACGTGTTAAAAGTGTGTCCCATCCAGCAGGGCAGTGAACAGGGTCCAGGGGACCACCTGAAAGAGAGAATGGGGGAACAGGCAAATTCGAAGAACTACAGCTTGTCTATAGGCTGATCAAATGGTTACTTTAATTTTTTCACACAGGAGTTATATGACATAGAGGCAGGATGTGGGGAAGGGATGACGAGGAGTAGTATTCTCAGGGAAGTACAGATATCTTCCAGAGCAGGGTTTTGGCTGGGTAAAAGTTCACAGAAGAAGCAGGGAACAGGTCACTATGACTCTGTCTGTGATTCACTTGTTCTTATCTAATCTGGTACTTTCCACCAAGGCTCTATCCACAAGGTCTATGACTATTTGTTCTTATCCAGATGGTAGTTTTCCACCAAGGCTGCCTGCCTACAAGATCCACAGCTATCTGTTCTAGGGTCAGTGTTTTCCACAGAGACCAAGACTTTGTGTTACCAGGCGTGTATGTCTGACTTAGGCCTATAGCTGATTTAGGCCTTCAGGTATAAGCAACATTGCCCTGACAAAAGTGAAGGTGTCACGTGCCTGGCAGGTGTGAAGGTCTCAGAATACACGTTCTGCAGGGCAAGGCTCCAAGCCCTGAAGAGCTGGCCTCTGCTACAGAACAAGTACTCAGCATGTACTCCCCTGATCTTTTATTTATCCACCCACTGCCCTTGCTTCTGTTTGCAAGTCAGAAGGAACGTGCTGTGAGCAGTTCATGTGAAGGGAGAAAAGACTAGAGTGTTTTCACCCAGGAAGTTCTTATTGACGGTGCTAACTGACCAATAGCTGCCTTGCTGTGATGATGCATACCTGTAATCCCAATAGTTAGGAAGCAGAGGCAGAAGGATCAAAAGTGCAAAACCAGTCTTGGCTACCTGGAAGAGTAAAGAGAAGGAGTAAAGAGAGGAAGAGGAAAATAAAGAGGAGGAGGGAGTCGAGGGGAGGGCAGAAAGATAGGAAGACGAAGAGTCACGCAGGTCATGGAGAGCAGTCCTGGGTAACAACTTATATTTAGGTTAGCTAATTGGGAAATAACTCTAATTGTATGGGCATATTGTTATTGAGCATTATAAAGCCTTTGATTAATATTTAAGCATTAGAGTCTTGTTTCCTACAGGCCTGCATGGATGGCAGGATGGCCTGGGCACAGCCCAGCCTTGTGGAGACAGGTGGAAGATTGGCAGAGCCACCTCCCATGCGGGCATCTCATGGGTGGAAGGCTGGTATCTCTGGCTGGCCATTTCTAGCTGTGGCACACACATTGCCTCTGGCCCTGTAACATGGCAGCAGAACTAAGCAAAGTTGCAGCTGCTTAGATAGTCGGCTCAAGAAAACGCAATTTAAAATATCTTCTGCAACAGCTATCAGTGATTGTGGGCTAGCCTGGGCTACCAGTGAGTGTGAGGCCAGCCTGGGGCTTGCTGACACCTTCACTCAAAACAAAGGAATGAGGAAATTTTAAAAATTAAGAATACATCTCCAATCTCTTCCACTGAAAGAAGATCTGATGGTTTTACTGTTGCATAATTAATACCAGTAGGAGGATACTCAGCAGGAAAAGGAAAAAGTGAATCAGAGCATCCCGGGACCTGGCGGAGGCATAGTTGGTATAGCTCTCACCAGTCAAGCACAGTCTGATGCTGAGCATAAAAATAATAATCCACAATAAAAATGCCTTTTGCTTTTTTATCAAGAGCTTGGAATAGCATGTGGATTTAACAATGACTTTCCTGGAAATCAGAAATAAATAACTCTTCCCATCCATATGAAGTAGAGACAACGGCATACTCTCGTAGTTAGCAGAAAACTTAACAAGCTCAAATCCAAGACATCTGTGGCTCAGTCAGCCAACAGGAATGTTCTAGGGTGCCATAGACATGGCACCTTTCCTTCCGACTTGTAACTTAAGGGTGGGTAGTGGGTGTGCTTCCTTTCTTTTTCTTTTCCCTCTCTGTTACTCTGATAGCTGTAACTCATCCTGAATTCTGGAAATTAGACATGATCCTTTTAAAAACAAAGCTTCAAAGGAGCCACTTGATTTCCTCCAAACCTTGAGCCAGCATCAACTCAACTCACCACGAATCATGGAGGACTAGCTGTTAGCCAGGTGTGTCTCCAGCCTGGCTTTTAAATCCTTCAAATGAGTTCTCTAACAGAGGCTCACAGAAAACTGTGTTCTGTTCCTGGCTTTTTTATTATGAAAAAAGAACCCCTGGGGGCTGGAGAGATGGCTCAGTGGTTAAGAACACTGGCTGCTCTTCCAGAGGTCCTGAGTTCAAATCCCAGCAGCCACTCCAGCAGCCACATGGTGGCTCACACCATCTGTAATGGGATCAGATGCCCTCTTCTGGTGTGTCTGAAGACAGAAACAGTATTTAAATATATAAAAATAAATTAAAAAAAAAAAAAAAAAGAACCTCTGGTTTTCACAGTGAGGTTTTTAAGCACCTTTACAATAAAACCAACCCAAAACTTGAAAGGCTTGTTATCTTTATTGTGATCATTGGTAAAGACATGAGTGTTTTGTTTTGTTTGTTTGTGTTTTTTCCCTTAAGCAGAACTATTAAGAAACACATATTGCAGCTTAGAACACAGACAAATATTATGAAAATAAAGCGTTCATGTTTATGTGAATTCTAGGGATTAACACAGTCCTCATGCTAGTAAGCAGTCTATCCAGGCTGGGGCATGAGTGTTTTTAAGGTTCTTCAGACGATTAGTAAAAGTGAAGCCAAGACAGAATCATTGCTTATTTTTCTCTTTAAGGGAACACAACTTTCATGACATTCTCCAACCAGAGGGCGTGCCCTCTGCAGCCTGGGAAGGTGAGACCCAGGTCACTCACCAAGCCAAAATATCCTTGGGTCCAAATAGAGTTGTCATTGTCCAATACACCATCAATGATGTAGCAAAGGCACTAGGAAAATCCTCATAATCTATCTTCTTCTTGGGCCCTTATTTTCCATTAGCTTCCCTTGTAAGTGGTTGCCTGCGGGGAATGATAGCTCGCGCATGGGCGCGTGGGCGGGGGTTCTTGTTGGGCAGAGTTGTGGGTCCCATGTGTCTTCCATCCAGGCGACTCAGGGAGGTGCGCCTCCGGAGAGAAGCAGAAGCGCGGGATCTTGGACTGAGTTGGTTCCGTGGGGCATCAGGCGGGCACTTGCCCTGCCCAGTGTGGGGAGTTCTCAGTCTGAAGTTCCATGGGGGTTCAGGGCTCTTGAGTGGGGGAAGCTGGTGGTCTGTCCTTGGGCTCCCAAACTCCACTGGGAACCACGGAAGAACAGACACTGGGGGTGTATGGGGCTGTCCCACAGCCAAGAAAAATGAGGAGGGGAGGGAGAGCTCTGGTGGTGCTCCTCTGGAGGAGACTCGGTTACTGTACTCGCTTGGCAGGGTCATGGCTTGGCTAGCTTGATTGAATCAGCAGTCCCCGTGGCTGGAACGCAGAGAGGTTCTCCAGGTGGGAAGTTAGTTGCAGTGACTGCAGCTACAGTGACTCATTAAAGGCCTTCTTCGCAGTTCCCCACGGTGGGCCCCAAAAGACACGAGGAAGTCGAAGTCCATAGGTTTTACAGGCTTTATTTTCATGACGGATGGCAGTTGAATCTGGATGCACCCCCACTTAGGTCAGGGAGGACCTGACTTAAATAGGGAGGAAGGAGTGAGGAGGGTCTGGGAAAGGAATAAGTAATTGGCTATGCCCTCTGGCCTTTAGGTATCTCATTAATACGGAAATCTCTTGAGGCCCTGAGGCCTGTAGTCATGCCCTCTACCTGTGGAGGGGCTGGTAGGGGCATTGCCCTACGTGACTGAACAGCACACATCAAATGGAGGTCTTAGACTTGTGTCAGGAGCCTGGAATCTGGGAGGTGGGGAAATGTATTCCGTCCCTTGTAGAGTCTCCAGCCATTTCCCCCAGTCTTCTACCAAAAACCAAGCCATCCTTTCGTGGTCCCACAGTTGCCACTGTAACAACTGACAAGATCCAGTCAGTCGACAGTCTGGCATGGAGAGAGAAGGGGCTCTCAAGATCCCCACCCCTATATGAGGAATGTGGTGGTTTGAATATGCTTGGCCCAGAGAGTGACACTATTTGAAAGTGTGGCCTTGTTGGAATAGGTATGGCCTTGTTAGAGGAAGTGTGTCACTGTGGGTGTGGGCTTTGAGACCCTCCTCCTAGCTGCCTGGAAGCCAGTCTTCTCCTGTTTGCTTTTGGAACAAGATGTAGACCTCTCAGCTGGAGCTGAACACCATGTCTCCCTGGAAGCTGTGATAGGATCATGAAAGGACAACATGGTTTCCGGTTGAGCACCAGCTAGATGGCCGGAAACCACACAGGTTTCACGGCCAGGGACAGCATGCATTTCCCCACACTCCCAGACTCCAAACTCCTGACACAGGCCGAAGACCTCCATCAATCTGCACCTTCCAGGCATGTAGGACAATGCCCTCTAGCCCCTCCACAGGTAGAGAGTGTAACTACAGGCCACAGAGCTCAAGACATCTCCATATTAATGAGATACCTAAAGGCCAGAGGGCATAGCCAATTAAGCATTCCTTTCCAGACCTCCTCCTTGCAAAAGGCATTTAACCTTAGGCCCACCCTGAGAATATCCAGCGTATAGTTTCATCCATTTTCCACAATGACAACAAATTTTTTTTTGACAGCAAATATCTTAAGACCATGGACTGTCTCTCTTCTTTGGGACCCACTGTGGGGAATCGTGGAGAAGGTTTTCAACTACCGAGCTGCCACCTAATCTCCCGTAACAACCTCTCTACGCTTCCAGCCAGGAGACCCAGTCAAACGAGTCGCCATGACCAAGAGTTGGGATGCAGCCAGAGCTCATCCTTCCCCCCTCCTCTTCAGCTGCAGGCTGATCCAGCCCATATACCCCCCCCCCGCTTGACCCTTACTTGGCCTCTCAGTGGCACCTGAGAACACAAGGGCCTGAAAACCAAATGGTTCTCAGCCTCCTTTTGGCCCGGGGACTGCCAACTCAAGAGCTTCAGTCCCTGAGGGACTTCAGATTGTGTTCTCCGACCCTGAATGGAGTCCTGCAGCTATGCATAGCCCGGCTTCCACCTGGCACCAGAGTGGAGAGAACACAGTCAAATTCCCATGCGTTTGCCCCTCTGAGCTGCTGCCCTAGCCCCTTAGAGGGGGCAGACTTGGACCCACAATTCAACCCAGAGGACCCACGCACACTACAGCTCCACATGCTGCCATGTTTCCGTCTTGATGATAATGCACTGAACCTCTGAACCTGTAAGCCAGTGCCAATTAAATTTGCCCTTGTAAGAGTTGCCTTGGTCATGGCGTCTGTTCACAGCAGTAAAACCCTAACTAAGACAAGGAGATACTGGAAGTTGATGGCTACTGTAGGAGGGCAAGTCAGATTTCTGCAGAGATATGGCCACCGGTGGCACCTGACACCCATGGACAAGACTAACGAATCAGGAGGAGGAATGAGGGACGTGAAGCTGGGACAGAGATGTAGGGATGTCCAGGAAGTCTGTGAGGAACTGGAGGAAGAAGCAGTACTGGATATGTCTAAATACACTGTATCATACATGAAATTACTGAAGAATGAATTTTTGAAGAGTCTTTGAGAGGCACTGTGCTGGCCATTCCTCTGAGCTCATCTGGATGCTTCTGTGTGTGAAGCATATATTCAAGAACCTGTTTGTGTTTCTCTTGCTTACTAATCCGACTTCCAGGGTCAAATTTACAGGACTTCAGCTAGAGAATGTTATGTCCTGACAGAAAACTAGATTTTTACTTTTCTGAACACAGTAGCGCTCACTCCTGGGCAGCTGCTGCTTTGAGGAAGGCTCCCATTAAAAGCAGACAGTCAGGCAAGCCTCATCTCTCTGCTCGGGGCACCCGCTTGGGGAGCCTGCCCAGGGTGCCTCCTGGGAGTGGTGCCCGCTCGGGTGCACAGAAGATGCCAGACCACCGACCACAGAGAGGAGCCAGCACCACAGTCTTGCTGTTTTGGCTTTTTTTTTTTTTTCAGTTCTCTTCATTTTAATTTTCAACCCTGTGATCTTCAGGGGACCAACACAGTAATATCATTTTTTTAGAGCAAGAATCTTGGAGTAGGAGCCTGGAGCACGCAGCAGAATTCCCCTGGTGACCGCCCTAGTGACCATCTGCTTGGAGTTTAAAGGAGCAGTTATTTTGCTTTTGTCAGGAACCCAAGGTGCAGGAAACAGCTGCTACGCAAGGTCTGGCATAGGCACAGCCTGGCCAAAGCAGTTTGTAGGAGTCCATAGGGTCTTCTGGCAGAGCGGGACACCTGGAAAAGGTGTCATGATCTTCTCTGCAGCTGCCCTGCCATTCCAGGCCACAGCATTGGCTGGCCCAGGCAGTAGCCACCACCACAGTAGCCTCGCTGAACAGTATCCTCCCTTGGGTTCCAGATCTGACTCTGCAAGGGAGAAGGGGAGGAGTCAAGTCTGAGGCTCTGCTGTATCCCCGAGCCTTCCCTTCTGGGCACACTTGAGGGTGGAGTTTAGAGTTCAGAGCATTCTCTGCACACTAAGACAGTAGTGATGAAAAACTCAGACCTCTGAGAATGGCAGCCACACAAATAGAGGGTTCAAAGAGCCAAGTTACTCTCCATCACCTCCCACCCTGCCCCTCCGCCCCGCCTCCCCTCCTTGCTCCTCCAGGAGACAGAAAGTGACTGCAATGTCCATAGTAACTGCAAAAGGGAAGCTGTCACTTCTCTGGGTCAGAACAGTGTGCCTCCAAAGCTTGCCTCTTATAAACCCCACAGTTCTGTTCTTTCTGGTACCCCCAACTTTGCTCATAAGACATTGCCAGGGATTCCAGTTCTGTTTTTCTCCTCTCAAGATAATTCCAAATTCACCTGCCATTAGCTGGGTGTGCCACTATGATCCCAGCCTTCAGGAGACTGAGGCAGGAGGATCATGAATTGGAGGCTACTGGTCTGAGGGGCAAAGAGAAACTGGTTTTGTTCATTTATCTAAGTCACCTGGCATCCGGTTTTCTAGATCTGCTTCTTGAACACTCAGGTGTGTTTGCCTGTCTTCTACATGTTTTCTCAGTTGCCTGTGTCCAGTCTAGGACTTGGACACGGGCTGACTTACACAGATGGTGTGGCCCAGGTTCCCCCTTGGCCTCGAGAACTGCCTGGCTTAAGAGGAATCTTGTCGAAGCACAGACTCAGAGTTTTTTGTCAAAAGGGCAAATGAAGATGCCCTGCTTATAAAGACATAAGAAAAATGGCCATATTAAATAAAACAGGCCTGTATCAGGACTCAGTGTTGAAAGACAGGTGAGACTGAAGATCGCTCCTGCCGTTAGGAGTGGACAACAGAATGTAGCCTGAGAAGTGCCATGCTTAAGAGACAAAAAGAGTCTGGCCAAAGCAAGGAGGCTGGTGCTGAGCTGTGGCACTGGCTTACAGAAGGGGAATTCTCACCCGCAGAACGAAGCCAACTCCTCGCCACCCCTTTCCATCCCACGCTGGCTGCTTCATGTCCAAACCAGCCACAAAGCCAAGCAATCCTAAGAACCAGACCAGAGCCAAACTCCCAACAAGATGGCAGCCAGACAGCTTCCTCTAACCACTCAAGGCCTAGAGCCATACCGTGCCCGCATGTCTGTGAAGTCCAGAGGACATTCTGTGTCTCCCCAGCGGGTATCTAAGATCAGAACAGCTGTCAGAAGCCACATGATAGAGGGCTAAGGGTCACCTTTGTCCTGTTCTTAATAAACAGCCTTTTGTGATACGGCCTTTGTTTGTTTATTTGGGTTTCTTGTTTGAGACTGTGTCTCTGCAGCCCTAACTGGTCTGATTAACTCTGTAGGAAAACCCAAATGCATCCATTCTCCTGCCTCAGCCTCCTTGAAGCTGGGATTACAGGCAGGTCCACAATCCCAGGTTTTAAAACCTTTTAAATTGTGGTTTTAGGGGATGAGGAGATCTCTCAGGTGGTAATTTCAAGTGTGTAATTCCCAGCACTCACTCAGTGGCTCACAGCCTTCTGGAACTCCCATCCCAGGGCACCCAACACTTTTCCAGCCTCCTTGGTACCTCACGCACATGTCGTGCAGACATACATGTAGGGAAAATACACATCCACATGAACTATATGTTTAGAAACTGTGTTTTAATCAATTTTGTTGTAAGCAATAGATACAAAACCTCAGAGCAATGAAAAATAATCAAATTAACTTCTCTCCTGCACCTTCACATTCAAATGCAATGAATTCAAATGATTTCTTCTTAGTGTTAATTGCTTGGGTTCTTTCTTAAGTCTATGATCAGTGTTTACAAAGTTAAGTCAACTATTTTCTCACGTGGCATTGTTTTACACTGACTGTTTCACAAACACGAGTATATTATTCTTGATATATTGATTAAACATATTTCTATTTAATAATTTTTTTAAAAATTTGTTGTGTTTTTCTAAAATTTATTTTTCATATGTGTAAGTATGAGTGTGTGTGTGTGTGTGTGTGTGTGTGTGTGTGTGTGCTACAGCTCTTGTGTGAAGAAGCCTGTGCAGATCAGGAGAGGGTATCAGGTCCCTTGAAGTCACAATCGATTGTGAGCTATGATATGGTTGTTGAACCTGGGTCCCTGGAAGAGCAGCCAGTGCTCTTAACGACTGCCCTAGCCCATGTATCCTTGTGTTGATTTATTTCTCCAAGAAATGGTCTCGAGTGTGGCACCAGGTCAAAGGCTGCGGTGCTTTGTCTTGTAACACTTGACTGTGTTGTTTTCTAGAATATTTGTACTAAGTTATGTATGGAATATTATGGGAAATTACTTTCTCAAAAGCCTTACCAGACATTGATTTTATGTTTAAGATAATTTTACCAGCATAACTTCCATTTCATAACTTGGTGGTGTTTGTTCTGGTGATCATTATAGAGACGAAGTCTCTCCCCAAGGGTTTTGTTTACATTGCTGCTGTATAAACAAAGCCCATAGCTCTCCCACCACTGATACGGTAGGACTGATCCTGCCCTGTGGGTTTGGGTCTGTCCCCTTGGATCTCCTAGGTGTTCATTATTTTTTCATTCTTCTATTTTCACCGATATTCCTCCCGTAAGTCCCGTGGACTAGAGAAGGTTTTGCTCAGTGAACACGACTCTGACTCAGGAGGAAGATCATTAATCCAGCCTGCATTCCTGGCGCCCTGTTTTCTGGTGGCTGCACAGTCTAATATTCTCATAATTTTTCCTGTAAGCTGCCTGATTTTTAGATTCCCAAGCTCTCTGATGAACTGGATTCTCAATCATCAAATATACCTACCGATTATTCGATGTTGTGCTATGCACAACAGAAAAAGAAATGGGGGCTATGTTCGGCCTGTCTTTCTGTTCGTTTCTGATCTATAGCCTGGCTTTTGGTTAAAGGAACATTTCCACACTATCATCTCGAAGTATCTCACAGCTGCTGAAAAGAGACAAAACTGAAGCCCGTGATACCTGTGCCACAGGGTAGGAGTCAAAAATCACAGTCAAGTTTAATCTAAAATGTAAACAAAATAAATGTTTGAATCATGTTACAGAATAGACAGAAAGTCAGCCTAATTTACTAAAAAGAACATGCAGGATCTAGACTTTTGCAGGCATCAGTCCAAATGAGGAAACCATAGCACAGAAGAGATCAGACAAAGACCAGTCAGTGTCACATGGATGACATCATATGAGATGACCCAAAAAGTCAGGCAGAGAGCCCAAGGCCTGGAAGTCCAGCCCTAGGGAGACTGAAGCAGAAATATCATGAATTAAAGGCCATCCTGGGCTACATGGCAAGTTTGAGGCTAGACTGTGCTACTTGTCTCAAAAACTACCCAAAGATCCTTACCTTTAAAAAAAAGTTATCACGAAAAGAAAACAGCTATTATTTCTTTACATTTATTCAGTGTGTGTGTGTGTGTGTGGTGTGTGTGGTGTCCATGTGCTCATGTGTGGAATCAGAGGACACCTTACTGGAATCAATTCTCTCCACCATGTGGATGTCAGGGATTGAACGCAGAGCCTAAGGTTTGGCGGCAAGCATCTTTGCCTACTGAGCCATCCTGCAGGCTCTTATTATTTCCCAGCTCCCCCGCTGCACCCCCACCATAAGAAGGGGTCCCAGTTGGGAAGAAGGCACTCTAGCTTGCTTCCTTCCTGTCTCATCTCCTCTGTCCTCACCAGTCGTATAGCTAAGCCCTCACCAACCACCCACCACTATCACACTTCTTAGGAGCCGTGGTGTCTGGAGTGGCTACACAGGATGTGGGAGACCTATGCCGTAGCTATATACCCATGGCAAGAACGGAATTCCTCCGATGTAATAGAAACAACTAATTTCAGATCTGAATTATAGATTATAAATAACAATTACTACTCTCAATACCATGTGCACATATTGACCACTTAGACTCTGCCACTACCCACGAACACCATTGCTCCATTTTACTGATGTAGCAAAGTGAAGTTAGACAATTCCCCAAGATCTTTAAGCTAGCACAACAGAATTGAAGATTAACACTGCATACTGCCTCATATCCCTGAATATTTTAATTATTTGTAGAAAACTGGAATTTTCTCCCCATGGCCTTGCAATTGTTAACTAAATTACTTTAAAAAAAAAAATTTAATTCCATCTCAGCTAGATATCTGCTAACTCATCGAAGGGACAAATGCAAAAGGGTGCAAACAGCACCAATAGTCTATTCTGTTCATTGTTGATTTTTACACATGAATGATTTGTTTGTTAGTTTGTTTGTTCTTCGTCGATTGTTTTTGACTCTGCTAAGATATTTGAAGTCACAGGCAAGATGGAGGTAGGGCTGTCTGGGAGATGCAGTGGAAACGACAACCTGGAAGTCAAGAGGCAGGATTTCAGCCCAGTTTCCAACAGTGCACCTCTCCAGACCACAGTACATCATGGAGAAGAAGAAATCAGAGAATGGCAGAGGTTCAAAGATCCTCTCTCTCTAGTTTTAGGTATCTAGCAATTCGTGAAGTTGGTAGCTTTGCACTGGTACCAGAGGTGTGGGTACAGCGCCCCCTACTGGCAGTCTCTCTGTACTGCCCTTCAAGGAGGTCCCGGTCAGATCAGTGCACCAGCCAGCAGGCGGTGATCAACTTCCAAGACAATTAAAAAATAAATAAAAACTAAAAAAATAAAAATAAAAAACACAATGAAATAAATTTTTAGCGTAAAATTTTCTTCCTCTCCCCTCCTTCTTTTCCTCTCCTTCCTCCTTCTCCTCCTATCCCTTCCTTCCTCTTCCCCCAACCCTCTCTCCTTCTCCCTCTCACCTCTCCCCCTCCCTCCCTCTCCCTCCCCACCCCATGTTTTTTGATACAGAGTCTATGAAGACCAGGCTGGCCTTGAACTTGCCATGTAGTTGGTGATTACTTCAATTTCTAATCCTCCTGCCTCTACCTTTCAGGTGCTAGGAAGACCAGTGTTCCCTACCAGACACAGTGATAACTGGGAAATGAACCCAGGGTCTTACACACTCTAGGCAAGCACTATAGCTCTGACCTGCATCTTGGGCCCATCGTAGGAACCCTCTGAAAGTAAGAAAAGTAAATGGATTTTTCTCTAAGCTGTATTCATTTGCTTAAAATTTGCCATTCCAGGTCCCATCAACTTCAACATCTGCCAGCTAAACCTGCTCGCCTTTGCCTGCTAAAATACAAGTTCCAGACAGTCATCTCTCTGCAACTAGACTGGCCCTTCAGTTGTCTCCTTCCATACGTGGAACTTTGCTGGTGTCTCATACAGCCCTTCCAGCTTGGACTCAAGAAAAACACACTCAGAGATTTTAGAAATGATTTTTAAAATAAAAACCTGAGCTTCAGCACACATTGAAGCAGAAACTAGAGCCGGTAATCATCTTGATTCACCTGCCCCTTCCCCCTCCCCCCCCCCACCTCATCACTTCTTCCTGGCACACCACCCTGGGATAAAGCTCTTCTGTCAGTGCCAAGTACCTCATCCTGTCACTTGCTTTCCCCATAAGCACAAAGCTCTATAGAAAAGGGTTGAGCAGATGAGAGGGAAGCCAGAGTGGATCACTAAACACAGAAGTTGTGAGAAAGACAGGTAGTCAACCCTGTCCCCAAAAGTCAACAGCGCCCAGCTACAAGCCTTGTGAAGGATGCCAGCTACCTGGGAAGCCATCAGCCAAACCATAGTATCACAGGTCTCCCCATGGTTTGAAGCCACCATGTTTGGGGAGCGAGGCAGCCATGGAGAACTGAACCAATCATTGCCTTGCATTTTTCTCTATTGCTTCGTGACTAAGGTGTTAGAAGAGGAGTTGGCGTCCATTTCCATGAGACATGATACCACAGCTATCAGATACCCACAGGAGATGTGAAACAAAACTCACAAAGCACGGAGCTCAGCCACCACTCATGGGTGCCTAATCCAGATCAAGAGTGGGAAAAGGTAGAGTGTGCGGGACAGTCAATAGAAGCCACTAATGGGTGTAGGTCCCCCCTTCTTCTCACGCCACAAGGGAAGTAGGCAAAGGCAGTGTCTTCTTTATCTCAATCATAAGGAGAGAGCTTATATTTCAGCTCCCTTGGAAAGCTTTAAAACATTTTCAGCGAAGTAGAGGGACAGCAGACGCATTCCTGAGACACTCAGGGTGACAGCAAGGTATTTGGGGATCAGTCTGTTTTTTCTGGGGTTTCTAGATACTAGTGCTCCATGGACAAACATGGTACTCAGGAAAGAAAGCTGGTCAGACTGTTTCCTGACTCAGGACCAGTGAGAAGGACAGAGAGGAACCATAGCAAGCAACTGCAAGAGATCATTCGTTGTCCTTGCAGAAGACTGGAATTCAATTCCCAGCACCCTCATGAAGCTCCCAGCTGTCTGTAACTCCAGCTCCAGGAGATGGATACCCTCTTATGACTTCTGCATGTAAACAAAAACCTACAAAAGGCATACATAGATCAGTGCCTGGTTGGAGATAAGTGCTAGTTTTCTATTTTAAAGAAGGGATTACCTCATGAAACTCACCGGTAACCCAAAATACAGAATCTAGCTCCTGTACTGCAGTCAGACACAGAAAGGAAGACATGAGAAAAGTTAGGGCCTGAATGGCCTCCATTGTCTATGAGTTAGAAAACTAAGAAAGCAGAGCTGACTGTAAGAAAATGAGAACCAGAGCGAAAAGATCAAAGACACCTCAGGAGTCCCCACCCAATGCCCTCTGGCTGAGGCCCCGCCCCTCCCAGCCCCTCTGGCTGAAGCAGGCTGTTGCTTTCAGTATATTTCCTGGAGACACTTCATTCTCCCATGGACACTTTACATTGTTGTTTCTTGCTCCTTCCCTCCTTCCCTCCTTCCCTCCTTCCCTCCTTCCCTCCTTCCCTCCTTCCCTCCTTCCTCCCTTCCTCCCTTCCTCTTTCCTTCCTTTCCTTCCTTTCCCTCTTTGGGTTTTCTTCTTCTTTTTTGAGACAGGGTTCTCTGTGTAGCCCTGACTATCCTGGAACTCACTCTGTAGACCAGGCTGGCCTCAAACTCAGAAATCCACCTGCCTCTGCCTCCCAAGTGCTGGGATTAAAGGCGTGCGCCACCACCTCCGGCTTGGGTCTTCTTCTTAACCCACTATGATATGTCTTTGGTTTGCCAGCCATATTTAAACTTTCGATTCTTGTCAGTCAGTGTCTCATCTTAATTTTTGTCAACTGTATCAGCTACAGACAGTGGATTATTCCACACCACACCACAACGATGTCGTATACTTTTCTGTCTTCCATGGGAATCTGGATAAATAGAAAGCGACTGCTAAAGTAGAGGCAAGACCTGAAAATGTCTTGAGACACTTGGGAATGTTGTGATAGAGTAAATGAGGAGAGTTAATAGATCTCAGAAAAGAGCATAATTTACGTAAAAACTGAATACTTGATACACCAACTCTGCATAATGAAGAACCATCCATTCAGAACATGTGTGTAGCTGGTTCTCTTTCTAACTGGAGGAGATTGGAATGTTAGAAATTGAGGGATTGCTGCATGTCACAACTAATATGTCACAGCTGACATGTGAAGTCACAGCTGACATGTGATATCACAGCTGATATGATATTGCAGCTGATGTGATGTCATAGAAGATCTGTGATGTTACAGATGATATGTGACGTCACAGCCAGTATGTGATGTCACAACTGATATGTGATGTCACAGCTGATCTGTGATGTCAGAGCTGATATGTGATATCACAGTTGATATGTGATGTCACAACAGATATGCAATGTCACAGCTGATATGTGATATTGCAGCTGACATGTGATGTCACAGCTGACATGTGATGTCACAGCTGACATTATGTCAAGCTGACATGTGATGTCACAGCTATGCGATTCACAGGTAATATGTGCAAGGTAGTGTTTAGAAGCAGATCCCCTGACCCCACAGTTCACAGCTTCCTTTTGCACTACTACAAGAATTCTAGATCTAGGTCCATCAGGTCTAAGTTCCAGCTATATCACTTACTAAATACTTCTCCAAACTTCATTAGCTTCGTCTTAAGTAAAATGGGAGTCATGACAAAGCTTGTTCATGGGTTTGGGAGGCAGTTAAATGAATATTTATTTAAGTATTTAGCACTGTAAGTGGCTGGATTATATATTATTCAGAAAGATGCCAGCTCTCATTACTGTGCTTGCCCAAGGAAGGCTTCTGACAACTGATAACCAGCGCAGGCAGCTGTCCGTAAGCTGCAGCACAGCATCTTTGCTTCTGTCTCTTCTAAGGTGTTTCTTACACTTTCATCCCTCATCAGCACCAGGATGAAGCAAGACGCAGCCCCACGGAGAGGCTGGCGGCAAGGAGGGGAAAGGAACTGCCCAATCTGTCAGACCACTGTTAAGGTAGCTTTAAAAAAAAAAACAAATTTAATATACTGTAGAAAGCAGGAAGATTATCACTGGGGAAAAATGAATTACTTGGGGAGCTTTTGTGCATGTTGTTGAGTGAAGGAGTATCTATCCCCTTAGACAAGCAGAGATTTAGAGTGGGGAAGAATTTAATCTGTTCCTTGAGCCCAGTTTTAACCTAAAAATATGTTTTGGGATGAGAACCAATGCCCATTCGGAGTCAAGCTGAGGGAAGGAAAACATGAAAGGGCCTGCCCTGTGCAGAAGAAAGGGAGGAAGCATTTACACCAGGAACAACTGGGCAGGCTCAGTCTAAAGGGTTAAATTGACTCTGCCACAGTCGGGATGGGAGAAAGTTACACTGGAGGACACAGGAGAAACCTACACAATTTCCACTCATTTTTTATTTGTGTTAGATGAATGAAGATGTTAAATTCAGCTGTGTTTATTTCTAATTATCCCATCCAAGAAAGCCAATATTTTAAATCCAAGTTATTTTGTTTTTATTTACATATTTTTGAGACAAGGTCTCACTCACTATGTAATTCTGGATAGCCTAGAACAAACGATATAGACCAGGCTAGCCTCAAACTCACAGAGATCTATCTATCTGCCTCTGCCTTCCAAGGTCTAGGAATAAAGGCAAATACCGCCTTACCCTGCAGTTTGAGTATAAATGATATAGCAGTATGTTTTATTATTTCACTTTGTTTGTATGTGTTGTTGTTTGGGGTGCTAGATAGTGGAGGGATTCTCAGATTAGGGATGCTCCACCTACATTAAGAATCCCTTCCTAGGGCTGAAGATGGCTCAGTGGTTAAGAGCTAATGCTCTTCCAAAGGTCCTGAGTTCAATTCCAGCAACCACATGTGGCTCACAACATCTGTAATGGGATCCGATGCCTTTCTCGTGTGTCTGAAGATAGCTAAGTGTACTCATATACATAAAATAAATAAAATCTTAAAAAAAAAAGATCCCTTCTAATTCCGTTTATAGTAAGTCATCCCAGTGACATTCTGTCATATCCATAGGTCAGTGTTTGCTCAGCCGTCATCAGAGAAGCTTTCCTGCGGACCAGAGCTGTAGACCCATGGACAAGCTGGACAGTGTGCAGAGAGGGTGGACATTAGAGCCTTCAGTCCTGAATGGGACGTTTCCGTTCAACCCTGCCCTCAGGGCTCGGGAAGCTACACAGAAGAGGCAGAAAGAGTGTAAGACCCAGACAGGAGGAACAGGAAACTGTCCTGCAGACACAACACACTGGTCCACATGTGAATCCACAGAGACTATGGAAGCATGCACAGGACTTGTACAGATTTAAGTCAGATGGGGTCCCACCGCTGAGACAGGGAAATGCACGTGGGTCTCCCACCTCTAGCCAAGATGCTATCTGCAACTGACACCTGCTTCTGAAGAAAGACTGTATTCAAAACAAGCAGGAGACACCTGTGTCTTGAATGACTTACAGGAGAGTTGAGACTTTAAAAGAAACGGTGTGTGTGTGTGTGTGTGTGTGTGTGTGTGTGTGTGTGTGTGTGATAGCACGCACTGGTGATCCCCACACAGATCACAGAGGCAAGACTATGAGGCTGAGTCCTCTTGGACTGAACCTCAAACCTGGACTATATTGTGAGACCTTGTTTAAAAAGAAGAGGGGGTAAGGGGAGGAGGAGAGAATGAAAGGAGGAAGGGAGGAGGAGAGGAGGAGGAGGGAGAGGGAAGAGGAGGAGAATGGGGAGCAGGAGAGGATGGGAGGGAAGAGAGGAGGAGGAGGAGAACGGGAAGGAGGAGAAGAAGAAAGAAGGAGGGGAGGAGAGGTGGAGGGGATCTGGACAAGAAATACTATTCTTGGTCTGGGACAGAGCACTGGCCCATCAGGGATAGCACCCTGGGTTTGGTCCCCAGTGCTACAGGGGAAAAAAAGAAGAAGGGAGGGGAGAGAACAGGAGGGGACAGAAGAAGAAAGGAGAGAAGAATACTGCCCTGTTAGAGATCTCTCCAAAGCAAGCGAGATCTCTGGAGTTGGGAGCAACAGGGTGTCTCACTAGCTACAGTGCTTGCTACTAAGCTGGACACTGAGTTGTCAGCAGACACTGTGGGCAGGAGAATCCCACCTGAAGTATTTCATTTTAATGAAGCCTTTTACACCAGGAAATTTTGCTTGTGTGGGAAATTATTATTTTACAAAGATTAGGAAAAGAAAAAAAACAGAAGGCAAAATGCTGACAGCATCTTCCTAAAGGTGACCTTAACTTTAAAGCATCGTTCCACACGCAGATGCTAGGATGCAGAGTTAGGATCTTGACTGTGGTTAGCATCTGTGGCTCTTAGCAAGGACAAGGAGGGGAGGGAATGGACACAGACGGGAAGCAGAGCCTTTCAGAGGCTGACGTGTTCTGACCAGGAGAGCTATGACTTCAATCCTTTACCTAGACTCTCATAACCAGAAGCTGTCTCCATGATCCAGGAACAACAGGAGAAGATGGCGCCTCAGCTAAGAGAGCAATATGACTGAGAACTGGAGTCTTCTGGTCTCTGAGTTGTTCTGGGAAGAATTATCTTCCTCTCTGACTCCCGATAAACAAATCAGCCTCTCTTCCTTTCTCCTAACCCAACTGGATCAAATAAACCCACATATCCATTATCTCAATCCTAAAAACTCATTTGACATGAAATACTCTCCTTGTGAGCATCCATTCTTTCTCCACCCTCTCCCCATCCAATTACCCAATTCAGTCTTTATCAGAGACCACATTGATCACCTTCCCTGGGTACCAGTGTGTGCCACCAGCTCCCCAGGGGTTGGGGGGGGCTCACAGTCCAGTCTGTGCAGCCCACTTTAAAGTCAGAAGAATAGCAAAGGAGACTTGCCCAAGGTCGCAAAGGAAACCTGGGGTGACACAAAATCCAAACCCACAAAGCAGTGTGCCTCAGGGTCCCCTGGGAAGACAGGCTCCAACCACTTCATTGGGGTGCCTATCTTTCCTGGCATCTGGCATGTCTTTGGACAAGTTGCAAAGCGTGTGGAGAGGGGTGCTTTAGGGTTAAGATAGTCACAGGAATCACCTTCTTTACTCTCACAGACATAGTTTGTTCTGTCCTGGAGGATATCTTTGGAAAGTCTTATAACCAAAAATGTTTCCTGTTATTTATACCTGCTTTCTCCTCTCCACACCCCACTGTTGACAGGAAAAGCAGCCAGTCATTGTTATGTGTACTACAGATATACATGTGCAAATACAACTTGGGGAGATTCGAGGGTGCATTCCATTTGTTCCAAGTCCTGGGAAAATGTTTGCTTCTGAGGTAGAAGCAGGGTTGGCAGCTTACACCCAAGAGCGATGATACTGTCAGCAGCGGAAAACAGCAGGCAGGTTATCAGATGCGCCAACTGTGTGTGGAAATGTCAGGCTCCTTGTCCCTTGAGGATGTCTACAGCGCAATGCAATTCCTTGTCCAGAACCTGAAAGAGAGACCTCAGACAGCGTGAGGAGACTATTCAATAAGGAATTCTGACAGAACCATGACTTTGTAAGTGAAGAAAATTTTATCACCTGGTTTTGGAAGCTGAGGGTGTAAGAGACTATGGAAAATTCAGAATAGAAGGTACAAGGAAAGTTTCAGCAATTTCCTACAGACCCGGGAAGAAGGCTGGAGCTGGCCCCGGGGCAAGGCCTCCAAGTGTGCATAGAAACCGCAGGGGAAGCTGTGGACCCAGAAAGGAGTCCAGAACCAACCCAGGGTAAGGTGCCCAGGTGGTAGAGTCCCACATGGAGGGCTGTGGAAGCCAGAACCAGGCCTAAGCTGATCTAAGTGCCGAGAGCCCTAAAGCAAGCATAGGAGGCCATGAGCTGCACAGGATACGCTCCCAGGTACATGGAATCCTAAACAGGCATGAAAGGCCAGAAAAGCCAGAGTCAGGCCACGGCTGACCCAGTCACGCAAAACAGCCAAGGAGGTGAGGACCAGCCAAGAGTGTGTTAACCCTTTGATAGTGACTGTCATCAAGGCACTAATCAACTCTTGGAGGAAGATTACAGACAGAGCCTACAAGTGTATCAGTCTACAGAGAAAACGGCACTTACTCTAGTTCTCTTACAAACATTGCAAATCCCTCCACTGAATGAAGAACATGGACTGGGGTGTGTGGATTGCTGTGGAGGACACAAGTTTACATAACCAGCAAATGAACTCCAGATACACACATCCTGGTGCAGAGACACAAACGACATGAAAAGACACAGGCCAATTCAAGCTACTAATTCCATTGTAATGGCGCCCAACCAAAACGGCTGGAAAGAACTTTCCGAATTCAAGAGAGTGATTCTCTTGAACTAGCTGTGTCTGAACAACTCCAAAGAGATATGCCCGGGCTGTGAGAACAGACACAAACATGAAGTCCAGAAGCAACTTTGCGATATGGAAACAGAGGTCATTGAGGAAATAGAATGGCTGAAGAATAAATCAAAACTATACAAAGACGATTTGAGGGGGGCTACGAGGGGGGTCATAAGAAAGCACATGCACTTGCGCATGCGCAAGCAGAGCATGCAGGGACTGGAAGGTAAGCAGAGAGCTCTGCCTTCACTCTTGTATTTCAGCTTCACAGAAAATGGCCTGAGTCCCAGGTCGCTGTCCAGATGCAAAAACTCCGAGTAAGAGCAGAGTGGCAGGACCTTTCATCAAAATATTGAAGCAAGTGAATGCACAAGCGGGGTGGGCTGGCCAGAGGGGCTCTTCCAGGCTCCCCTCTATGATGTACCTTCCCTTAAAAGCAACCCACTCGCTCATCCCTCAGCCAGGAGGAACCTGCTGAGGGCTGTCATTCACAGCCTTACTCAGGGAACTGTCGCATCTTGGAATGGAGGGCTTCAGCTGAGAGGGACTCCCATTTCCTCTTCTGTTTCCAGGGTCTGTCCCCTGTGGGAGGGGCATTCATATTAAGCTCAAGGAAACAATTGAAGAGCAGGGGCGATGGGAGAGGGAGTACAGGCTAATATGCAAATCTGTACGGTCATGGTGTGAAGCTTACCACCACGTGCATCTGTGAGACTGACCTCTGTTTACTTCTCAGCTTGGCACAAGTTGCAAGGATTGAGGGCCAGCACACAGAACTGAGCAGACCAGAGTTGAAAATACTAGGGAGTGCCCAGATTTTAGCCCTTGTGGTGATTTGAATATGCTTGGCCCAGGGAGTGGCACTATTAGAACGTGTGGTCTTGTTGGAATAGGTGTGTCAAAGTCACTGAGGGGCTTTAAGACCCTCATCTTAGCTGCCTGGAAGCCAATCTTCCACTAGCAGCCTTCAGAGGAACATGTAGAACTCTCAGCTCCTCCTGCACCATACCTGCCTGCATGCTACCACCTTGATGATAATAGACTGAACCTCTGAACCTGTAAGCCAGCCCCAATTAAATGTCCTTATAAGAGTTGTCTTGGTCATGGTGTCTCTTCACAGCAGTAAAACCCTAAGGCAGCCCTAGAACCTGCCCAACAATCAGAACCTTTTGGTCAAACATACAAAAGAGGCAGCAATACCAAACACACTAATCCAAAATGTTAGCATATAATGCTTTTTAAAGCGTGGTCCAGTCTCACTGTGTATGACTATGCAAGTCTGTAATCCCAAACCTCAGGAGGCAGAGGCAGGGGGACCACAGAAGTGAGGCCAGACTGGTCTATGTAGAAAGATGCTGTCTCAAAAACTGTTTCTGTAATCTGTCTTATTGCCCTCTTCCATATTTTTTCTCCTCCGCATTTCCCTAAACATAGCTCACTAAGTCATATCTGCCTGGCCGCCTGATGAAGACAAGTCTTCACATGTATAACACAACGTGAAATTTAATTTTATACGTACAACACCAAAGCTTGGCCCGGCCACACTATCTTTTTTTAATTTTGTCAAGATTTATATAGTAGTCTGTCATCTAGTCATTGGCCTGGAAACAGAGAGGAATCACGTCAGCTTATGAGAAATCTCAGAGTCTGTATTGTCATTTTTCTTCTTCTCCCAAGTTTGTCATCAAAAGTGATGCAGATGTTTGCGGCATGTCTCGATGACAAGATGATGAGAGGCCACGAGAACAAGAACATCAGCCTAGCCATGGGCTGCTCACAGATGTCTCACACTCAATATATGTAATGATGTCTTTTAAAGCATCTGACCAGTGGTATGCGTAGGGCGGAACCTCTAGATGTCCCTCCTACCTTTCTGGACCAATCAGGACCAACTGGGCTGCACCTCATCTGTACAGCATAGAAGAGCTGGCCCTGGTGGCCTGGTGAGGCAGCCTGAAGGCTTATGTACAGGAGAGCTGGCCCCGATCCCATGCCATACCCTACACACACACACACACACACACACACACACACACACACACACACCTCTGCAGCAAGTGGGTGAGCTGGTTCTAAGGGTGAGAGAGCTGCCCTGCCCCTTGTCTGGGCAAAGCTGAAGAGCTTACCCTGGTGGCATGGGTGATCCATGGCACAGGGCAACAACAGAATATCTGAGAAGAGTCCTGTGAGAATCTAGCAGTGTTAGCTGAGGCCTCACGCCAGACCAATGGCCACTGCCATGAACATTTGCAAGTAAAGCTGTGTGATCAAAAGAGTGTATTGTGTGACACACTGTGACACACCGAAGCTTCCATAACAGATGGTTTATGTTTGTTTTGTTTGTTGGCAGTTTTTTTTTTTTTTTTATGTGAGGGAGATTGCAAGGGCAGAGGGCAGGTATGAAGGGAGATGAGTGGGACTAGGGTACATGATGTGAAATTCACAAAGAATCAATTAAAAGTTAAAAACAAATTCAAATGCCAGAGTTGTTCCTCGAGTGAGCACACCCTCAAGACTCAGCTCAAGATCATTTCTCAGAATTTCCTGTCTTCCCTGGGCCCAGAACTGACAGTTCTTCCTCTGAGCCATCCATGCATCACACATGCTTCCATCCGGTACCCATGATCAAGCTTGTCTTTGAGTGGCAAGAACTTCCTTCCTTCGTCTTTCTCCATAACGCACTTAGCAACCTGGAGTCCCCTCTCTGCATTTGAGCTGAACATGCACCTTGCTCCCAACAATTGAAGTAGGTCACTCCTTCTAGCAACACCATGGTAACCCCCTCTTTGGTAATCTGTGGTCAAATACATTCTGGAGTGTATCAGGAAAGCATAGGCAATAATCTGATCCAGTATGGAGTGGTTTTTCAATGCATGCACAGTAATACTAAAATCCGTCCTCAAAATAATTTAATTTATAGGGAAAATATAAGCCCTATTTGCTATCTCATGCCTGTTCATGATTGGCTGTGCATGTGATTAAAATCAGATGCATCATGGGAAAGAACAGGTACATCAAAGAGTTACATAGCCCAAGTCTATTGCTCAAAGCAGAAAATCACCTACGCTAAGCCCTTAGCAACTGACTCTTGGACCACAGCAGGACATCCTGGAGTAACCAGGTGCCCTGAGCATTCTCCAACTAAAACAGTCCACTGTTCCCTAGCCTCGTGTCTACCGAAAACAATACACCAAGACCAGACAAAGACCACTGAGAACAAAATCTCACTGTGTAGCCCAGACTGGCCTGGAACTCTCCATGTATGCCAAACTGGCCTTGAACTCGAGACCCTCTTTTCTCAGCCTCCAAAATGCCACCACAGGCCACAGCCCTCTCTGTTTTATTAACAGTCCCGTGACATCCAGAAACCTTGCTCTGTTCATCCCAGGCCTGGTCTCTCAGAGTGCCGGGCAGCTCCTCGTCAGCTCAGTTCATTTGAAGCATCTGCCAGCCCAAGTCACCATTTGCTCTAGTCAGTCTACTGTGCCTCTCCTCACCTAGACAGGAAGTCTACTGAGGGCAGGCCTATGCCTGGCTTCACCCCTGTCTATAACCTCAACACCTTCATAGAAAATCTCCTGCAAAAGCTGAGTGTTTAAGACAAGAGAAAAACAGAGGGCCTGGTGGGGCCGGAGGCAGATTTGTCTCTCCTGGCACCTCCCCACTAAGCCTATTGGGCTTTCTCTCTCTACAGCCCAGCTTCCAAAATGGTGGGCAGACTACATGAAGGGGTAAGGGGTGGGAAAACTGCCTACAGTAAAAGTATCTGATCATGCAATGACTAAACATTAATTCTAAATCAAGCTCATTTTAAAAGAAATAGAACGTGAAAATCATCTGTAATTAAAATGTTGCCATGACCACTGTTTAAAAATAAAAAAGGGAAAACAAACCCTCTCAGCGCATAAAGACTCCACAGTACACCAGGTAACGCTCGCCCTTGGTGCACTGCGCAGCCGCACTGCAGCGTTGTTCTGGATGCAAACCGCAGTGCTTTATTAACACACAACGTATTAACATCCTTCTCTGAGATGTAATATGTACAAGTTTTAATATTTCCTTACGGGCATTCTCAGTATGTAAGTTTCAAGTTACTATAGCTTTGGATTGCATTGCTCCAGAACGGTGGTTCTCAGCCTTCCTAATGCTGTGTGACCCTTTAATACGCTTCCTCATTGTGGTCTCTCTCAACCATAAAATAACTTCACTGCTACTTCATAACTGTTGTTTGGCTACTGTTATGAATCATAATGGAAATATCCGTGTTTTCCAATAGTCTTAGGCGACCCCTGTGAAATGGCCACTCCACCCTCCCCAAAGGGGGTGGTGACCCACACGTTGAAATCCACGCCACTAAAATGTTTGATTTTTTAAAATTTCTATTCGAGGACCAGTGAGATAGCTCAGTGGATAAGGACAACCTGGAACCCTCAGGTAGAAACAGAGATCAGAGTCCTACAAGCTGATGTCTTGGGGTTAGGGCAGAATTACCGGCAGTTTCTGGAATGGCCCTAAACCTATTTCTGCCATTTTGCATTATGTATTCATGCAAAACAGCATTCTCAGCATTGACGATTATAAAATCAGCTATTGACACGCTCTGAGAAGGGCAGAAGATGCTCCCACCCACGCCTCAAATATTCAGCCAAGATTCCGTTCTTTATGGAAAAACAAGCACATTTGTCTCATTAGTATGCAAATTTGCCTTTATATTTAACAAACAGGGAGATTATCTGTATAATAAAGAGTTGTTTAGAGTAAAATTCTTTATAATTTATTATCAGGGAATGTTTGATTTGTATGTCTATTTGGTCTGTGTAACAGTTGCTTGGGTATAAAGGGATCTTGACTGGAAAGAGTTTATGAAGCCCAGCTCTGAGGCCCTTCTAGGTCCAGAGCAAAACTTCCAGGCTCCTAACCACTGTCTCTGTGGTCCTCCGTCAGTGTAGCAGCAGACATGAGACTAGAGGAAGGCAAAGGAAAGGTGTTCATGTCATGGTCCCCTAGACACGGTGACACAGAGAGGAAGGAGCCAAAGACAAGGTATACCATCCTGGGTGCAGCATCAGCAACTGGGTTCCTGTAGCCTGGCCCCATGTTACACAGTTTCCAAAACCTCTTAATAGTCTATTCGGTTATGGCTCCACAGACGGATCCACGGACGGATCCATGGACAGATCTACAGACGGATTCTGTCGGTGCTCTCACGGTCCAATCTCATCCTTTAAGCTCCACCTCTAAACATGGCACGGGGGACTAAGCTGTGTGGGAGTGGGGAGTGGCACTCGCTTCACATCCAAACCCTGACAGCTACATAAAACAGGCACACCAGCCGGGCGGTGGTGGCGCACGCCTTTAATCCCAGCACTTGGGAGGCAGAGGCAGGCGGATTTCTGAGTTCGAGGCCAGCCTGGTCTACACAGTGAGTTCCAGGACAGCCCAGGACACACAGAGAAACCCTGTCTCGAAAAACCAAAAAAAAAAAAAAAAAAAAAACCAGGTACACCAATCAAACACTCCCTACAGAAGAATGAGTGAGCTAAGATGAAGCATGGCAGATAATAGCAGCACTGCATCGAAAGAAGGACTCACATGAGCTATGCGGAAACCTTGCAACTCTACACTGCCATTAAAGGACGATCTGTGGGCTAGCAAGCTGGCTCGTTCTCACAAGCCTGACCACCTGAGTTTGATCCCCACAGAGTGGACCGAGAGAACTGATTCTCCAAGTTGTTCTGTGGCCTCCACATGTTTGCCATACACAACCAATAAATAAATATGATTTTTAATAATATATATGATTATGTTATAATTATTATTAATAAAATCATATATTGTTTATAATATATTGTTTATAACATTATTATATATTCTACTTATTATAAGTTTATATATTATATAATGTTATATATTATATGTTAGTATATATTATCATATTATATATGATATATTAATATAAATATAAATAAATATTATTGTAAATAAAATTATGTGGGTTTTTTTTGTTTTGTTTTGTTTTTCGAGACAGGGTTTCTGCCCTGGCTGTCCTGGAGCTCACTCTGTAGACCAGGCTGGCCTCGAACTCAGAAATCCGCCTGTCTCTGCCTCCCAAGTGCTGGCATTAAAGGAGTGCGCCACACCGCCCGACTGTGTTATTTATAATAGAAATAAAATTTATAATATATTAAATAATGAATAATGAATAATAAATCATTGTATTTATTATATAAATTTAGAATACAAATGATTATAAATAAAATAAATATTATAAATAAAATTATAAATATAAATAAAATTGTATTATAAAATATTATAAATAAAAGTATAAAAATATTAATATTAATACATATACATACCTCACGTAACCCATGACCCACATCATTAGGTGTAAACTATGTTCATAGTGTGTTAACAAATTAAGAACAGCAACAGCAACAGCAGATATCTGTGACTGTAGGGAATGAGATCACAGTTAGGCCCATAGGGAAAGGGGTCTGATGGCCACAGTCCAAACTGTCAGAAATAATCACCTTCTCTAAGATGGACAGACATAGGCTTTCCCAAGATCATTCAACAGAGAAAGGGAGACTCTGAGAAAGCCTTGGGTTTCCCTCCCCAACCCCACCCCAGAAGCTGAGCTGCCGAGTCCTGCATGGCCGCTGGCTGCAGAAGAGACTGCTTGACACAGTTCCTGCCCCTGAAGCAGAGCCAGCAGGGCATTGGCCTCCACAAGTATTGATGGTTTCTGGTATAAGGCTTGTTTTTTAATACTGTACATGTATGTGTTCATGTCCCTCCTTTGGGAATGCTCTCCCTGTTGCAGTTAATGACTCCATAATAATTAGAAACAGTAAGGGAGAGGGGCTGGAGAGATGGCTCAGCAGTTAAGAACACTGACTGCTCTTCCAGAGGTCCTGAGTTCAATTCCCAGCAACCACATGGTGGCTCATGACCATCTATATAGGATCTGATGCCCTCTTCTAGTGTGTCTGAAGAGAGCAACAGTGTACTCACATACATAAAATAATTAAGTAAATCTAAAAATAATAATAGTAATTAGAAACAGCACGAGTCCAGGAGATGAGAATGTGTTCCTTAGCAAACCAGTAAATGTTTTGGCCTTCAGGACAGCCCTTAAGACTGTGGGAAAGTGACAGCTCTGGTGCTGCCCGCAATACCGAGCTCGGGCGTAGGCCTGGGGGATTAAAGAAATACTCAGACTCAGGTCATCCTTGTGAGAGAATACCAATGCCTTTACTGGGTAGGTTCAATATATACACCAAGCCAGGGAAGGAAAAATACAAACTCAGGAAAAAATAGGAACTCAACTGGGGGGCAATAGGATGTCAAGTGTAAATTCCCTTCCTGGGGCATCATCCTTCAACAGGATATTTTTGATCTTAGAGGAACCACAGAATGTTACTTAGTAGACAGCAACATACAGAAAGGCTCAGCCAGGGCATAGAAGCCCTTTGGGGTCCTACAAGTCCCCGTTTTTATTTTTATAAGCCAATAGCATCTGTCTTAGGTTACCTTCCATCAATACCAATTACCGTCATTGGGAATCCCTGCCAGCCTCAGGGCCCCTGTCTTAGGTAGGTAAGGACTGCAAAGTTGTTGCCCGTCATTGACTAACTATTCTTGGTAAAAGGCTGAGCCAAACCTGGGCAGAAGGGTTCTCTCCTGCCAGCAACAGGAGTACCTGCTTAGTAACTGCCTGGGACTGGATCTGCTGTCTGTAAAAGCGGTAAAGAAATATCAATTCTGCTGTGGCTGCCCCAAAGGCTAGGACTCCTAGAGACAAGAACCTGGAGCCCATCCTTTAAGGAGCCTTCCGGCCAGTTTGAGTCCTGCCAGAAACTTCTTTCCATACAATTAACATTAATATTAACATAAAGAAATTGTTAGTTTCTCAGAATTAGCAGCAACTTTTCCAGTAGTCTTGTTGGTGGGAACTATGACCAGCCAAGTCAAGCTGCTTATCCCTATTGACATCTGAACTGGGGATTTCCTCACAATGGTCCAGTAGATCTTCCCTTTGGCGAGGCTGTGTAGTGACAGGGCGAGGCTGCCTAGTGACAGGGTGCACACAATGCTCAGGAATCCAAACAGGACTTTCAGCATCTTTAGGAAAAACACAAACAGAACCTCTCACCCTGACTAACACAGGGTCAGGGCCTTTCCATATACCTGCTGACAATTCTTTCTATTTCACTAAGCCCAGTGCCTTCTGGGCTTGTTTCCAATGTCTGTCTGCTGCAGACAGTGCATCCTTATCCACTAATAAAAAATTTAAAATATATAAAATAAAGGATAATCTTGCATGAGGTGAGGTAAACTCCTCCATTTTTGCTTTTTCAAGATAATTTTTCAAAGTTAAATAAGTTCTTTCTACTATAACCTGGCCTTTAACAGCTGAGCTATATCTCCAGCCCTGAGTTACTAGTTAAACCAACTTTTAATCATATCTAATAAACACTTTTTAAACATAAAACAGAACAACAATCATTTAAACAATGAAACAAAAACAGACAATTAATGGATTGGCACGCCAAGAACAGACAATAGACAGGGAAAGCAAACTTAAGGATTTCTCCAGTAGCAGCCAGAGAGAAAGCAGGACATATCCCAGGAGGGCTCTGAAACAGTCTTTTCTTTCTCTTTGAGTTTCTCTGCTTTGAACTGCTGGGTGTAGTCATCGAAGAGTTTCTGGTTCATCTCCATGAAGAGTTTCAGAGCATTGTATATCAGGCCATGTATTGTCTTGTTCCAATGGGTCTCTGAGTTGAGGTATAAGGATGGAAACATGATGGGCAGAATTTTCACTGCATTGTCACTGATTAAACTCATGATGTACTCATTATTCCAGTAATAGAGTGCCCACTCTGCCACCTGGAAGTGAGGACTGGAAACACATTTGGCTAACTGTCAGAAAAGAGGCTCCATGATCTTCACAAATTCTAATGGTTCAATTACATCTAAATTTCTTCTAATTCATTTAAGAACATTACTTTTTTTGGACTGTGAGTCTTGGCCAGTATTTGAGAAGTGCCATTACCACTGGTTCAGTAAGGGTGTTTGTCGGAAGCCAGGACCCTCGCCCCCTACCCTCACCCCCTATCTTCCTCCACCTGCACAATGCCCCTGCAGCTTGGCAACCACCAGATTCTGTTTGACGGCAGTAAGCTGTTCTCAGGCAGTGTACCATGTCCTCTAAGAAAAGCAGAGAATGGGTTGGCAACTACAGATAGGAAAAGCAGTGTACCATATCTCAAAGAAAGGCAGGTGGACCACCTATTGTTCCAGGGCACAGGCCGAGAAGATTCTGTACTTTCCCACCACCTGGTCTCTCTCACCCCATCCCCTTGTAAAATGCATTATAAAAAGGTGCTTTGCACCCAAATACACGACTCTTGACAAGCTGGGTGCTTCCTTGAGTCCTTCTTCTTTCTCGCTCATTCTTCCAGGTTGCGATCCCCCTGTACCCACGAATTACTAAGGACCTGCAGGTCGGGTCAGGTGCTGTTCTTCTCTAAAAACTGCATGACACAGTATGCCAGCTTGGGATGGTAGACACTCAGCAACACCTTCAACAGGGAAATCTTGTGCTCTTCCTTTAGTGGTAAGGCAAATATATTAATTATACTTCCCAAGATCTCCAGTAATTTTGCTATGCCATTGTGGTGCTCTGTCTCATAGATAAACCTGTAAATATAATATTGATCTGTTTCCTGATGTAAGCGTGCAGGCCTAAGAACTTCACATAGATTCTGTGCTGGGTCGTTTTTAGAAAATCTCTCTCCCAAGGATCCTCACTGTCAAAGAGTTCTAGAAGCTGCAATACAAACTTCTGATCAATTTTTTTTTTTCTAAATTGGGCTGGAAATCTGGAGAGTCTAAAAATCTTTCATGAACAAGCTGCAGATGAGGCCAGGCTGCTTCTAACATTGGTTCATCTCCTTCTGGGTCGAATTCTGCTCCCGTAGGATCGGAGAAGGCTGGCAAAATTCGAAATATATTAACTGCAAACATGTGGACGGCTTTGGGGTAAATGGGCTCTGTGATCGCATTCCAGTTGTGGGTGATATACTCCACTGTATTGCTTAGCGCAGCTTGCTTTACTTCTTTCCACTTCAGGTCACTCAGTGGGTCAGAAGCAAAGTCAAAGAGGACACAACACTGACGTAGCTTCTGGATGAAAAGCTTCTCTTGACCCACAGGAGGAACATCTTGTAAAGATGGGAATTTTTGCAGTTCTCTATTATTGCTGGCATTAAACTGTGAAGAGTTCTGCCATTTGTCTTTCTTCACAGGGACTACGATTGGCTGAGGGACTGCTACTTTTATTTTAGTAGCTGTTGAAGACTGGACAGCTCCAAGGCTGTTTTGCCTGCTGGCTATCTCTACTTCTGCGGTATCTTGTCCTTCTTTTGAACCTTTTCCACTTTTCACTAGTTTTGGTGGTTCTTTCTCTTTCTTGTTTTCATTTGGCATGACTGGTGCAGACCGCGGCCTCTGCAGCTCTTGCAGCCGCCTGCCACTACTGCTGCTGCAGCAGCAGAAAATGCTCCTGGCCTGGCCATCGTGCCATCTTGGCTGCTACTGAGTAGCTCATTCGCTCTTGTTTCCCCTTTTCCACGCTCCCCTTCTAATTTTTTGACCTTGCATTTCCTCAATGTTTCCCTTTCTAAAATCTCTCTCTCATCTTCAGAGCTGGAGCTATTCTCCGCCTCATATAAGGATTCCTTACCTGCATCATCCTGTGCCAATACTCGTAGAAAGGAACTCACAATTCCATGGCGCAATCAAAGCTCACACTCAGTAACGCTGCTTTCAGTTTGATCCTACGCCACCTTCTCCAATACGTTCCACTCACTGAGCCGCCTGCAGGCTTCTTCCAGGAATGATCCCATCAGGTTCTCCTCTCTTTCCCAATCTCGGTGGAACCTCCACTTGACAGCTCTGGCGCTGCCCACAATACCGAGCTCGGGCATAGGCCTGGGGGATTAAAGAAATACTCAGACTCAGGTCATCCTTGTGAGAGAATGTCAATGCCTTTACTGGGTAGGTTCAATATATACATCAAGCCAGGGAAGGAAAAATACAAACTCAGGAAAAAACAGGAACTCAACTGGGGGGGCAATAGGATGTCAAGTGTAAATTCCCTTCCTGGGGCATCATGCTTCAACAGGATGTTTTTGATCTTAGAGGAACCACAGAATGTTACTTAGTAGACAGCAACATACGGAAAGGCTCAGCCAGGGCATAGAAGCCCTTTGGAGTCTACAGAAAAGAACTCTGAAAACATGGGTTCAAGAATATATAATTTCTCAACTATGCAAAATATAAGGATGCAATATGAATTGTATGAGGGGCCTCATGTACCTAAAAGAGCAGAGACAGCTGCACTAATGAGCCAGCTTGTCAGAAAGATATTAAGCAAAGAGAAAAAAGAGATTTAGGGAATGGTGATTTCAGAGCAACATCCCACCCAGACAGCTTATTGTTTGTGCTTACAAAGGCAGCAGATCTCTGAATTCATTTGCTATGTTTAAAAAATGCACTTGCTGTCTCTAAGAATCAAGGGGCTGAGGTCATAAAATGCTGATTCATAGAATAATTAAAAGGGATAATTAATCCCTTAATTATCCCTCGGGGTAATGGTTAAATTGATATGTAAATAAAAGACTGCACTTTGGTCTGTAAGGGCTGACTATTTACACAGCTGTCTCAAGAGCCAGCTGGAGCAGAACACAGAGCAGTCAGCTTGTACCATGGTTGACTTCAAGTCATTTCTTCCATGGCTCCCAAACACCCTTCTTCAGGACCCCCCTCAGCACTGAGGCTGGCCCTTGGCACTGAGCAAAGCACCCTTCAATAGCAACAAACATGCAGTGCAGTCAGACATGTTTCATGGTCAGAAAAAGGAACACTCAGAGTGAAAAGCCATGGTTCTGTCAAGCCCTGAAAACAGACTTTGGATATCCTTTCCACATTCAGCACACTGGCGACACCCACAGCATACCTTACTTCTGGGCAGAGACAGCTTTATGAACCTGTGCTCTGTGCAATAACCAGGACCTCAGGACAGAAGACAGTCATGCTCATTTAAATATGCTACTGTTGCCATCTTGATTTTTTAAATTTTTTTTATGATCTGTTTTAATTCTTATTTTCAAAGCATACTATCACAGAGCTGAGCCTCAACCCTTTGAAATTCTGGTTGTTAAAGAGTATCATATTTTCACTTTTAATTATAAAGCTGTGTGCTCCCTGTATTCTACATTCCCAGCCTCAGGGCTTCCTGCAAATTCATGACTCCCCATGGTTACAGAAAAGAATGTTTTCCCAGCAGTATCTGAAACAAAATAAAGAAAAGCCCCAAACGTATGCAATTAGCTAATGAGGTCTCATCCCAAGCCAAACCTCACCCTTGAGACATATTTTCATGAAAGACTTTAAACCTAATGTCTTACTGTCATTTATGATCATGAGCCAAGTGACCAGGACCTCCCCTTCCTACCCTGAACTTTGTTACATAATTCAGCATCTGCTCCTTATGTCTACTGTCATTATTAGATGTCCTGTCTTCTGTCCATGTACACACACTGCAATACCCAGTTGTATGGGATGTGCAGAAGGGAGGATGCTTCTGAATTTTGGTCAAGGCCATGAATATCTCCTCATCTCCATCCCAAATAAAATGTTCATCTGACAGCTTCCAGATCTCATACTGCCTCCAGGTCACCCTGGGCACCTGGCCAAAGGTGGATGTCCAAACTGCAACACTGTCAGATGTCCTTTGAATGGCCCTAGGAAAGCTGCATTCGTGGCCTGTGGGACACAGCCTGTGAGCTGGTCAAATCATCCCTCCATAAAGGGAAGATGATGTCACAGACTAGCAAGCTTGATGACCCTCCAATGTCCCCACCACAAGGACAGGTCTCTTCAAGGTAAGCTGTACATAGCTGAGCACTTCTATCCAAAAGGTACCTACAATAACTAGAGGACCAAAGGCAGCTCCCCTTCCTTTGGTGCCTGGGTATGTTAGGCAGAATAAACTCAAAGATGTTCACATCTTAGTTCTTGGTGTAGGTGACTATTACATTACAGGCCAAAGGAGAATCCTCAACTATCTAAGTGTTCTCAGCAGAATCACAAGGACCCTTAGAAGTGGAGGGAAGCCAAAGAGGAGATTGGGGTCCTATGAGAAGGATTCAACATACTGTTGCTGGCTTTGAAGATAGAAGATGGGACCATAGACAAGGCCAGAAATAGACAACGAGTTACGTTCACTACTTGCAGCTCCTGAAAGAAGCCTAGCGTGGGAGACACTTTGACTTAGCTTTGTAAGACCGGCATAAGATACTAACCTACAGAGCTATAAGATAATAAACACCTTTGCTGTCATCATTAACTTAGTGGTAATACCAAGTTCTCGGGGATCTGCTCATCTGGTCTCTGCGATAGGCAAAGTGGAACAGAGGCATGAAAGGAGTTCTCAGAATGCCCCACACTGCTCCACTCACAACAGTGACACCACCATGCAATCATGAGTAAAGCAAAAGATGAGAGAAATAAGTGGAACATGGTCGCTCCTGCCTGAATCCCAGCACTCTGGAGCCAGAGGCAGGAATGTGAATCCAAGGCCGGCCCAGGCTTCATAAACATATGCAAAGCCTAAGACACAGAGAGAGCGTTGTCTCTAATTACCTCGAGTACTTTGCATGTTCAGAGGCCTGGGTTTGATCCCCAGCACTGCCAAGGCTTACATAGCATATTTTCCTGTCTGTTCATTATCCCACAATGTGAGGGACTCACTCACTCAGGAACTCTGTGAAGACCCATTACATAAAGATCCACTGAACTCAGAAGCCCTCAAATTTCCCTTCACTCTATCCTGACTTAATGCTCCTGACTATTAAATAATAGTCAGTGATAATGCTGCTATTGATGGTAGATTTCCAAGGGATGATAGATGGTAACGCGTAATGAATATCCATTCCCTTTTTTTTTTTTTTATTGGAAAATTTTTATTGGAAAATTTTTTTACATTTCAGATGTTCCATTCCCTTTTTGTCCTTTCAGAAAGAGACAAAAGGTTTAACATCGACTTCCTCTTGATCAGCACAATTGTTTTATAGTCCAAGGCTCTGCTCAGATCCTGATGGATGAAAATCAGGACACACTGCCAATGGACAGAGGACCATGTACATGATTTTCCCGGTGCTTGTAAAATGGTTGAAGCAGAACCCAGCCCACAAGTCCTGCTCAGATGCCAGGACAGCTGGTGAGCATAATCTGAGGGCTTTATAAAGCCAGTGTCCTTAAAAATAACTTTTCCCACTGGCTGCTCACTCTCAGCTGCCACATAAGGCTGGTCCTGGCTTTGACCTATAAAACTCCAGAATTATTTTCAAAAACATCTTCTTTGCAACTTGTTAGACTTCGGCACGCAGCTTAGAACAGACAACACCAGACCAAACGGTTCCAAGGAGGGGATGTTATGCAGGGCAGAAGGCAAAGGTGGGGAGAGAAACAGGAGAAGATGGCAGAGAGAAAAGAGGATTGAAGTAGAGAGAAGTGGAGGCCGGCCATGACCAGGTGGAGAGAGGGGGAAGGGAAGGGGGAGGGGTGAGGGGACAGAGGGAAGCTAGAGGCAAGAGAGCGAGAGAGCAAGAGGGTAAGAGAGAGGAGGGGGCAAGCAGCCCCTTTTATAGTGGGCAGGCCTACATGGCTGTTGCCAGGTAACTGTGGGGAGGAGCACACCTGGCTGTTGCCCGATAACAGTGGAGGTGGAGTTTAGACAGAATACTAACACAACTGGCCTCAGACTGACCAGTTTATGAGCAGGAGACCAGGATGGGAGTGAGATCTGATAAGAATGAAGGCTAGACAGACAGAGCCTCATCAGCGGCTCAGGGGCCCTGCTTGCTTTAAAAAGAAAAAAAAAAATCAGGGAAAAGCAGATCATGGAGACAGAGAGACACAAGCTCTTCATCCCCTGGAATGGAATAGCTGAGAGGGTACCTGGGCCTCCATCCTCACACAAGCCACACAGGGAACGTGGTACCCATGTCCTTCTTACTGTCACCAAGACAACAGTGATGGGCAAGTCATCAGGGCTCAGCCACTCCAGAGTCACTCATGCGTCCAGGCCCCAGTAACTCCCTTGTAGGACATCAGAGCCTGTGGGAAGTGTCACCTAAGGACAGCTGGCCCCAGGCACAGAAGCTCCCGCGAAAACTCTGCCTGCCTCTTCCTGCCTCTGGGACGTTCAGAAGCACCACTCTCCCTGGCACCAGTTTCCCCCATGAGAGACGTCCACAATCCCTCATAAAAAGCCCAGGAGCCTGGTGTGCTTCAACATTCAGAAATGTTCAGAGCATAGGAAGGTATTTCTGCAGAAATGTACCAGCATTGAGTTTACTATGAGAATGTACCCAGGCCTTTGATATGAAATCAGAGTGAATAGGAAACGTAGTTTACGTCAGATTGTGCTATCCAGTAAGTTAATCAGGTGACGTTTCCCCTATGAACTGGCAATAAAATATCTTTATTCTCAAGGTCATGTTTAGACTAAAGTTAAGTCCACTCAAATACTGTTGCCATTGGGTGGACTCAGTCACAATCCAGAAGGCTCGTGGTACACAGAAGCATACCAGTGCTTGTGGACATCGGCAGGCACCGCCTCTCCTGCAGCTGCACTTCCCATGGCTAACACATGCCTTACGTATGCTTGGAAGAAGCCTTTTCCCTCACTTTCTACCTCAGGACTCTCACTCACCTTTTCAAAAGTGACTTCATGTCACCCTGTCACTCAGGAGACCTTGACCACACATTTTCCTCCTCTAGCTGTCCCTGGGGCCCTGTTTCTGTTCTGGCTTCATCACACTGAGTCATAATGGACCTCCCCACTTCATCCCAAGTTTCTGTGGGCAAGGATGGTAGCCCTCGACCCCTCTCAACATGGCTGTAGTGGCTGGTTTTGTGTGTCAACTTGACACAAGCTGGAGTTATCACAGAGAAAGGAGCCTTCCTTGAGGAAATGCTTCCATGAGATCCAGCTGTAAGGCATTTTCTCAATTAGTGATCAAGGAGGAAAGGCCCATTGTGTGGTGCCATCCCTGGGCTGGCGGTCCTGGGTTCTTTCTATAAGAAAGCAGGCTGAGCAAGCCAACGGAAGCAAGCCAGTAAGCACACCCTCCACAGCCTCTGAATCAGCTCCTGCCTCCAAGTTCCTGCCCTGTGTGAGTTCCTGTCTTGACTTCCTTTGGTGATGAACAGCCATGTGGAAGTGTAAGCTGAATAAACCCTTTCCTCCTCAACTTGCTTCTTGGTCATGATGTTTTGTGCAGGAATAGAAACCCTGACTAAGACCATGGCCCATACTAAGAGCAGGACCACAAATGTGTGGGAGATGGAATGTAATTAGATTTTTCAGTCTCTCAGTCTGCCTGTATCCAAGCAGGTATAGAAAAGGATAGTTCACATGGGTTCCCTCAGGGCTCCTGAGTCTGAGCACAGAGCACACCAGCAAGATACAAAATGTTAATACCTCAGTGGCTAGAGATTCTCTTCTGCACTTGAAATTACTTTATCTTCTTCATAACCCAGTTAGTATCCATTAAGGATGTGCCTGACCAGGGAGAAACTTGGAAGTTAATTAGCACCCTAGCTACTCTGTGGAGTCCAAAGTCTCTCTGACCTTTAGATTGGAGACACATCTGGCCACCCCTGGAGGCCATGGTCAGGGATGTGGCAGGGACCAGAGAGACTGCTCTGCTCTTCCCTGTACTGTAGGTTGATTCTTCCCTGAAGCAGGGTCGCCTGGGCTCTCAACATTCTCCACCTGTCTCTCCACTCAGGTCCCTGAATAAGAGATGCATAAATGGTTTCCTCAAGGAAAAGCTGAATATGCCTCAAGATTTCAAAGGGTACCAGAATGTCTGAGAAGTGTCTGCTTTCCTGAATGTGAAGGGCAAAATTCAACACGAAAAGGAACTGTTGTCAGGCTTGTCTATGTTCTTGATGCTGTAGCTTGAAGGTGTCCCCAAAGTTCAAGTTTTAGAAACTTCCAGAAGTCAGGAGGCTAAGTAATAGGATCACTATGAGCTGCAGGTCAGCCTGGACTGCAAAGTAAGAATGTTCCAGGGTGTTGTGCACATGGCTAAGGCTCCACTTGCATACGGAGAGTCCAGGGGAAGAAACAAACATATTGGAAACACTCATGGGAGTCACAGGCTGCGAAGAGGTGGATTTACCCTAGCCAAATGGAAAGCCTCTTACAAAGACATGTGTTAGAGGATCGAATTAACTTCTGAGATATATGTCTGATTCCATGTGTGGAATTTCCACAACTGCCTTGAAAACCGTAGTTGGGGAGGAATCAGACTTGTTCCTCTGAGGTACCAGGTAGGAAGGGTGTGCATGCCTGTAATGCCCACATTTGAGAAACTGAGGCAAAAGGATTGCTCCAAATTCTCAGCCAGCCTAAGTGATATAGTTTAATTCTATAAATTAGAAATGCTAATTCTATTCTGTAAATGCTACACATTAGAGCCTGTCTCGAATTTGTAATCTTTGTGTCCTAGATGTAATACAGGAACAAAATCAAGTTAAGGCTGAGGGCTTTTCTATCAGAAACATTTCAGAGGCACTGTTAGGGATCTGCTGTCTGGGAGATCCAGGAAGTGTCTGACACAACATCCATTAAGCACCTACCTTCAGTAGGTGATTTGTATGCATTCTGGGCTGAACGATTTACACAATTGCTACATTTTGGGTCTTGTTCTGCACATGTACACTTTCAAAAGTGGCTTTCCAAACTCTGTAGCCAAGGCTCCCATTTTATTTTGGTCAAGGAGGGTCAGAGAGGTCAGGGAGGGTCAGAGGTCAGAGAGGTGGCAGAGGGAAAGTGATATCTGGACAGGACAGGACTGCTGTACTCATGGACTCAGAGCAGCTACTGAACAAAATCAAGCAGGTGACCTATTCCACTATGGAAGAGGGAGGGTCTGCCAAGCCCCCACCCCTAGCTAAGGAGCTATTGACAGTTGATGACATCCAGGGCAAGGGAAATCAGGATTCTTTAAGGGTGTGGCCCTTTAAGTCTACCACACTCCAAGAATGCCCCTGCCTTCATAAGTACACAGGGAACACAAACTGGACAAGATAGGTTAAAAACAAACAAACAGGGATGAATAGTAGGGGGCAGATATGATCAAAATACACATACATGAGGTTCTCAGAAAGTCAGTAAAAAATATTGTATTAAAAATTGCTGAATGGAGCGAAACGAGAACTAGAGATTTAAATGTCTCTTCCTTAAGGAAAATATAAAAAGTCTGTTTATAATGTCATGGCAGATCCTGTGTCACCAAAACATGAGGTCAGCCATGAAAGCCAGCAGCCTAGGAGAATGTGTCCTATGCTGTGGGAAAGAATTCATTCGGAATCACCTTGTTTCCATGTTTCTTTTTAACTGGGATTCAAAATTCACCTCCAAGCACAGGTAACAATTTCCTATGTTCAGAAGCAGTTTTCCTATTCCTCGCTCCACATGGTACCCAAGTTGTAGAGACTGAGTCTACCCTTCTGGTGACAAGGGATCTCAGGGAAGACAGGTCTGAAGGCAAGATTTCCAAGGATTGAGAAAGACCTTGTGTTAGTTACTTTGTGTTACTTTGTGTCCCTGGGATCAAATGCTAGATAAAATCAGCTGAGGGCGCTAAGGTCAGAGATTCCAGTTGATAGTCAGGGATGCGAGAGAGCAGGCTGATATGAAAAACCAGCACCAGAGCCTCTGGAGATGACGGCAAGGACAAGAAAGAGAAAGAGTCCCAGCAGCTGTGTCCTCCTCCTCCTCCCTGCAGAGCCTGGCTTCTTTGTCTCTTATCCAGCCTGAGGTAGCTTCTATGGTTTGACTATTTGTGTCCTTCTAAATGTCCTCTCAGGAACTCAGCTCCTCATATGGTAATTGAAGAAGGCATAGCCTTTAGCATCAAATCACTCTGTGGTATCCTTATGGAACCAGATCCAGACTATCAAAATAAAAGCTCCAGAGACACTGCACCCCTTCTGCCTCTCATGAGTGGACATAATGAAAAGGTGCAGGTCGTGACTGGGAAGCAGACATCCACGGACACCACTTCCCTCCAAGCACCCTGATCCTCCTAGCCCCAAACTATAAAATGTAAATTTCAGTTGTTTCAAAGCTACCTGGTGGCTTACAGAGATTATATATATTATATAATATATATAATTTTGTGTGTGTGTGTGTGTGTGTGTGTGTGTGTGTCTTAGTGTTTTACTGCTATGAACCAAGACAACTCTTACACAACATTTAATTAGGGCTGGCTTACAGATTCAGAGGTTCAGTCCATTATCATCAAGGTGGGAGCATGGCAGAGCCCAAGCAGGCATGGTGCAGGAGGAGCTGAGAATTCTACTTCTTCATCTGCAGGCTACTAGGGAAAGACTGGCAGCTAGGACAAGGGTGTCAAAGTTCACACCCACAGTGACACACCTACTCTTTAAACTTTCGTGATAAAATTTGTTCCTGAGGCTGTGCACTGGGTTTCGTTCACCACTGTCAGAGATGAGGGTGGGCTTCTTGGGTTTGAAGGAGGCCTTCCCTTCAGGACACCTCACTGTTGTCAGTGCAAACAGACAAGCTAAACTCCAAGGGCCATGCACAGGGTCTCTTGGTTATTTCCTCTGGCTCCATTCACAAGAATAAAATTAATTTTCCTGCCCATGAATTAAACATCACAACTGCTGCAGGTTAAAAGACTTTAGCAACAGCTAAAAAGTCATGTTGGTTATAAGGGTAGGAGCCTAACACGTTCTAAAATAAGCTATGGGAATCAGAAGGGTAGAACGGTGTTAAGGTAGAGGAAGCCACTAAAAGGAAAAAAATGGAAAATCCCATCAAGTTCAGCTTCTAAATTGCTAGCAGTGGCAGAACTTGAAGTTCGGGAGTGTCGCTTTTGGTGTGTGGGAGAGTTACCTGGAGAGATGGCAAAAATTCAGGAACTGATCCCTAAAACTCTCTAGGGACTGATCAAGGACACCACAAGGGTCCTAAAGCCTAGAGGTTGTAGGGGGCGTATGCTAAATCCTGGATGACTCCAGAGAGAAGCCTGCAACCGTGAGCTGACAGAGCCCTCAGGTGTGACCTTGGCACTTGGGGAGACAAAGCAATGTGGGCTTAGGAGAACCAGCTGATTTAATGCCTTAAGGCCAGCTCCAGGAAGGAAGAAAGATGAAAACAGGTCAGCATCCTCACCAGACACCTTTAAAAGCCCCTGCACCAGTCAGCCAAGAAATCATGTGAGACTCCCCTGGTCGCCCCGTCCACCACCACGTCCACTGAGCTGTTTTTCCACTTTAGACAGCATCCCTCGGTCTCAACATCAGGGCCTGGCCGGTAGAGTAGATGATATATTGATTTGGGTTTCGTTTTGTTTTTGTTTTTAAAGATAGCATTTCACTGTGTAGCTCAAGTCAGCCCTGAACTCACAGCAATCCTCCTGTTGACACTCTCCCAGGTTCTGAGGGTTACAGGCATGTGTCTGCAGCTGGTTGTGCTTCAGCAACACCTAATGAAGAATGGATAAAAACACAAGCATCATACTGGGAGACCCCAGCACAGCAGGGTAGGATACAGACCACGCTCCTGAAAGAAAAAAATTATAACGCTATGGCCGTGATCCGGATGGGCAGCCATTGGAGTGGAAAAGAAAACGGATGAATCGGTAGCTTACACGTAGCTGCATGTGTATGCCTGTGAGCTTCTCTCTCACTACCCTTTACACACAACAGCATTTAGGATGGAAGGCAGCTGCTGCCTAGTGAGGTTCCCAATCGGCTCTGCAGGTGACCAGACTTCCTGAAACTAAGAGGGTTTTTTTTCCCAGGGGGCCTGGTTGCAAACCTCATCCTCCAGAGAAAGCCCTCGATTCAGCTAAGTGGAGGGAAGAACTTCATGAGTGGCCCCAGAAGGCGGGGTGTTCCATGCGGAACGAACGGACGGCAGACCCGGACGGCAGACCCAGCTTCGGCTGCTCAGCTGCAGCCTGGCTCTTGTGGTCCCATGCCAATCCCATGGTATAGCTGGAGACCCTAAGAAGAGGGAGGAGGTTTTGGCCCAGGCTACATTTCCCAGGCGGACTTCCAAGCCCAGACCTTTTGAAGACCAGTCTTCAAAATCTTTGTTTGTTTTTGAAACAGGGTTTTATAGGTAGTTAGGTCGGGTCTACAGGTCACTCTATAGCCCAGGCTGACTTTGAACTCACAATCCTCCTGTTTCCATGCCAACAAGTGCTAGCGTTACAGGCATATACCTGGCTTGAAGCCCACACTCTTAACCACAAGACTGTCATTCCAGTGCAGTGTAGGAAAGAGGGGACGTGAAAACAGAATGTCAGAGAATAGATGCCGGAGGAAAATGCCACCTGAACACACTTTCTTTTGTAGATCCTTTAAAACAAAAACAAACAAACAAACAAAAACAAAATTAAACAAACAAACAAAAAACTCACCACATCGGCGTCTGTCACCTTTGGCCCAGTGTATCACTGGCTTTTCCAAGCAACAGTCACAGCACAGTTGTGCCCAAATATTTGAATTTAAAATTTTAAAGTCATATCTCTTGTTTGATTTATAATTATTCAAAGTCCCCTCTCCTCTAGTCCCTATTTCAAAGATAGGATTGATTGGTTGTCCTTGGCAAGTACTTTGACATATGCCCCAAGGCCAACTCAATATTACTACTCTTGCTGGTTTGTTTTTCCTGAGACAAAGAAACTGAGGATTATAGTTGTAAATAGAAGAGTCTAAAGCTGAACTAATGAGTAAGATGAGGATTCCCACCTTGGTTCCCTCTAGGCAACTTTTGCTTCTTCATTATAGAGTAGTCCACTGTAGCAGGATACTTATTCTGTTACATTGTATTCGCAGTGGGGCTTGGTGATTAGGCAGTAGAAGAGGAGGTAGAGCTGGGAGAGAAAGAAAGGAAGGTGAGGGGAGAAATAAAGGAAGAGGAGGAGAAGAAAGAGGCTATCAGCCATGGAGAACCACAGATGGGTCAAAAGCTGTCCAGGGTAGCAACTTCTATCAAAAAGTTAGATAGTGGGTAAAAACACTAATTGTGTGGGCATCTTGATTGAGCATTCCTAAATATACAAATCCTTTAGATAATCTTAAGCTTTAAGAGTCTCATTTCTACTGTGTACTGAGAGGATGACAGATATTGTCTGAGGTTCAGCCGAGCTTTGTGGATGCAGGTGGGGAATTGGCAGAGCCTGCACATCTAGCTATCCAGAGCCCTGGTCAGAGCTGAGGAGCAGTGGGAACGTGGTGGCTGCCCAGGAATAAGCTGAACTGGGTGCTGTCTTCTAAATATCATCCCTCAGTCTGCCATGACCTTCATCAGGTTTTTATTTTAAAGTTAATAATGTCAACTTCAATCTATATTTATACTTGCTGGGACTGCTCACTCAGCAAAAATGCACGCTGTTACCTCTGGGTCTGCTGTAATCCTGCTGGCTTCTATCCTTGCCCCTATTAAAAATGCAGGAGTTGCTATAACAGCCTGGGCCTGGCACCTCTGGCCCGCTTGTCTACCACACTCCTCAGCTTCCCTGCCACAAGCTGACACTCACTCCAGCTATCCATTCCAGATAACCACTTCTTCCAGCTCAGAGGGGCATCAGGGACTCCTGCAGCTGCCTTTGCAGTGGCTACGTGTGTTCTGGGGCACAGTAAAAGGTAAGTGCCATTGAGAGGAATGAGGGCAAATTACTGCATTGCATGCTTGATATTGCATTGCATGCTTGATACTGCGTTGCATGCTCGGTACTGTGTTGCATGCTCGGTACTGCATTACATGCTTGATACTGCATTGCATCCTTGGTACTGCATTGCATGCTTGGTACTGCATTACATGCTTGGTGCTGTGTTGCACACTTGGTAGGTCTGAAGAACAAAATTTTATGCTGGAGTGGGTGAGATAGCTTAGAGGTAATTGCTGACAAGCCTGAAAATTTGAGTTTGATACCAGGAACTCACATGTTGGAAAGAGACGACAGACCCCTGCTAGTTGCCTCCAACCTCCATTTTCCTGCCAGGACAACACACGCTTACACAGTATACATCCACATACTAAAACATGAAAACAAAAACACTGTCTCCATGGGGCATGGTTAGGAGACTCTGACATTTAGGGAGAAGTCATAAAAGTTCCTGCCAATCCTTGTTGTCAATAGCCAAGGGTCTGGAGGGAATCCATCAAACTTAGAGAAGACAAATTGTCTTCGCTCTGCTCCCTGGGAGGTAGCCCCAGGACTTTTGCTTTGATACCATGATATCCTCTTATGAGGAGGCTCAAGTGACACTTTTGTGGGCTCATTTTCAGGTGGCCATTGCTCCACAGTTGTGTGTGGGGGTTGTTGTTTGTTTGTTTTGTTTTGTTCATTTGTTAGGGAGATTATCCATGAAACTTATAACCTAATCCTAGGGGCCTCCAGGTAGTAAGTATGTCTGATGTCTCACCTGCTCAGAAATGGAGACAGTTGGGCATGGATAGAGAACACCATTAATCCTAGCACTTGGGAGGCAGAGGCAGGAAGATTTCTGTGAGTTCAAGACCAGCCAGGTCTACAGAGTAAGTTCCAGGACAGCCAGGACTACATAGAGAAACCCTGCCTCAGAGAGAAGAGAGAGAGAGAGAGAGAAGAGAGAGAGAGAGAGAGAGAGAGAGAGAGAGAGAGAGAGAATGGAAGGCCAGCGAGGGAAAACAATGTGTCTTGCCCTGAGTGAAACATGGAATGCTGGAGAGACGAGGGTGTCCACAATGGAGGAGGCTATAATGAACTACTTGACATGTATTACCACACCAGGGGCTCCATGCCTGTCAGCCTGTTGGGTATGCTTACCCCTCTAGGGGGGTACTGAATGGTTGCTCCTCTTTTCTGTGACATCCTCACTTGGGTTGAAGAATAGCAAGCCGTGAATGACCTGAGCCTGTTCCCTTGGCAACTCAGGTCTCTAAGTGGATGAGCAGCCTGTTGGGACAAAAATTTAACTGGACTGAACTTCTGAGGGAAAGAGTGGAAAATGACTCCAACTTGAGGAGATGCCTGTGTTTTTCACTCAAAGTAGCTCTGAGTCAGCCATCTCTCTAGTTCCTCTGGTCACTGAGTGAGCCTAGCTATCATCTGGGCCAATCTCTGCTGGAACCTGATTGGCTCACTTACTCATATATAAAATCCATTGCTTGGAATGTTTCTGAATCACAAGCATGAGTCTTGAAACTACAACACCCATCATCACTGGCTGCTCTTTTTGGTTTTTTAGAGATCAGTAAAAGGGAGAGCATTGAGTTTCAGAGCTTGCCCTTGTCTCACGGGGATTCAACAAGACCCTAGGGAAGGGAGGGCAAAAGATGGGACAAGAGACAAAAAGAAGCAGCACAGGTCTGAATGTCTGATCAAGTGCTTGAAATTTATTGTTCGAGTCACCTTATAAAGACAAGCAGGGTCCAGGGGTATAAGGTAATTGTTAAGTTCTTTGCAAACATTCCTTAGCCCAAACCACTTTCACACGAGCAAGAGGGCAATAAAACATTTGTTAGGCTCAAGTTGCTAATTTTCTCTCCCAAGCAGGAAGGCTGATAAGGTCTTCCTTAACTCAGGCTATCTACTTAACTGACATTTGCTCTCAGGAAGAGGGAAGTCTTGGCTCCCAGCAAGAGCTCAGAGTCCAAGGGAGTTCTCTTCAAGGAATCTACTCAGGGAGGAGCAAGAATAGAGTCTCACACCCTCACCCTCAGAGAGAAGATCAGGCTTCTGTGTATGTTGGTTTCTCTGCAGCAACTACAGGAGTCTAGGGCTGAAGGACACAGCCTTGGGTAAAAGTCATTCCGGACAAAACTTCCATCTCTGACACTGAGAAGAGTCTGGGAAAGGCAGAGGTCACTTGACGAACCCGGGAAAGAGAGCTCCATTGTGTAGTTCCTGGCCAAATGCCAGAGTCCTGGGGCCCAGCAGCCATAAGGCTGGGAGCCTGTGGGCCCCATGGAGCTCCAGGCATGTAAGATATATTTTAAGTGCTCACGTCTCCCAGGGAACTCTCCAAACTCCGCAGCGATTAAAAGTCATGCCGAAGCTCCTAGGGGATAATGGGCTCTGGGGTTCGGTGAACAAACAGCCTAGAATCTGGAAGCTGAGCTGGGAAGCCAGGAGCCGGATGGAGCCTGTCATGGGAGTGTATCCAGTGAGCAATGGTTAACATCGTACATTATTGTCACTGAGAGGCCATGCGAAAGGAAGAGAATTGTAAGATTTAACCAAGAATTGCAGAGGGGATGCATTGCAAGGGGTAGGGATGAGGCAACAGGTTATCTGGAGCTTGGGGGAGACTTTAAAGGCTTTAGGGGTTCTTAAAGACCCAGGCTTGTTTCAATCCCTCTCAACACAGAGTGTTCTTTCCCCTGGGAGCTATCAAGTCTCTAGATGGGTTTGCTGCCATAGTCAGTCCTTCACAGGTCAGCTCAGCATTCAGTGACTCTAGATCCCATCTAGGAAGCTGAGGCTAAGTCTATGTCAAAAACCATTCCTAGGAAGCAGGCTTTGCACTTGCCTTTCTCCCTTTCCTCCTCTGGAAATAAAAGTAAGTTGTATTTCTGTTGTCCTGCTCCTTAGAGATCCCAAACTGGAGCTTTTTAAAGAGACTTTTATTAAGGTATCTCTGATTACCACTTCAGATTCCCAGCCCACCCTGAACATGTCTGCCCAACCCCTGTGGGGGGGGGGGGTTGAAGACGGGGGAGCATCGGGAAAGCAGAAGGAAGCTAGGGGTTTTTTTTTTTTGGTGGGGGCCGTGGGTCTTTATTACTGATGAACGGTATGTGTGGGGTTGGATGAGTCACTTCCCTGCCAGGGCAGGAAAGCCTGATCCTGAAGAAGGGGGAGCATCGGGAAAGCAGAAGGAAGCTAGGTTCTTCCATCTGTTGCGCAAACTCCAAGACTCACGTCTGTCATAGACCCCCATCCCCACCCACCTTGGGCAGCCCTCCTCTCTTTTTCTTGTCTTAACTCAGCCATAAGGACTGTAATTCAAGGGACCTAGAAGCCGAAGGGCAGAAGATGGAGCTCCAGGTCCTCTCACAAACGGACGGACGATATAGCTCGCTCATAAAACCCAGATCCCTAGCCTCCATTTCCAGCCCCTCCTCCACAAGCCAAATAGGCCAGCTGTGACAACATAGGGGTGGCAGTGCAGTGCCAACTGAGGAGTGAAGGGCGAGCAGAAATCGCAAACTCCTTAGGAAGAAATGTACCTGCCCGAACCAAAGGATGGAGAACTGCACACTTTGGGGGTCAGCGCTCAAGCCACAGCGGGGCGATCTGCGCAGCCGTAGCAGAACAGTGTCCTCACGCAACCATCTGGCCACAGCACTATGCCCCGGGTGCAGCGGTTGCCAACGAGATTTACTCCACAGCAGCTTGGTCTTAGGGACTAGTACCAGAGAGTATACAGCCCCTAAGTGCAGCAGACTCATCAGGACCACTTTACTCCAGATGATGCACAGCCACTCCCCGCGTGCGTCCTGCTGCTCCCGGCCACCACCGCCTCGACCCCTCGAAACCCGCACGGATTTCCTCCTTAGCATTGCAGAAGGGGACCTTAGCTGGCTCGGCTGCCTGAACTGGAATGGCTGGAGAGTGGTGGGCGCTACTGCCTCTAAACAAGATGTACTGCACTTCGCCTCTTTTTCAGTGTCCGGGTGGTGCAGATCTTGGTGATTGGCATCTGTGGCTGGCCTGTCACCCGCACAGCTGCAGGAACCTTACTCAGCTGCGAGGAGGAGGTGTCGAAAGGCAGGGACAGGAGCGGAGCAGCACAGAGGAGGGACGGGGGAGGGGTCGTGGGGAGGGAGGGGACACTGGGAAGAGAACCGGGGAAGGAAGATCTGCTTTCACAACAGAGGCCTATCAAGATCACCTGAAGAAGATCTTAAAGAGAAAGGCCGGCTTTGGCCTCCCTGCTCACCCAGGAGCTGGAATTGGCAGCTGTGGTCTGGGTGGTGCATGGAATGAGGTTCCCAGGGCCTGTCGCCTGTGGGGCATCTTATAGCCCTCCTGCTATATGGTACGTGTATTTTTCTCCAGATCCCCAAACCCCAATTTCAGACAATCCCCATCCTCCTTTCTGAAACCACAAGCCATCTCCGTGGGATAATTCAGCCTGATTTGTTCTGGAGAGTTAAGGTCAGATCCATCAACAGTCTCTCCAGTCCTTTGGCCTAAATGTAAAATTCTTTGGAGCAGTGGAGAGGGTGAGCAGTCGTTTTGTTCTAATTAGGTGGCTGTGGATGGTAAGCATACAGTAAGTGCCAGTGAATACCTGAGGTACAAAGATGAGTTGGGGCTGGCTATCCGGCCACACGCAGCCGCTGCACCCTTCAGTGCGCAGTTCTGTTGATGGTGAAATCTCACTGACAGGCTTCTTTCCCCAGGCCAGACAGAACAGAACCTTGAAGTAGCCCCTTGAGGAGCCAGGCTTTAGAAAGATCTCAGAGAATGATCCAAAGAAAACTTGCCTATGAAAACCCCCCATTTCTGCCCTCCAACACAGACTTCTGGCTGCTCCGAGGGTGGAGGCAGAGCGTAAGGAAGCACAGAGGGAGAGCACGTGCCCAGAAAGTGCCACTACAGGGGCACAGATGAGCGGGTGCCCCAGAAAGTGACACTACAGGGGGACAGATGAAAGGAGGAGCTCTGGGCTCCACTTTCAACCTGATAGCTTTTGATTTGGTTTGGTTGTTGTTTGTTTTTTAATCCATCTCAGCATAAATCTCCTTATTGGGGTGGCAGAACTATTCTTCCTCCCACCTGTCAAATTCTTGCATCTGAGGACTTGCCTGCCTTTCGGATATTTGTTTGGCATGTACTGAACAACTGCTTTTATGCCAGATCCTGTGGGCACAGGGTATGGTCTCCTGTCAGATCCTGGGGCCAGGATATGGTCTCTGTTGCCCATGCTGAAGCCAAGCCTTGTATGACTTTCTAAGGTCATACAAGTGACCTTAGAAAGTCAAGAAGCTCAAACACATTATAAACCTCTGACCCAGAGGTGAACCCAAGACCTTTTGGCATGCTGTGCAAGTGCTCTGCCACTAGGCTACATCCTCACGTACCACGAGAGTGCATGTGCATGAATTGCCATCTGTCTTGAGACCTGGGCTAAGGAACTACACAGCAGGGTATAAGGAGTGATAAGGAGTGAACTCTAACAGCTTATATTGCTTCCTCTGGACCACCTGTATATATGATTGGCATCTAATGATGCACATGCTCCCCACATGCACACATGCAATGCACATATGTACACATGCACACACATGTACACAGATAAGCACATGCACTTTTAGCCTCTGTACAATTTAGTCTTCTGTAAGCCCAGCCCTTGAAGGCTTCAACTTCCAGCTTTGATCTGCTAATCTAGGACTAAAATGTTGTGGCATGTCAGCATTCCAATTGGATCATATCTTTGAACATGATCCCTTGCCAGAACTGTCATGTTGCTTGATTAAAATTCCTCTAGAGAGTGGTACCACCCACAAAATGGGCAGGTGTTCTCATTACTATTGATGTAAACAAGACAATCCAACACAAATGTGTCAGAAGCCCATCTTCCTAATGATTCTACATAGTGCCAATGTAACAGTTAACCTTCCCAAAATCTACTCATCTATTCATAAACAATGTAACACTTAACCTTCCCAAAATCTACTCATCTATTCATAAACAATGTAACACTTAACCTTCCCAAAATCTACCCACCTGTTAGTAAAGACTCCAGTCGCTGCTGCCTTTCAGCCAATGGGACCAAGTTGCAATGAGCATGGGTGTACAAGTATCTCTTTAAGATAATTCTTTTGAATATACACCCAAGGTATTACTGGATTTTATGGCTGAATTGATGAGGCCCAACCATACTGCTTCCCCCTGCAGCTGTATTATTTTGCATCCAAACCTGCAATGTTTTCCATCCAGACTTGCAGGGTTTCCAGGTTACCACGTCCCCACCAACATGTATTTTCTGTTTCTTTGAATAAAAACCACCCTGTTTAATGGATTTGCAGTGATTCCCAGTATGATGTTTATTGCATTTCCTTAATACGTGGGTGCTTTCTGGACATTTGCACACCATTTTTAGAGAAATGTTCATCCAACTTCTTTGCCCATTTTTAATTTCTTTTAAGTTTTTTTATATGTATGACCATTTGCCTGTGAGCAGTTGTTGTTTGTTTGTTTGTTTATTTATTTGACAGCTTGACCCAGGCACCTGTCATCTGGGAAGAGGGAGCCTCAGTTGAGAAAACACCTCCATCAGATCGCCTGTAGGCATGTTTGTGGAGCATTTTCTTAATTAACGATTAATGTAGACGTGCCTAGCCTGCTGTGGACAACCCTACCCCTGAATAAGTAGTCTTGCAAGATATTTAAAATGTAGTCAAATGTGAGCCTGAGGAGTAAGCCAGTACGAGTGGCCTTCATGGTCTCTGCTTCAGCTCCTGTCCCTACTTTCCTGACCTGATTTCCCTCAATGACTGTGATGTATAAGTCAAAAATACCCTTTCCTCCCCAAGTTGCTTCTAGTCATAGTATTTTATTACAGCAATAGAAAACCAAGTAGAATAGCCTACATGTATTTATGTGTATGGAGTACATTCCTGCTGCCCTCGGATGCTGGAAGAGAGCATTGAGTTCTCTGGATCTGGAGTTAGATGGTCTTGAGCCTCCTTTCAAGTACCGGGAACCTAACCTGAGGCCTCGGGGAAAGGAACAAGTGCATTAAGTTTACTCTGTAAGGATTCTGAAAGACTACTGTCTAACAGTGTAACATGAGCCACAAATTCAAACCAACTCTTAAAATTTCTAGTAGTTACATTAAAACTTAGGAACAGAATCTTTTGAATGAGTAATTGATATAATATCACAGATCCATTTTTGTGCTATTGAAGACCCCCACTCAGGGGAGACCCTCACTCAAGTCTCAGGATGACACGACCACCCAGTAACTCTCACAAGACACCGAAACTGGATGCAAAAGCAGAGGTTTATTCGGGAGAACAGCCAGCTGTTGTCAATTCATTTGCTCACACAGGAGCTTGATTGACCTTGACTGCTGGTCTAAGGGAAATTTTAAAGGGGAAAACCACAAACCAGAGATGGGGAGGGGCGAGGGCTGTCAAGGAGACTAACATAAGAATAGTCAGACTTTCCAGAGGAACCCAACCCAGGTGAGTCAGGGCCATGTCAAAACACTCTGTACAGTTATTCTTTTTTAGAAATGCAGTCCTGCCCTGCTATTGTGGTCTTGCCCAGTTACTATGGTCACCACCAGGTTCCTGGTTCTGCCTAACTGATTCACATTTCTCCTTTTGTGATTAGTCAGGTAGCCTGTTTCAGAGAGAATTTTTCATGCCTTTGAAGGAAAATCTAAAAAAGAACATATATATATATATATATATATATATATATATATGAGATTTCTATAATTTTTCACTCTTCATTTCCCACTTCTTCTAATGATGGTTTTTAATCATAAAAACCTAAGTTATTTATTTTTACACCACACTTCTTCTAATGTAACTTTTACCTAAAATTTAAACCTCAGTATCATCATACCTCTCTTTTTCTTGACCTAAAGTACGATATTGCTGGCACAGCATTAAAATCTGAACAGCACTTACTCTATCTCTAACAAAGGTTACTAATCTATTTAAAATACAGGGGCCCATAGTCAAAAGGAAAAGCAAAATCACAAGGGGTCCACCAAGGGACAATATCAGCTTGGTCATCCATGAGGATCTATTAACCCAACTTTCAAACCAGTTCTGTTGTGCATCTCTATCTTTCTGTCTCTGATCTAGTCTCTCTCTGAGTTTACTCATGGAATCTCTAATTGTTCCTGAATGGTCTACATAAAAACAGCATTCTTCATTCAGCGCAGCGCGCAACCCTCCTTCTCTAAGAAACAGCAAGTCTAACCCTCTCCTATTTTGCAGAACAACCTCTGAGAGGGAAGTTAATGATTCTTCTAGCTTTGAAACTGATTGTTCTAGGGCTCTTAAATCTACATCAATGGCAGCTCTCAGCTCATGAAAATAATGAGGGGTCCGTATTAAAGCAGCAGTACCTGTTCCCACCCCTGCGGCAACTCCAAGTCCCAATATGACGGCTAAGGTCAAAGAAGTAGGCTCCCTGTGAAAGCATCTAGGTTATAGCTCGAACTCGTGTTCAAGAGTGTCTGCAGGGTGGTAATAGACCCTGGGAACCAGCTGAATAAGCACACAATAGTCTTTGGTCCCATCAAAAATAGAGGTGGAGATGCACAGAGTTAACGGAACCACAAGCCCACCATTTATCAATTTCAGGCACTAGTATCTGTTGACAGAAGTCTTTGGCTTTTAAGGGTCTGGTTGCATAGATGCTTGTAGTCAGCTGGGGGGGGTGTTCCTAAGCAAACTCCTTGCCCTGAGACTTCAGTAAGAGTGAGTCTCTTTTCGCTGTCCCATACACAGTTGTCATGGTTAGTGGTATTATTGAAAGTCCCCCCACCCGTTGTTGCAATGCTTCATAATAAAGGGGTCATGAAGAGAGGCAGAGCCAGCAAGATTTAGTCATATTAGGTTGAGAGCCATTTAACACAGCAAAAGCCCCTTGAATCAAATTTATCAGTCTCTGCCCGGTGCTTGGATGAATGTGGTCATGGTAAGAGGGGAACTTCGGGGTCGTTCAGCAAGGAGGCCCCCTTCTGTGGATCGTAAAGGTATATTGGGCCATTGGTGGAAGTGGTTTCTGTTCAGGTAACACTTTGTTAGGGCCTACTGGTTGGGCAGGGGACTCTCTATTTTCAGACGTATGAGGAGGTTAGAGCCTACCCTCCTCCATAGGTGTAAAAGACTAAGCCCCAGGTCATGCCATTATGCCACTTAGAAAAGTCGGTCACCTTTCCTTTTCAGTAAATTCTATTTTTATGTAATCTAGATCGGCCGGAGAGCATGGCCTATTTTATACAATTCTGTTATTGTATGTTTGCTTGGCCCTGGGTTGACGAAAGAAAAAGTCAATCTATCTCGAGTGATGATGTAACTCCACCGCCAATCTCCATCATTCGAGGTGACACACTCCACCTCCTACAAAAGAAATCTTGGGAGTCCCCACAATATTCACCCTTGTCAGTACCAGGACAGCTGTAAAACCCATAGCTGCGTACTAAATTGGGGGGAGTACTGTTAGCTACAGGGTTGACCTGTCAGAAACAGAAATATAAGGCAGGCCACCATGTCCCTGGAGGGGCAATCTGTCTGGTACTGTGTATAACAAGCCAGTACCTAGGTCTACAATTTGCCAAGTAAGCTGTTGAGGGACATGGGGAGTTTTCCCCATCACCTGAGAGGTGCCTGCGATGCAGGTGTAACTTAAGAGGATTAGCAGTTTTTTCCAAGGTCCATCCATCTTGCTGGGAGTCTGGAGGTGCTCTTTTCATGTGGGAGGCGTGGATCCATGCAGCTATGCTGTCAACCTTCACTGCCGTGGGGGTGGTCAACAGGATCAGGTACGGGCCTTTCCACCGTGGCTCAAGGTTGCCCGTCGATGTCTCCTCACCAGGACAGTGTCTCCAACCTCAAACTGGTGTGGTACCGGGTCTTCTGTAGGAGCATAGGAGTTCCTCAAGGTTCCCCAGATCTCCTTTTTCACAGTCTCTAAGGCTTTTAGTCGGGCTAGAATAGGTAAAGGGGGACTATACCATCATCAGGACTTGCTACACTCTCAAGGGTCTCATAGATGGGAGGTGGGGAGCCGTATAGGATCTCAAAAGGGGTAAGTCCCAGGACTCCAGGTGGTTTCAACCTGGAATAAGGCAGGAGGGAACAGAGCCGTCCAATCACCCCCACCGGTCTCTATGGTCAATTTTGTTAAGGTCTCTTTTATAGTTCTATTCATCCTCTCTACCTGTCCTGAACTCTGGGGTCGGTATGAGCAATGCAATTTCCAATTAAACCCCAGTTGTTTGGCCAATCCCTGACTCACCTGGGTGACGGAGGCAGGCCCACTGTCTGACCCAATTACCGTTGGTACTCCAAACCTGGGTAGGAGTTTCTTCTAAAATCTTTTTAGCCACCACAGTAACAGTCTCTTTCTTGGTAGGAAATGCTTCAACCCATCCTGAGAAAGTATCTATAAATACTAAAAGATATTTGTTACCATATCTGGCAGATTTTACTTCAGTGAAATCAACCTCCCAATATGAACCAGGTCGTCTCCCTGCAGCCTGGTTCCTTTTACCTCCTGATGGTGGCTGGCATTAGTGAAAGCACATGCTTTGCACTCTTGTACTAGCTTGTGTGCTAGGTTTTCAACCTTGGAATCCTGTATTGAGACCAGGCCACTATTTCCATCATTTTTTCGGGTCCCAGGTGGGTCCACTGATGAATCCCAGATAGGTAGTGTAGGCTTTCTTCTTCTGACAGGACTACTGGCTCGGCCCCAGGCATTTCACTGGGATTGGGACCTTGAGTTTGAGCTTGATGGCTAATATCATGGGCCCTTGGGCAGCCTTCTTGGCTTCAAGGTCAGCCATTTGATTTCCCTTTGCAATAAATCTTTTCCTTTTTGATGGCCGGGACAATGGACTATAGCCACCTTCTTCAGAAGGTGAATTGCCTCTAAGAGGCTCAAAATTTCTTCCTTGTTTTTGATTTCTTTTCCTGCTGAAGTTAATAGTCCTCTCTGCCGGTAGATGGCACCATGTACATGAGTGGTAGGGAACACATACCGACTGTCCGTGTAAATATTGACTCCTTGTCCTTCTGCCAATCTCAAGGCCTGGGTCAGGGCCACTAGTTCAGCTTTTTGTGCTGAAGTTCCCTCAGGTAGGGCCGAGTCCCACACGTCTCTCCCATCCACTACTGCGCTCCTGCTTTTCGCTTACCCTCCACCATGAAACTGCTCCCATCAGTAAACCAAGTCTTCACCCCTGGCCAGGGCTTATCAGTCAGGTCCTGGTCTGTTGGTCATTTCTTCAGCCAGTATTTCTTCACACCGGTGGGTCACAGAGCTGTCAGCCTCGGCAGCAGGGTGGCGGGGTTTAAGACAGCCGGTGGGGCGAAGGTTATGCGTTCAGTCAGGAGGAGGCCTGGTAGTGAGTCATTCTGGCATTGGTCATCCAATGGTCGGGAGGCTGCCTGACAATGCTTTCTAGGGCATGGGAGGCCTCTATTGATAGCTTCTGACCCTGTGTTAATTTATCAGCATCTTTCACTAGTAGGGCCGTAGCTGCTATAGCCCTAGACAGGCAGGCCAACTGCTGGCTACTGGGTCTAGCTTCTTTGAGAGACACGCCACTGGGCGCTTTCCATGGTCCCATGGTCTGAGTCAAAACCCTCTGGCAACCCCTTCCTCTCATCTACATAGAGAGTGAAAGGCTTAGTCAAGTCTGGTAAGGCCAAGGCCAGGTCCTATAGCAAAGCCTTCTTTAAAGCATCAAAGGCTTTTTGGTGTTCCTCTGTCCAGGTAAACTCTCCTTGCCCTGTAGTCACAGGGTATAACGGTGCTGCCAAGGTGGCAAACCCTTGGATCCATAGTCTGCAGAACCCAGCGGTCCTGAGAAACTCTCTTACCTGACGAGGGGTAGTTAGGGTCGGGATCTGCATGACTGTCTGTTTCCTGGCCTCCGTCAGCCAGCGTTGTCCATCTCTCAAGGTATAGCCCAAGTAAGTCACCTCAGTCTTACATAGCTGGGCCTTTTTCACAGACGCCCGATACCCCAACTTACCCAACTCAGTCAGGAGGTGTTCTGTTCCTTTCTCACAATCTCGGGCGCTCTCAGCAGCCAGCAGAAGGTCATCTACATATTGTAACAAAGTTACTTGAGAATTATTGGCCCTGAAAAGGTCCAGGTCCCGGTGGAGTGCCTCATCAAACAGAGTAGGAAGTTCTTGAATCCCTGAGGCAGCCTTGTCCAGGTCAGTTGCCCGGCTTTTCCGTTCTCCGGGTCTCTCCACTCAAAGGCGAATATAGGCTGACTCTGGGGATGAAGTCTCGGACAAAAGAATGCATCTTTAAGGTCTAAAACTGAATACCAAGTTCTGTTCGGGGGCAGAGAGCTGAGCAGGTTGTAGGGGTTGGGCACTGTGGGGTGGATATCTAGTACCTTTGTTAACTTCTCCAAGATCTTGAACAGGCTAATAGTCACTGGTGCCTGGTTTCTTTACGGGCAGTAGAGGTGTATTCCAGGGAGCCTTGCAGGGACTAAAATCCCCTGTTGTAGTAGTCTCTCAATGTGGGGACGTATCTCCATTCTGGCTTCTTTGCTCATTGGATATTGTTTAACCCCGATTGGAGTGGCTCCAGCCTTGAGCTTGATGACTATCGGGGGTACGTTTTTGGCCATCCCCATTCCCCCAGTCTCTGCCCAGGCCTCAGTGAACAGGGACCAGGGTCCCGTCTCTAGCTCTGATGGGGGGTGCTTCTGATTACCAGATTGAAATAGTCTATTTTCATCTTCTGTTTTCAGGGAAAGTGTTAACACTGGGGATGTGGTTGTGCCCCAGGTCACCACCGGTCCCTGGGGGGTGAAACTTATTTGTGCCTTAACTTAGTTAGAAGGTCCCTGCCCAGCAATGGGGCAGGGCACTCAGGTATCACCAGGAAAGAATGAGACACCTGTCCTTTTCCCAGGTCCACAGTTCTCGATGTGGTCCAGGGAAATGAGTTTTGTCCAGTTGCTTCAATAACTATACTTCGCTTATTTTTCAGTCTCCCCAGGGTTTCTTGAGCACTGGGTATTCTGCTCCTGTGTCGACAAGAAAGTCCATGGGGGTCCCCTCCACTCTCAGGGTCACCCTAGGCTTGGGGAGGGGTCCAAGCCCTGACCCCCCTAATCTTCATTGTCATTGAGGGCCAGAATCTTAGGTCCCTTTTTTACAGGACACTCTCTGGCCCAATGACCTTTCTCCTTGCAACAGGCACATTGGTCTTTGCCTAGTGTCTGGCCGACTCTTCCAGGTCTCCTTGGCTCCTGCCTCGTACTCGTGCAGGTTCCCTATCTGTTTAGTGCCTCTTGTTCCCTGGCCCTTCCCTCACCTGCAACTGCGGCCAAAATCTTAGTCAGATTCTTTTCCTGCCTCCTCTGTCTTTTATCTTCCTCTTCACTTGTCTTCTCTCTCTCTGCCTTCTCTTCTTCAGTCTGCCTCTTATGATAGACTTTCTCGGTCTCCTTAACCACATCTCTGATTGTATAGTCCTGTAATCCTTCAATATGCTATAACTTTCTCCTAATATCTGGAGCAGATTGCCCAATGAAAGCCATAATAACAGAAGCCCTCTGTCCCTCCGAAGCAGGGTCGAAGGGAGTGTATCTACGATATGCCTCCATGAGGCACTCCACACACACAACACACACACCACACACACACACACAAAAACTGAGGGGGCTTCCATTGGTCCCTGCATAACCTCTCTCACCTTGGCCAAATTGGTGGGGCACCATGCTGCCCCCAAGGAGATCTGCCACAAGAGCCTGGCGGTAGACGGACAGCCGCCCCCTACCTATGGTCATGTTGTGGTCCCATTGGAGTCTGTTGATGGGAAAGGCTTCCTCAATTTCTGCTGGAGTTGCATTCTGCAAAAGTTGACCTGCAGCATTCTGAATATTCTTCCGGGCCTCCAGAAGAATTTTCTCTGTCTCTTCAGTTGTCAAGAGAGTTTGGAGGAGCTGTTGGCAATCATCCCAGGTGTGCTGGTGCGAATACATCACAGACTCCACCAGCCCAGTCAGGGGTGCGGGGTTTTCTGAAAAAGGAGGGTGGTTAACTTTCCAGTTATATAAATCAGATGAAGAAAAAGGCCAGTATTGTAAGAACTGAACTGCATTTGGCCCAGTGGGAGCCGGGCCCATGGCTCTGAGAGGCAGAGAGACAGTGGAGTCCGGCCCTTCAGGACTCAAACCTCTCTGACTCCGAGTGCCCGCCATCGGTCCCCATTCTCTTGCTCCCTGTGGAGCAGACTTGGAGCTGGTGCTGGGGGAGTCTGTGGTGGTGGTTGATGATAGGGGGGTGGCAGTGGGTTTGGCCACTCGGGTGGCTCCTCGATCTCGGGATAGATCTTAGGCGGAGCCGAGGGTTTAATTTCTGCGACCGGTTTTGGTTTCCATTTGGGCCCTGAGCTGCAAAGAGCCAGGACTCGGAAGACTGGCTTCTTTGTTAACCATGGTCTTATCCAACGAGGGGAGCTCTTGACCATGTCCTGCCAGACCACGATGTAAGGCTGTTGATTGGGGTGCGACGCGGGTCCTTCATGAAAAATAATAGCCTTCACTGCAGACATGATAGTCTGCCAGGGTCCCTTCCTGATAATAACTGATAACTCGTGGGCCCTGGCTCTCACTTCCGCCCAATGATCCAAAGTTAGGCTGAGGGGAGTTACCACAGATTGAGTCTGCCCCATTAGTGCAAATAACACAAAACACAAACTGAACAAATACACAAATAGACTAACAAAAATCCGTCTTAACCGAGAAAGTCAACACCTCTCGGAAAAACAGATGGCCAGGAGGTCTCTCGTGCTCCCTCTAGCAAGAGGGCTACCGCGTCCTCTCTGGCTTCCAGATGAGTGTCCACCAGGCGTCCCTGGGGTCCCTCCTCACCTGGGACATCTCCCAGGTTGTAGCAACGGCGACCCTCCTAGCACATCTGCTGGTCACTCATTCGCCTCCTGCTGAGACAGAAACGGTTTACTGTCTTTCACAAGACAGAAACAACTGCCAAACCAAACCTCAAGTGCACTTTTCAGAAATCAGAACCAGAAGCCAGAAAGAGTTAGATGGACAGATGTACAGACATACAAGAGATAACCGTGGTGCCCTTGCCTCCCATCGAGGGTCTTGGAGATTAGGGTGGTCACAAATTCGGACGAGCTCCCAACTGAAGACCCCCACTCAGGGGAGACCCTCACTCAAGTCTCAGGATGACGTGACTACCCAGTAACTCTCACAAGACACCAGAACTGGATGCAAAAAGCAGAGGTTTATTCGGGAGAACAGCCAGCTGTTGGTCAACTCATCTGCTCACACAGGAGTGGAGTTGACCCTGACTGCTGGTGTGAGGGGAGTTTTTAAGGGAGAAAACCACAAACCAGGGATGGGGAGGGGGCGAGGGTTGTCAAGGAGACATAACATAAGAATAGCAGAACTTTCCAGAGGAACCCAACCTAGGTGAGTCAGGGTCATGTGAAAACACTCTGTACACTTATTCTTTTTAGAAATGCAGTCCTGCCCTGCTATTGTGGTCTTGCCCAGTTGCTATGGTCACCACCAGGTTCCCGTTCCGCCTAACTGATTTGCATTTCTCGTTTTGCGATTAGCCACGTAGCCTGTTTCAGAGAGAATTTTTCATGCCCTTAAAGGAAAATGAAAAAAGAACATTTATATTTACATAAGAGCACATATTAATTTGAATTAACCACAAGCCAAGTGCTTAGTAGCCACATGTGATAATACTAGACTGCGTTTTAAAATGAGGAGTTGTCAAAGGTTGTTGGGTTGTATTGTGGGTTTGATGTGGGGGTCCCACATCTGCACCCCCCACAAGGCTAGGGCGGCTAGTGGAGGACAGAGTTGACTGTGTTGACTGTATTCTCCCCACACTGGCGACTGGGTGGGGGAAGCACAGTCTGATGTCCTGCAGGGAGCTAGAGCTCTTGGCTTGGGGGTCCCCAGGCCAAAAAGCTGCCAGGAACCAGTTGGTTCTCAGGCCCTTGGGCTTCCAGGTGCCATTGGGGGCTGAGGAAGGGCCAAGACCAAAGTAGGGGTGTAAGGGCTGGATTGACCCACAGCTGGACAGGGTAGGGGGAGAAGCTCTGGCTGTGTCCAGATGGGATTGCATCAACTTGCTTGGCTGGGTCACGGCTGACTTGGCTTTTTTGCTTGGGTTGCTGGGCCTCTGTGGCTAAGAATGTAGAGAGGTCACCAGTGGGGGATTAGGCAGTGGCTCGGTAGTTGAAAACCATGCTTCCCCACAGCAGGTCCCAAGGAAGAAAAATAGGCTATGGTCTAAAATATTTATTATCGCCAGGCGGTGGTGGCGCATGCCTTTAATCCCAGCACTTGGGAGGCAGAGGCAGGCGGATTTCTGAGTTCGAGGCTAACCTGATCTACAGAGTGAGTTCCAGGACAGCCAGGGCTATACAGAGAAACCCTGTCTCGAAAAACAAAAAAAACAACAACAACAAAAAAAAAGAAGATATTTATTATCATGGCAGAAAATGGATGAAATTATACCCCAGGTATTTTTAGGGCAGGCCTGAGGTTAAGTACCTTTTGCAAGAGGAGGGTCTGGGAAGGAATGTTTAGTTGGCTACGCCCTCTGGTCTTTAGGTATCTCATTAATATGGAGATCTGTCTTGAGGCTCCATGGCCTGTAGTCACACCCTCTACCTGTGGAGGAGTTAGAGGGCATTGCCCTATGTGACTGAAAGAACCCAAATCTATGGAGGTCTGCAGCCTCGTGTCAGAAGCCTGGAGTCTGGGAGTGTGGTAAACTGCATACCGTCCCTTAGGGTCACCTGGGGTCTCCAGCAATTACTAGCTGGTGTGTGGGAACTACTGGACAGAGATGGGGAGGCAAGATAGAGGTATGAAGCCCAATGGGAAGCCATCTTAAGAATCTAGTGGGCCTCATGCCTCACTGGACAATGACAGGAGGACCGGAGCCATTACAAGGTCCCCTTCAATTATTGGAGGTCAGGCCTCTATCCCCGCCTTCGAAAGAATAGAATTGCCAAGGCCCTTCTATACTTAGAGAAGGGAGGAGATGTCAGGAGCACCCTGCTTATACACTAAAGGCCTAAAATCAGCCATAGGCCTGACATACATGCATGCTAACACCAAGTCTTGAGTCTCTGTGGAAAAACACTGAAACAGAAGGCTATAAGCTATTGTAAACAGGCAGCTTCTGTGGAAATTTACCAGCCCGAGTAGTCATAGGTCTTATAAATAGGCAGCCTTGGTGGACAGTACCAACTTAGATAAGGACAAGTGAATCATAGGCAGAGTCATAGTGACCTGTCCCCCAACACCCAGCTGATACCCTGTTCTGAAAAGTATCTGTACTCCCCCTGAACACCTATGCTCCGGTGCCATTCCCTTCCCCACATCCTGCCTTTTTGTGTTTATAATCTCTGTGTAAATAAGTAATTTACGATGTGATTTAAATAACTAAATGAATTAAAAAAAAAAAAGAAAAAATTAAATATCTCTACAAAAAAAAGAAAAAATATCTCTACAAAAAAAAAGAAAAAAAAAAAGACTCTAGTGGGCCACCAGTGATACGGGCCTGGTACAAACTCTGGAGAAGGGATAAAGCCAGTGAAACTGGAGTGATCAACACGACTTGATTCTTGATAAAACAAACAAATAAATGAAAAATTTGTATTTTTTTTAAAGTCTGAATTGGGGATTCTAGCAAAAGCAGTCCCTAAAACGCTGAATCCATTTATGTTTTTATTTTTTTATTTAATTTTGTTATTTATATATATTTGTGTGTGTTTGCCTGGGTGAGTTTATCTGTATTTATGTGTATGCAGGATACAGATCAGAGGGCACGGGGTTTCTAGGAACTAAATGCAGTTTCAGTAGAACAGCAAAAAGCATTTGAACCTCTGAGCCATCTTTTTTTTTTTTTTTTTTTTTTTTTTTTGGTTTTTCGAGACAGGGTTTCTCTATGTAGCCCTGGCTGTCCTGGAACTCACTCTGTAGAGCAGGCTGGCCTCGAACTCAGAAATCCGCCTGCCTCTGCCTCCCAAGTGCTGGGATTAAAGGCGTGCGCCACCACCGCCCGGCTAAGCCATCTTTTCAGACTCAATTTCAACCTTTTTTCAAAAAAAAAAAGCAAAAAAAAAAAATTATTCCACTTCAAAATTCCATTTAGTATTTTAGTTAGAGGCAGTATCACTGTGTATGTAGCTCAGGCTGGACATGTAGCTCAGGCTGGCCATCTGCTTCTGTTTTCTAACAGCTGGAATTATAGGTGGGTACCACCACACCTGGCTATTATTTCAAAAGGGGTAGTGACATCTCCGTCACAGTTGCATGTGGCTGGCACAGGGTAAGGAGCTCATCAATGTCAGCTGGAAACATCCTAGTCATTGCTATCGTTTTTTTTTTTTTTTTTAAATAGAGGTTGGAAAAAATATGAAGACGTTAAATAAAGAGGAAAGAAGCCCTGTTCTACACATCCAGAGGACACTTTTGGATATTCTTCTAAATACATAGGGCTGGGATCAGCGAGACAAACTCAGGGTAAACTTGCTTGCTGTGTAACCCTAGCAACGTGATTTCATCCCTGGATCCCCCATAAAGGAAGGAGAACAGACTTGTCAGAGTTGTCCACACACCCTCCATGGTTCATGTTGCCAGCCCCACCCAACCCCCCCACACCTCCATTTGTAATGTGCACACGAACACAATAGTAAAAATGAAGTCTATAGGCCCGGAGGTCAGCAGATGGTTTAGAGGCTCTGGTGCAGTCACGATTTCACGCAGTGAAGTCCATGGCAGTGGGAACCGTAGGCCCAGGGCTCAGCAGAGAATTCTATGAGCCTGGCAAAGGAACAAGACAGGAGTGTGGAACAGGAAGAGGGGCGGGGAAAGCACAGAAAGCAGAAAGGGCAGGAAAGAAGGGGGACACGAGCCCTGTGTGAGGTCAGTGACCTCGGCCGAGGCCTGCTCAGTGAATGGTAACAGCTCTGACAAGATCAGTAAATAGACACAAGCAGAGAATGCTTATGTAAATTAATTTCCTAGGAACTTAGGAAGGAGTGAGTGGAAGGACGGACAGACAAAGTTTAGTGTGGCCAGTGTTTATATGGGAAGAACAGGGATCTAGCACTGGCTGGCTGCGAGGGTGAGGAAGGCAGTGATTTGGGAGCCTTGCCGAGATGAGGGGATGAGGCCAGCAATGATGAAAGCCTTTCCTTGGAGCCTAGGGAAACAAGGCAGGGAGGGGAGGCACGGCTCACAGTGTGCATCATACAGGGGGAGAAGGTGCCACCATGTCCTGTCTGCCCTGAAGGGAGAGCAGATGTCTGCTGAGCAAGTCAAGTAGGGCCTAGAAAAGTGATGGTGCTCCAGGAGCCGTGCAGCAACGTGTGAGGCCGAGCCGAGTGGAGCAAGAGCACTTCTGAGAGGCTTGCCCAAGGGTCAGAACTGTGGCTCAGTGAGGAAGGTGCTTGCTGCAGACACAGGATCTGTTTGGAATCCCCAGCAACCTCGTAAAAAGCCAGATGTGAGAGCATGTTCCTGTCATCCCAGTGCTGACAGACGGAGACGGGGTGCAGGTAGGGGGGATGCCTGGAGCCTGCTGGACAGCTCTCTTTGCTGAGTCAGTAAAGTCCAGATTCAGTGAAAGAACTGGTCTCAAAAAATAAGGTGGAGGACAATAGAGAACGATGCCCAACATTGACCTCTGACCTCCACACATGCATGTATACACACACACACACACACACACACACACACACACATCTGGGAAGCTCCCTGACCTCCAGACTATATGATTCTTTAACATTCTTCAATGAACATGGTTTTTGTAGGTAGCATGATTATTTGCTGGCTACTTTCTATCTACATGAGTGACCACTGATAACCATGTGACACAGTCACTACTAGGTTGCCCTGAAATCTCTTCTGCCAATGCCATTAATATAAAATTCTTTAATTTAGCCTCAGGCCAATCTTTTGGGCAATGGCACAGAAAGTAGCCACATTCTTTACCAAAATGCCACAAGAATGGCTTCTAGGACACTTACTGATATTCTTCTCTGAAAATGTGAGCTAGACCATCATAACCTATGTCGCTCTCAGCTGTCTCTCATGTTCCTGCTAGTGAGCCAGGCCATCATAACCTATGTTGCTCTCAGCCCGTCTCTCATGTTCCTGCTAGTGAGCCAGGCCATCATAATCTATGTCACTCTCAGCCCATCTCCCATGTTCCTGCTGGTACGGCCCATTAAACCCCTGCTTAAAGTGATCGACTGCTTTCCTAAAAGTCCACATTCCACCAACAAGAAGCATGCTCAGATCTGTCAGCAATACCCCACTTGTTGGCACCAACTTCTGTTTTAGTCCATGTTCATTGCTATGAAGAGACACCATGACAATGACAATTCTTATAAAGAAAGCATTTAGTTGGGGCTGGCTTACAGTTTCCGAGGTTCAGTCCATTATCATCACATTGGGAACATGGCAACAGGGTGCTGGAGAAGGAGCCTAGAGTTCTCTCTACATCTGGATCCCCAGGTGGCAGGAAGAGAATGATACTGAGCCTGGCTTGAGGTTTCAAAACTTCAAAGCCATCCCAGTGACCACTTCCTCTAACAAAGCCACGCCTACTCCAACAGGCCGTAACTCCTGGTGGTGCCACTCCCTACGGCCAAGCAAGTGGTCTCAAACTTGCAGTCTTCTCCACTTAGCCTCAGAGTGCTGGGATAACACATACTGTCATGAATGGAACTGGAAACATAGTAACAAGGTAGCCTGGCCTAGAAAAGCAAATAATGCACGCTCTGTGTTGTGTGCAGACCCTATCTCCTAATTTTTGTACAACTGCATCCATGTAGGAGAGTGTGGGCAGAGTCCTGCAACAGAGTGGGCAGTAGCGGGCTGTGGGGGAGAGGTGAGGGTAAGAGAGCACTGCAATGCTCTGCCGGTGGAAGGGGGGGGGCAGGTCAACCAAAACCAAGGATGTATGAAAACACCATACACTCAAAATTGCTTTGGGTGCCAACTTTAAAAATTAAACTTAAATAAACAAGTTTCTGAAGCAGAAACAAAAGAGGGTTGGGGACGTACATGAATGGTAAAGAGTTTGTCTAGCATGGCCAAGACCCAGTCTAGCCCCAGTAGAGGGAGGGAGGAAGAAGAAAATCGGGGGGGTAGAAAGGGGGAAGAGAGAAAGCAAGGAAGGAAAAAAGGAAAGGGGAGGGGGAAGATGGGAGGGAAAGAGAGTTAGTTCAAGGCTGACCTCAACTCCTTGGCCCAAGCAGCCTCCTACCTAGATGGAGATACTTCACTGTGTCAGCTAATTTTGAGTTCAAATCAATTAATAATTTCACAATATATATTTGTTGAGGCTCTTCTAGAAGCCAGGCACTTCACTCAGTCTACAAGCAGCATGTGTGGCTTGAGGCTCCGGGAACTCACAGCACAGTAGGACAAGCTATCAATCAGCATGGGAAGTGTATCCCACAGTGTATCTCTAAACGCTACAGAGAAGCAGCCCTTAAGAGGCCTGCTGGAGGCAGGTGAACACTAAGACCTATGTAAGTGTTACTGTTAGTCAGCACTGGCTAAAAAGGTTTACAAACCCAACTAAACTCCTTCTTATCCCCCTGCTGCCACAACCCAGCTCTCAGAAATAAATGGGCTGGCAGCTGGCACTGAAAGTAGCCCACTTCTGAGAGAAACGATGCACAGAAGGGCTGGGAAAATATAAACACATGGCCAAGGAGGGGGCTCACCGCTTACAGACATACTGTCTGCAGTCCTCAGATCACAAGCTGTTCCTCTGAGTTGTCCATCATTTCCAGTCAAGGTGCAGCATGCATTTCTTTTATTCCAGACTGGAAATCAAACAAACACTACAAGGGGAAAAGTTCCCCAAGAGCTTTTCTGTCATCTTTCTCCAAATCTTGCTGCTCGTCCAAGTTCATTTTCCATCCCTCAGAAGGCTTGTAGGTCATACGCAAAGCCACGTAGCAAAGGCAGATGGATCGTAGGCTCCAGAGCCCGAGGCAAAGTCAGAGCCAAAGTCACAGGAGGCTCAGCAAATGCTGCCGTTTCCAGTCTAGACATGATGCTGACACTTGGATGCTAGCTGCCATGGTGCTTTTCCCTCTTCTTGTTACAAAACTATTCTCAGCTACAAAGCTGAGTTTAATTTTTAAACTGCATGTGTCTAGGAAGAGGGGGTCTCAACAAAGAAAACAGGTTCTTGCGACCTGCGTCAACAAGGCTGAGAGCCTCCTGGACAAACGCCCCGCCTCCCTGAAACAGCCCATCTACCCACCCAGTAGTAAAAGGGACTGCAAGTCATACTGTTCTCCCTAAAGGCAGATGAGTAAATAAGCCACCCGACAGAAAACCTGTCTGGTAAACGTAAGGCTTTTGTCTAGGAGCCTGGATGTAATGATGTTTGCTATCTGAACTTAACCTCCAGACTACAGGTAACTTACTAGAAAACAGGGGAGCAAATCTCTAACTATGAAATAAGACAATTCAATCTTGAATCTAAGCAGAACACTGAAAATACTTGTCCATGGAGAAAGCAGTAATGTGTGCTGAAGTATGCAGACGGACTCATGCCTTCCTGCATGTGTGCACAGCTAACGATCCACTCTGCATTAGTGTCCGCTAATACCTATGGAACGACTCCCACTAGTCTTTTACAAGGGTCACTAGCCCTTTGGGTTTTGAAGTGCCCTTTCACAGGGCTTGCATATCACATATCCTACATATCAGATCTTTACATTACGATTCACAACAGTAGCAAAATTACAGTTATGAAGTAGTAACAAAGATAATTTTATGGTTGGGTCACCACAACATGCAGAACTGTATTAAAGGGCTGCAGCATTGGGAAGGCTGAGAACCACTGCTCTATAGCAATAGGAATGAAAGCCGGGGCCTTACATATGCCAACAAGTGCTCCCCACAGACTGTAGGCCCAGCCAGCAGCCTGTTTTAAAGACTGCAGGGCTAGTGAGATGGCTCAGTGGGCAAAAGAGATTGCTGCCAAACCTGGCAGCCCGAGGTATGTGCTGGGCCACACAGAGGAGAGGACTGGTCCTACAGGCTGTCCTTTGGCTTCCACACCCACTCACATGGAAATAAAGAAAAGGCAGTAAAAAGGCAAAACAAATAAAGACTAACCGTGTAAGATAGGATTACACACTTTAATCGATTGATGTGGAGAAAGTAGGGAAGACATCAAAGAAATTTATTTTAGGTCTGTTTTATACATAGCCAGATGCAATTTTCCTTAAAAGTACACCAAAGTTTTAAAAAGCACATTTTGTCAGAATCCCTCAGGAAACCACACTATGTGTAATCCAGGAAAGACACTATTTGCAGAATAGGAAAAATCATAATAGGCAACGGGAGATTAAAACAAAGGACACACTGGGGGTTTAAGCAGTTCTAGGGGAGTATGCCTGCAGAAATAATGTCAAAGCTCCTGGGTGGCGGGCAGCGTGGATACATGCTAATGAGAGGCTGGTCCCAGTCTTAGCATGGCTTTCTTTGGAGAAGTGGCAATGTCAGGGACAGCGCAGCTGACTTCAGACGCCTAGCTTGCTGGCCTGACTGAGGACCACCTTGAGGACTGGCATGAAGGCCGAGGTCTCACTGAAGTTGCTGGTGCTGACGATGTGAGTGTGGACACTCAACCCTTCAGAGTAGTTCCTCGTCTCAATGCTCCTCGCAATGCTGTGGAGACCATTGATGATTGTAGGGGAAAGCTAAAAGAAAGGCAGGAGAAGGAGAGGGAGTCACCTTAGGGTTTCCCACAATGCTCTTCGAGCATTAACCCAGAGGTTTACGCAGAGCCCGAGTCACTCTTTGTGAATCTCAGTGCTGCAGAGCAGGCCTTGCCTTACTGACTTCCTCCTGCAAGCTGCACTGCTCACACCTCTTTCCATGGAGTTTTCCTTCTCCGGTTGTTAGCCAGAGCCTTTAACACTTTCCGTGAGTCCAGGAAGGCTGTATATCATGACACCAGAGTTGCGCCCCAGCTACTTGAAGCTTTCTACAGCAGACCTGAACCTTCTGTCCTCTCCCTGAGTTCAAGGCAACAGGCATGGGCATACAGCACAATTTACCAGCTCTTAACTAGCTTTTCTTCCTGTTCTTTTGTGATGATGGGGATGGAATGTGGGGTGTTCAATGTGCTAGACAAGTGCTAACCTGAGCCATTCCGCACCCTCAATCACTTCTTATAAGTCTACCTTCTCTTCTGGCATTTTAAAAACTTGTTTTGCTTTTTTCTTTGCAGCTAGCTCTTGCTGTGTTGCCCAGGCTGGATTCACATTCTCACTAGGAGCTGGGACCCGTGGCTGTGTCCTCTCCCTCACTTGCTCACTGTCTCTTTAGGACACAGAGTCTCCGGAAGGCTGGGCCAGCTTGAACTATGCAGCTGAGGACGCACTTCTGACCCTCCTGCACCTAGCACACTGGCTAGCTCTCTGGCATGACGACACTCAGAACAACTCATACTTTAGTAGAAGACTCTCTTTTGGATCAGTCACAGAGCGCGCCCTTCCTATGAAATCAGCTTTTTTGTGTGGGTCTCATGAGAAAAATGTTATCATCAGATGAGTCTGAGCATGGTGAACAGGGTCACTATGGAACGCAGCTTTGTCCACTCCAAACACAGCGCCTACTCTAAAACTCTCAAAGGACAGCAGGTCAGCGCATGAGGACCTGTGACTTCTCTCCACAGTCACCAAGCATTATCCTGACCAATTGGCAGCAACATATGGTTTTGCCTTTCTCTATCAGCTGTTGTGAGAGAAAAGGATCAAGAGTCTTAGACCCCAGAGAATGGTAGATTCTTCTCTAGAAAACAGGGTTCTTTTGTTTTGCCCTGCCTTGTCTCTGGTCTCTGATACAGGGCCATGTAAAATGAGCATCAGACCAGTTACCCTGGGCCCAACACAGTCCAGTTTGCATTTCTGATCTTTGTTACAAAAAGGACTAATGTCACCTCTCATGTTCTCCCTCCCCCACCTCACACAAATGGGATTTGGGAAGACCATTCTGTACCTTTCATGACAATTTTGCCATGCCCCACACAGAGTGACAGTGTTGCTAAGTCACTATATTAGCAACAAAGAATAATGGACTGTCATAATTCACCTCTTCCCCCCAAAACTTACTGTCTGTTCCCTAAGCTTGTCGTATAGGAACTCCAGGCGCTTGCTGGCATCATCCAGCTTCCTCTTGGTTTGCTACAGGAGAGGAAAAACAGGAGTTACACTTGCCTCCTACACTCAGGATGCTCAAGCTCTGTTTATCAATGCAGTGGAGGCAACAATGACCACAGCTCTTTCAGTACAAGCACCACAAAGGACTTTAAAAAGAAGGTTTTTAAAAAAATGTATTTTACAGTTTTAAGTATACCCGTGTTTTGCCTGCATGCTTATGCACCACATGTATGCAGTGCCTTCAGAGGTCAGAAGAGGGCGTCAGCTATCCTGGGGGTGCTGTCACAGATGCTGTGAGCTGCCATGTGGGTGCTGGGAATGAAACCCAGGTTCTCTGCAGCAGTAACAGTGTTGACCCAATTCCCCAGCCCCAGGTTCTATTTGTACTGAAGTAAACTATGACAAGAAAAACACATTACAGGGTCTGTAGCTGAGGAGAGGCAGCGCTGGATGAGATCCTCAAACGTAGTCTTTAGAATGAGGTGCTCGTCTGGAATAGGTTTCTTGGTAATTTTTTCTGTTGGCAGAGCCGGCACGTGCTAAAAGAATTAATGTTATTAAAACAATGACAAATGTTCAGAAAGTGCTTTAATATACAAAGTTCTGATTCTATGTGATGAGAACCAACCGCCTTAAGGCAGATCTGTTAAAAATAAAATGAAGGTTTAACCTGTGAACTCAGAGATTTGTGAAGAAATGGGTAAGAGCCAGTAGGAGGCGCTAGTGCTCCTTGGACAGCTTTGGTTTGTATACACTAAGGGCTGGGGAGTCCTAGCTAAGTGACAGAATGATTGTCCAATAACTGTGAGGTCAGGGATCAATTCCTGCATTAGATACACACACACCACACCACCACACCACACCAGTCCTCACTTGTGTTTATCCTGGTATTATGCTATGCTTTCATCCCCTTTACAGTTCATTTTGGTTTTTTGAGATGGTTTTGCTATAACACCCAGGCTAGCTTGAAATCATGGGGATTCTCCTACCTTAATCTCCAAAGCGCTACAATTGTGGGCCAAACCTGACTACTTTTCTTAAAGGGTGATGATTACATAAAACCTGTGAGATGACTCCAAGGGGAAGACTGAGGGGACGTGGCGCTGCTCGGTGACAGCAAAGGACAGGCACACAAGGACTCTACTCTTCTGCACTTTTCCTATCAGTCAATTCTTTTACTCACTCAAAAGATACCAGGCAATTGTGCACGGAGCTAGCTACGCACTGGTGAGCCAACATAAAAATGACCTCAGTCCTAAAATGGTTCACGGCCACTGGGAAAGATGTAAAGCTTAAAACTGGCAAGACATGTGACCGTGTACCCACAGTAGGTTGATGCTTAGCCCCCACACCCCACACAGATATAGCACATGTGCAGCCTGGACTTCATGTAGGTTCCAAACAACTGGACCGGGGGCTGTCCCTAAAGCTGTTGCCTGTCTGTGGGATCTGTTGCCCTAGCTTGGCTGTCTGGTCTGGCCTCAGTGGGTGAAGAGCCTAACCCTGCAGAGACTTGATGTGCCAGGGTTGGGGGACACCTGGGTGCGGGGGCACTCCACTCTCTCAGAGGGAAAGGGGAGGGGGAGGGACTGTGGGAAGGAGGACTGGGAGGCGGACAGCGATCGGGATGTAAAGAAAATGAATAAATTTTTTAACAAGTTGATGCTTATGGGAACTCAAGACACTATAACTCAAATACATAAGATGAACCTGGCAAACCACTTAAGTAAGGAGAGAAAAACATTCTAGACAAAAGGAATAACATAGACAGGAAGGGCCACAGACCACACAAGGGGACAGAGGGAGGCCAGTGAGACTGGAGAGCGAGGACTCTGAGCACAAGAGTTCTGAATGGTGGTAACTCTTTGTTATCCATTAAGAACAGGAAGCCATAATGTTCTGGCCAAACACTGAGTAAGCCCAACAGGTGATACAACTTGTAGTCCTGAGAGCGTCTTGAGGTAGGATGCTCTCAGCCACAGGCTGCATGGCTAAGACAGAGGCAGCAGAGCCAGCCTTCCCAGGCAGGCTGCTTCGTTCCTCACAGTGAGCACTGACCCCAGCTCTGGTCAGAACACGCTGTCCTTCTAAGAAGACTTGGAAACGTGCTATGAGTTTTCAACTTCTGGGACTCTGCCAACTAACTTTTTCTGTGAAAAGCACATACAGATGTGTCTATCTAGAGGTAAGGCTAACTTAGTAGAGGTTTTTTGTTGTTTGTCTGTTTGGGTTTTTTAAGAAAGGGTATCTCTGTGTAGCTCCGGCTGTTCTGGAATTCATTCTGCAGACCTGGGTGGCCTTGAACCTAGAGATCTGCCTGAAAATTGTGTGTGTCACCACACTCAGCTTAGCTCAGTAGGTATTTAAGTGTACACACTAAATGACACAACTCATAACATTTTTACTTAACATTTTAAAAAGAAAAACCTATAAAAACAGCTTTCGCTTAGCATCCTTAAATATAGTGGTGACTTAACGTGTGTACTAACCAGATTAAGAAAACACTGTAGTTACTGAGACATGGTAAACATACACTTCCAAAATAGATAACTCTTGTCTAGAAAGTTTACATATAGCCATGCTATTAAAAAATAATACACATGTCCTATCAGTCCCTTATAATGGAGTTGCCATTTTGAAGCTCACACTGTAGAACTGTGTAAGTCCACAGCAGCAAGCCGTCTCCCCATGCACTCCTGCAGATCTACTGATACCTGGATGGTGTTTCCAATGGGAGCTCCCGGGGCCCCTTCAGTGTTGGGCTTTGGGAAAGACGGTGGCATGCCTGTTTGAGCAAGAGGCTGCTGTACACCATGGAAGGGCTGACCGCCTGCGAGGTGTGGCTGCGGGAAGGAGGCATGGCTTGACAGTGGCCCTGGAGCTGAAGGCTGATGCTGCAGCACCTGTGACTGGGGATCACCCAAAGGGTTCATGATTGGTGATGTAATGGGAACAGGAGGCATGAAGTTCTCAGGCATCTTTTAAAAAATGAAAAAAAAAACAAAGTTAAAGCAGCAGAAGTAAGAAAAGGAAAGGAAAACATCTCCTTAGCTAATAAAGTAAAGGCCTGAGAGTACCCCACAGTTATAGTTCTTAGCAGAATACGTTTCAAATGAAATTTTATGCAGAATTCCAGAGTAAAGCATCGAAACAGACCTACTGTGCTAACTCAGGGTCATCTCCCTGCCCTCTCACACACTCCTAATAACATGCATTTCACCTACAGGAAGCAATGTGTCATGCATGTGTGCTCATGTGTGCATGTGCACACATTACATGACAACAAGATGTAATTCCACACAGATCACTAAGTAGCTGTTATTTGGCACTAAAAACAGCAGATGAAGTATCAGATTATTACTGGCTTTTTGTTGGGGTTTCCTTACTGACTTACTGTCTCCCAGTGTTCTGTTCTAGCCTCTATTCTTGGAGAATGAAATCACCAAGAATTTACAATATATATAGCTTCAGAGAAAGGAAAAACATACCATTTATATTCAATAGTTTGTAAAAAATTATTGACATATAAATAATGTAGAGGGTATTTCTTCATTTAATGTTATTTGTGACAGGGACAGCAAAATGGCTCAGTGGACAACTGCCAGCAAGCCCAAGAACCTGAGTTCAATCTCTGGGACTCACAGGATGACAGGAAAAAACAACTCTTCAAGGTCTACAATATCTCCTGACATATACACACTGTGGCACACTCAGAGTGTGTGGCTGGCACAAGCAAACACACACACACACACACACACACACACACACACACACGGAGGAAAAAAATCAGAAACATTTTTAAAAAAAATTATTGCAAGGGGCTCAAGAGATGGCTCAGTGTTCTTCCAAAAGGATCCGGGTTCATTTCCCAGCCCCACATGACAGTTCACAACTGTCGGTAACTCTCGTCTCAGGATCTGACACCTCACACTGATACACATGCAGGCAAAACAGCAATGCACATAAAGTGAATCATGAAAAATACTGTAAAAGAAAATCTAAAATGTAACTATAAATTACTGTGGATTACAGAATATAATCGTGACTACTGCTAGAATACCAAAGGACCAAAGAAACTTCTAAAACTCAGCAGCAAAGCCCAACACTCTGCTTCCTACTGCTTGAGAGGCCAGTCGGGGCTGGCAATTTTAAAGTGGCTTTAACTTATACCACTGTCAGCAGAAGGCGGCTTTCCTGGGGTAGGAATAGGTAGGAAAGGTCATTTAATGCAGGCCTTTACTACAGAGCTAAGCCAAGACTGGCCTCAGACTGTGGCTGGGAGCTGGGCTGTGTGTTTCCAGGGCCTTGGCCTCTTATTCTAAGGACTGAAATCAGGGAGTACAATAAGGCAACTTCATTTAAAACAAAAAAGCAGAGGAAGGCAGATTTCTATGAGTTCCAAGACAGCAAGAAGTACACAGAGAAACCTTGTCTCAGGTTGGTGGGGAGGGAGAAGAGAACAGAATAGAAACACTGTCAGGACACATGAATGAGGTTGCTTGGTGGTCCTAGGTTTTCTGGTATTTGCAAGCTAAATCATGTGTAGACATAGACGGTAAGCAGGGAATTCTTCCTACACTGACTTGTGGCCACAGCGTTGCTTTATGACATGCACACCCCAGGCTAGTTCAGGTCACATCAGCCTTTCTGGTCTTGTACTTGACCATAAGCAAGTACATAAGAACATGAGTATGACTGGCTAGAATCGTCCAAGTCTGGTGGTCATGAAGGGGAAGAGAAACTTCCTGCATTGTTCAGAGTGGGGTACTGTGCAGCTCAACGGAGGACCAGGCCCTCGGTTGCTAGGTGCGCTGTTCAGAGAGGAAGTGTGTACATGGAACCCACACAAAGTGTCACAGGCTGCCGAGCACATTGTTAGATGACAGCACAGGCCAAGCCAAGGAAGCCCCAGGTTCCTCAGCTGTCGCCTTGCTGGCCTGCCTGCCTCATCCTCCTAGGCATGGGGGCTACAGCTGTGTGTCACCCACAGGCAGAGTAAGGCTTGGACGACTCTCTACCTTCCCCGCTTTTATCATGGATCAGAAGAACACTTGGTATGAAGCATTTTAAATACATTAACCGGCAAGCTGTGTCCTTCAAATCATCGGTTAAGTGTGGTGTGCTCCGTGTGGTATAGACAAAGACATGCACTGGGTAGAGAACTGCCTCCATTACCTTCTTCTTCTTCTGTACTCTGTTCAAAGCTGGAGGATCATTCCAACCATTCTGAGGACCTAGAACACAAGACATTTTCCTTCAGAGCCCTAAAAGTTCTCCTTAACTGTGAAGTAACTGCAACACAGGCTTTACCAATCAGCTGGGGTCACACAGGTCTTGCCTTAGGCTGCATATCTTGACAGCACTGCTATGTAAAGGGACTGCCCTAAGCTTTAGGCCTAAGTCCTTATGTCTAAACTGACAGCCAGCCTTCAAAGTCAGTTCTCCCTTCTCTCCTGAAAAAGGAAAAGTAGATTGGCAGAGTGTGCTTCTGCAGAGCTCTGTCATATTTGATGGACAAAGAAAAATAAAGGAGACAGCCCTCTATTGGCAAGAGAGCAACTCAACACACACGCCAGCACAGATGCTGAACATGGTTCTGTTTTTTAGAACAACTCAATGATGGAATGTTTGCCCAGAACGGGAGGCCCGGGTTCCAGTCCAGTAACACAGGACTAACACCAACACAGCAGCAGAGCCCAACTACAGAAGAGCAATAGTAACTCTCATCATTCTCTGCCTTATGAAACATGGTCAAATACGTAAGCTTCCTCAGAAACTGAAACCACTCTGCTGGCATCTCAGAGTAAGAAAGGCCAGCAGTAGAGCTCACGGTTTTAGTACATGCTGAAATCTGACAGCCTCCAAATTACAAGGTGATTACCTTCCACCTCACCATGGAAGCAGACGGCTGTTACAGCACAGGTGTGTGCGTGAACATGTGAAGACACAAAGTGAGTAGGTTTTGGGATCCCCCCCCACCTCCCCCTGCTTGCTGAGCTGATACAAATATTATATCACAACAAAATTGCTTGGCAAAAAGAAACCAAACAAGGCCAGCTCTTTCCCTAAACACTATGGACTTAGTTGCTTTGTTGTTAAACAGAACTTCCAAAAATTCCCCATGAGAGCAGCCGAACAGGGCTCTGAACAGTCAGGACTTGGTCCAAGCTACTGTGTCTGTTAACGAATTCTTGAACGTACCACCACACAGAGCAATCACTGAAATTTCACCCACCACCTCAAGTTTGTAGCTGCACATCAATCCTGTCATTATGCTAAGAAAGCCAGCTTCCATGATTTAAAGCCGGGAGTCATTATATACATTTAATCACTTCTAAAATTTGATTCAATTAATAAGCCAAATAAAAATGATACCGATCACATGCATTAGTGTTAATGCCCATTCATTAGCTGTATTTAATGATTAATTATTTACTACAGTATGTTTTACAACCAGTTCACCTTCCAATATAGATGCCTGGTCTTGAAAAGATTGATTTTCTGTAGACAAAATATAAAAGTCACTTAGATATTATTATGGAAGACATTCTGAAATTATCACTTTATACTTTTTCTTCCCTGCTTAACAGACCTAGAAAAAGCAAACTAACCTCAAAGGAACAAAACTTTACAATTTTTAAAAACTTATTTATTGATAGTCTCTAACTAGATAGCTGGTCTGCTCTCAATGTAGCCCAGGCTGCTCACTAAGTAGCGTAGGCTGACCTTAAACTCATGATCCTCCTACCTTAGCTAGAATTACAGATATGTACTACCACATTTGCCCTAAAACTTACTTTTAAATCAACTTACGTGAAATGTCTTCTATCCAATTAAGAAAGTCATTAGGTTTTTTTTCCCCCTTTGGTTTTGGTTTTGTTGTTGATGTTGTAAATTCCTTTAAGTTCTATCAAATGCAACCCTAGCATGTTCTCCTACAGAGAGGTTCACCCTTCATGTAAAACTCAGTATTACCCTGGTTCTTGTCTTGACAGTGTCTCTCTGTGACAACGGAGCTCAGCACATCCCAGGGCACAGAACTTCCCATCTACCTACGTACACCACATGCCACCAGGTGTGTCACGTTGGCATAATTCAAAACCGTGGACCTAAGCCAACTGAGGACCTATTCAAGTACAGTAATTCATGAGGCTAAGGTAGGACCTAATGCTATCTTTCCAGCAAGTTCTTAAGTGACAGCAGTGTTGCTGTCAAGCCTCCAGCTGTGGGGAAGGGTAAACAGTGACCACACTGCGCCCACCGTCAGGTTCTCAGGGCTGGGCAGGCCCAGCACGACGCAGAAGCCTGGAAGCAGGTACACTCATCTGCACACACAGCCTTTCAGAACCCAACCAGCCTCAGTGGGCAAGGCAGGAGCCAAGAGCCCAGCCCTGAGCTGTGCACCCTCTGCCCCGCCCTGTTCACAGACTGGGGAAGGGATGAAGACCACTTCTCTAGCTTCCAAACAGGCGCCTGGGAATGCCCTGCTCTCACCAAGCTGCAGCCCAAGTAAGTGTGAGGAGCAACTTTAACATGATCCCTTAGTGACAGCACGGAGGTCATTGCAAAGTCAGACGCAAAGTTAGCAGGAACCACAATCAAAGGAACACGGAGACTCGAGCTAGAGACTCTGCCTAGCTCTAAGGACATCATATTTTTGAAAGTGTTTTTTCTTAGAAACAAACACAAAGTAAACCAAGGACTGGAAAAGAAAAAAAAAAAAAAAAAAGAGTCAAACAGCAGCCACTCATCCTAGACAATGAAACAGGGACCACTTTCTGCCACAATGGACCTGCACTGCTGCCACTTCACCCCAGGACTGGGGCAGCATGTGTCTTGTCTTTAATTCTGCCAATGTGTCCCAATCTGTCCCACGCGGAAACCTCCAGCTTACTCTCCTGAAAGTGCCACTTAGGCCACCCATTTAGCAGTCCAGGGTCTCTCACTAGACTCTCACTAGAAACTCCTTATCCTACTACATGGGGCTATTCAAAACTTGACACCGATACAAAATTTTATTTTCCAGGAGTTACTTGTTATTCCTTAGAAATACACTGTTCTTTTCAGTCTCTCTACTTCTTTGATAATTCCAATCACAGAGTAAACAGGTTCTCATTAAGAACTGACTGAATAAATGTTTTGCTAACTGCAACATCCATTTCTATGAGCCTTTGCCATACAATCTCATATATTCACAGGAAGCTTGGAAATCTGTAGGATCTAACAGTAATTACCCACTGGTCAACTGGAATTTCTAAATCTAAAAAAACCCCATGATCCAAGACACATTACAAAATGACAAACTTTCTAGTCACAATTATGTAACTTCAACAAAATCTTTAGGAAATCCAATATGAAAGCATGGTGAGGTAACTGTAACTAAGGCGACAGGAAGGTTTACATGCAGGAGGTGAACAGTCAGTAAGCCAAACACAATGCATGCTGAACACCAGGGAAGGTTAGTGTGGGTGCTCTTCCTGTTAGCCATTCTGCCTCTCAGCCAGGTTACAACTGCACAGCGGACATACCTCATGGCAAACGCACTTCTGCCTAAGGCAGAAAACAATGCTGTGTGCACTGTTTTATTTTCTGTGCAAACATTTATTTTCTATTAGAAAGTGACAAAAGCCTCCAGCAAAGTCCGGAGAGCAACGTGTGAGCGCCGAGACTGGTAGCAACACTTGAAACAAGTTCCAGTTCCCTCATCTACAATCTTTTTTTTTTTTTTTTTTTTTTTTTTTTGGTTTTTCGAGACAGGGTTTCTCTGTGTAGCCCTGGCTGTCCTGGAACTCACTCTGTAGACCAGGCTGGCCTCGAACTCAGAAATCGCCTGCCTCTGCCTCCAAGTGCTGGGATTAAAGGCCTGCGCCACCACCGCCTCATCTACATCTTAACAAGACTAGAGGTTCTGTGTCTCAGGGTTGTGAAGACTGAAGGCAAGACACGCAGCAAAGGCCAGGTCATGCCCAAGGCATTTTAATAAAAGGGAGCTTCTCGTCTTCTTCCTGCACTGCTTAAGAGGCCATTTCCTTTAGCCCACACTGTTTTCTACGGAAGAATCCTCGCCAGCTGCTCAGAATGGTTGCTTCTCTAGGTTACAAGGGTGGTCTTGGAGCTCTGGGAGCTGGCCCTGGTTCCGTAGCCATCAAAGCACTACGTGCGTCTGTGTGCACTACTGAAATGTGTGTGGTGGCTCCCCTTTCTTGTAGTTTTCTCTTCCATGGTCAACTACGCCACTGTTACTAAGTGGAATATTAAACATTTGTAAGCAACAGCTGAGAAGTCGGATACTTCAAGATGAAGTACAAGCTGTCCCTTTGTCCAGAGTGTCACTACTGTACGGACTAGCCTTACCTCAGTTAACAAGGCCCCAAAGTGAAGACTGCACTGATGCTGGCAAGTTACTGCAGTCTGCTGTTTTAATTTTTACTTACTGTCAATCTCTTCTTCCTCTCAGTTAATAACCAGATTATCACCTACGGGGCTGGTGGTATATGGTATCAAACATCTGCTGTGCTCCCACAGGTAAAGCCAAGACAACGCTTGCAGTGGATAATGTTTGCTCTCTGGATGTTAATATTACATATTATAAAATGAGGAAAGACATGTGTTTATAATTCTAGGATCAGTTACAAGATTTTAAAACTAGTAATATTTTAAAAATATTTTATATCCATATTTATTATTGCATTTATTTGAAAAGAATGCTTCTACCGTGGACTTATGATAAACTTTTATGAGTTAGTTACTGCTTAGCATTTAAAGCAGAAAACCATAGAACAGACTCTCCCAGAAGAGCTTCAGGATCAGGGTTTAAATGAGTCTTACTCCAGCCTTTTGCCCCACTATTCTGAACACCCATTATGCTCTGAAGAGGTCACTGTCAATGCTGACGAGCTGGGGCCTTAATTTAAGTTTCCTTACTTTCTTTTCTTACACTTCTTTACTTGTGTCTCTGGAGGTCAGAGGACAACTCCAGAAGCCACTTCTCTCCTAGCAGCTCGTCAGACCTGCAGCAAATGAACAACCTGCACTGAGCCGGCCTGCAAGAACACTGAGCACACTGCAGCTCACGTAAAGAAATGGCCTGCAGACACAGCTTAGCAGTAGAGCATTTCCATAGCACTTGAGGCCTACGTTCAAATCTCAGGATGCCCCATCCACCCCTGCCCCACCCTCCAAAGTTCTGCACTTCACATAACAGTACCCACTAAATCTGATTCCAACCATCATCTTGCCAACTAATTTTTTACTTTTTGAAGTCCATGCAGCAGCAGGTTATACAGTCTTAGTTTCTGAAGTGCTAGTCTAAGGTTGTCTTCATTTAGTAGCTGATGTTCGTTATGGGAGGCTCACACTCATGCAAAAGTCTAGAATTTGTTATAAAACTCAACCGGCAGATACTCAGTTCCCAAACACTTGGAGATGATGCCCCTCCACCCACCTTCTGCTCATGAAACGGGAGGCCCAAGCAAATCCCTTCCAAGCGCAGACCTGTTCTCTGGGACGCAGGCAGCTCACTGGCGGCAGCAGGCGGTGTACCTGTTGTTCCAGGAGGCAGTGCATAAGCTGAAGATGACGGTGGAGCTCCTGGCCCGCCATGCTGGAAGGATGCTCCAGAGGAAGGGGGAGGAGGAACAGAAGCAGCAGAGCTGGAGGGAGGTGAGGAGGCTTGCTGTGCTGTGTACATCTGAGGCTGCCCAGAATAGGAAGCCGCGGAGCTATGTATGGGGTGTAGGGTAAGCGTTAGAAGCAGGAGGAGCAACAGGCTGCTGAGGTGGATAAACTGCTGACCCCCCTGTTCCGAAGGAATACTGCTGGGCTGGCTGGTAAGCTACATCAAGGGAAGAAACAGAAATCTTTAATTAGTTACATATTTATTCACACAAAGTAGGAAAAAAGTAATCACAACATAGGAAAATGGTTTTAATCATTCATCTTACAACAGTAAGACCAAAAGCTAGGACTCATGACTGGGGACATAGCTCAGTGACAGAGCACTTGCCTAACATGGGAAACAACCTGGGTTCCATCTCCAGCACCTCAAAAATAAACAGAAAACAATAACACAAAGCCTTTGCATGCTACCTCTGAGAAACGTGGACCATCAACAATCCAGGAGCTGACAGGACTGCCTGTCCTAAGACTGCGGAGGCAACTACAGCCACCAGGTGGAGCCATGAGGACGTGTGCACCCAGAGCTTTTCTGGAAAACCCTAGAGTTTGCTGGTAGCTCAAGACTTCAGCCTCCACCAGCAACCCTCCTGACAGAGGCTAACACTCTGCACAGGGAGGGCGGGGAGAGGGGCAGGGTGAGGCCCTGCAGTGTGTGCCTGGGGCATCTGCTACCCAGAAACAGCACTGAGCACTGCATGAAATGCACATTTATGCGAAGTATCCTGCAGCCCAGAAAACTCTCATTGGGATCAGTGGTTAGGGGCATCTTGGGTTTTTAATAGTTGTTTAGGACCTTTGTTCTTAATTTAATAGTTGTTTAATCTTATAATTTCCCCGTGTTATTTAGGTTCTTGGTTTGAAGCTGTAAAACAGTAGTTTTTGGGTGTTTGTTTTGTTTCTTCTTTTGTGATAAGGTCACTTTACATAGCCCTGGCTGTCCTGAAACTATGTAGACAAGGCTGGGCTCAAACTCACAAGAGATCTGCCTACCTCTACCCCACACCCTACCCCCACCCTGGGGATGGGATTAAAGGCATGCAACCCCAGCGCCTGGTTTTAGTTAAAGTATAATTGCTCTCTTTGTCCAAGTCCACAGAACATACAAACCTAAGAGTGCACACATAAAGTCTGGGCTTTGGCACAGGACAGTATCATTTGTTCGCTGCTGCAAAACATATACTGCTGGAGAGCAGGACGCAGAGTCTGTGGGGAAGCACGTGGGTGCCCTGGACTTTCTGCTCAATTTTTCTGTAAAGCTAAATTTATTTTTTAAAGTCTACACTAAATAAAGCCAACAATAAATAAAACCAACAATAAAAGAACAATAAATAAAAAAAAATTAAACAATAAATAAAACCACAAATGTTCCATGAACCAACTTACCAAAATTGTGGTTTGTGTCATGTTGTCTGAAGAAAAAGCATATATACTGGCTAAGGCTAACTTCTGCAGCTCTCTTTGTCCATACCACACGACAAGCTACATTATCTGTTTTACGGGTCTAGACGACCAGAACAAGGGCACCTGTTCTGAACAGGATGACACAGCAGCTACTTCCTAGCGCACCGACTCTGAACACCCCCCCCCCTCGTGTGTGTCTAGTCCCCCACTTCCCCCTCTCCTGGTACTAGAAACTGAACACATTAAGCAAGCCCTCTAGCACTGGGCGACATCCTAGCGCCGATTTTATCTGTCAAAGTTGACTTGACCACCACGGCTGTGCTGCCGCTGAGTGAATGATGGGAGGACGCCACTGTGAGGATCCCAGCTCCACTACTTACGCTGTGGCTGTGGATATGGTGGTAGCTGGCTGTGCATGTGGCCTGGGGATGCAGGCAGCGGGGCAGTGGCATTTGGAATAACATTGCCGTGCATTATGAAACCTGGAGGTGGAGGATTTTCTCCCTGGGAAATGAGAATACAGTAAAAAGGAAGATTATATTTGGGATCAAGTCTCACCAAATAGTCTTGCAGTCTCTGAAATGGAATTGGTGTTTATTTTTTTTAAAGCTATTATGTGAGAAAGCTGCATTTTGCCTATACTATCTTGCTCAGAACATGCTCCGAGTGATCTAAAGGTCCAAACTGACTGCAGGGACCAGCAACAGCAATGGCCTCCTAACAGGGCTGATAACACTGTGGTAACACCAGAAGTTTCATCTCTACTAACTTCCATTTACTGCTCCGGACTCTGGAGATAAATAGCATAAGGGGACTTTTGGTTTTCTTCCATTTCTGCAATGCTAACACGAAAGAGACACCTTCAGAAAATTCAATTTAAACCATTATTTGAACCTTAGTTGAGATTTTTCTAGCTTAAGTAAATTTAGAACTGCAGAAGAAGAGAAAAGATAAGAAAATAAATTGATAGCACTAAAAATTGCCACTTGTATCCCACAAGCAATAAAATGCACCAAGCAGGCAGATGGATGCAGAGTAGGGACTGGAGAGGAACAAGGAAGAAGGAAGGGAGAGCATATATAATCATCTATATAATCAGGTGATAGTTCTATATAGTGTTATATATAGTCAGGGAGCAGATATACCTGTGTGTCAGAGGGAGAGGCTGCAGGTGGATGGCTGGGGAGGGCAGTGGGAGTTTTGTTACTCCAGGTAGTGACAGTAGGGGCAATTCTAACCTGAATTGAACAAAGAAATACCAATCACAGAAAATAAAAAATAAAAACGTTAAAAGAAGAAACAAACAACTCAAAAGGGCATAATAGCAAGATGCAAAGCAAAAAGTAAAAGCAGCAAGATTACATGTAGCAAAGCAATGGCTTCCAGGGCCACCAGGTTCCAAAAGGAAACACAACAGAACAGCTGGAGGGAGGTAGGAAAACAGTGTGAAAGCCCAATCAGCACAAGAACAAGCCCATTCAAGAGGGAATGAGGCAAGCTGGAGAGGTAGTTCAGTGGTTAAGAGCACTGGCTACTCTTCCAGAGGACCGGGGTTCAATTCCCAACACCCATAGGGAGAGATCACAACTATCTGTGACTCCAGGTCCAGGGAATCTGGTGTACATGCAGGTAAAACATTCATTAACACATAAAAATAAATAAGTACATAAGTAAATACTAAAGAGTGAGTGGGAAGAGGTCCTTAGGTAAAGAAAGAAGACACTCGGCAGCCTGAGTAGTGAGCAGCACATGTCCCAGGAGCCACTCACCACTCACGAGGCGGTACACGTCCCTCGGAAGACGCAAAGTCATCCAGCCAAATCCCACACGAGAGGATACTACAACTGCTCATCTAAGCCCAGGCTTTACTAAGAGGTGACTTTAAGGCCCATAGGACTCACTGATGATGAGATTAAAACTGAGCTGGCCCCTACTACACCATGCTGCTTACTCTCGAGTTCAGTCTAAAAGGTTTCCTAAAACTTGTTTTTAAAGATTTATTTATTTTTACTTATATTATGCATATGAGTACATTGCAGCTGTCTTCAGACACACCAGAAGGCGGCACTGGATCCCATTACAGATGGTTGTGAGCCACCATGTGGTTGCTGGGAATTGAACTCAGGACCTCTGGAAGAGCAGTCAGTGCTCTTAACTGCTGAGCCATCTCACCAGCCCTTCCTAAAACCATCAAAATCCTTTTTGGTATGCAAATCTTTCCAGCATAGACATATGTACATAAAATGACTTTCCTCCCTGTACCCCTTCCGCTTGCAAACCCTACTTTAAAGCTCAATACCACCACCCTCTTCCACTAAGCAAGAAAATCCCTGATCATTTCATGGAATTTACCTGCTTTTCTTAAAATACAAGATCAGTAAAAGTGAAACAATTGTGACTTTGTTGTTATTTTCTTTTGAGACTGGATCTCAACATGTAGCTCTGGTTGGCCTAGGATTTGTTATGGACATGAGGCTGGCCTGGAACTCACAGAGATCCACCTGCATCTGCCTCCCAAGTGAACGTAAATCTTCAAGTGGTGCACTACTATGCCCAGCAAAATTCAACAGCTTTAAAGGCTTTCATCATTTCTCGAGAGAGAGAGAGAAGAGAGAAGAGAGAGAGAGAGAGAGAAGAGAGAGAGAGAGAGACAAGCCAAAGGCACAAAGAATAACTGTTTTCTTCTCCCGTGTAGAGCAAGCCCTGCTTTATTAGTACCTCAAGAAACATCTTAGTCTAAACACCAGCTGATTAAAAATTCTAACCAAAGTTTAGCCTTCAACCAGTTGGGCGGTGCAGAGATGACATCTCTGTGCCTTGAACCCTGCAAGGTCATGTGACATCCTACCTCTCCGTTGTCCTGGTCAACATTTCACCCCCATTTCCATGACAGGTTTTGTAAGTACAATGTCCATAAGGAGAGAGAAATTGTGTAGCTTATTTACCAGGATACTCCCTACAGCAAGACTAATGCCAGGCCCTCACAGAAGAGCTGCAATAGGTACTTGCAAAATGAACGGTGGAAAAAACAGAAACAGTGTTCTACATAGCAAAGCCGTATCTGAGTACTATCTGATTAGCTCTGTCCCTGGTCAGTTCTGAATAAGGACGGATCCAAAGTACAAGAGAGAGAATGTTGAACGATCCAGGTCTCTCATGGTTTTAGATTTACTTTTCCTATAATGAAAAAAAAAAAAATCCTGTTGACACTATCATCAATTTGCTCTATCTGAAACGTCAACTTCACTATCAGTCAAGACTATTCATACTTTATTTTTAAAAAGTATCTTCCATTTAAGAATATGAAGGAAGAGCAGGGTGTGGTAGCACGCACTTCAGCCCCAGCACTCTGGAGACAAAGGCAAGCAGACCTCACTCATGAAACCAAGGCCGTACTGATGCACACACTAAGTTCCAGGCCAGCGAGGGCTTACAGAGTAAGATGCTGTCAAGGAAAGGAAAAAAAGAATTATCTGTTGGTCTGTAAATACAGTTTCTAAATGAAACTGTAAAAACCAATACGGCAACATTTTATGTCATAAACACGAGATTAAATAAAACTAGCAATCCAATCCCAACTCGTCATAGCCTTTAGTCTTTAAAATGTAAGTTGGTTCACTCAATGTTTATCGTCCGGTTACTCTTGACTGTGTGGCTACAGAGAACATGATGAACTTACCCTGGTGATGGAAAAAAGAACGCTCAGAAAAGGCCTTCTAAAAACGAGCCAATCATTAACTCCTTCTCACTACCTTCCCTCCATCCTTTGTTAAGTGAGTCCAGTAGGATTTAGAGAGCAGAGGTACACGTAAGGGAAGACCGACTGAGGCTGAAAACTAACCTAAACCAACTGCATGAAACAACTGCATGAGAGAGGTGATTGAGAAGCAGGTCACAAATCCGTTCAGGTCCACTGAGTGCAACTGTGACACCATACGCCCGTGTAGCTTCACTGCAATTTTACCAAGCACATTAAAACCATCCATTTGGACAGACGTGCACACGTGGTCCCACGTCACCTGGACCATATCACTCACATGGGGATAATATTGTTGAGTCTGAACTCTGGGCATCTGCGGGTGGCCAGCAACTGGTCCAGGCCTGCCCTTGGACAGCGGCTGCCTCTCATACGGGCTCTTAGATGATTCCTGTCCCGGCACAGACTTGCCTTGTGCTCTACAGAGTCTGTCACGCAGCTGCACGATATTTGGCTGTAGGAAGTGGAAGAAAGCAAAACTCAGAACTAATCCAGCTATACAGGAGCATATGATTATTCTTGAAGTAATTTGATCACTGAAGAGACCCCTTCGAAGTTCTTATGCCGAGTGTTCTAGAAGAGACACTGCTACTCATGAGTCAATATCCCAGGCTGGCACCAAAGGACAGAAACACACAGTACAACTTGTCACTTCAGAGTCAGGGCTTTGACATATGGCACCTCTTGGTTAGGACACCAGTTCAATGCTTTCACTACAGTTTTGAGATCTTGTCTCAAAACAAATAAAATATATGTAATTCTAAGTTATACTAAAAATACAGGGTTTGGTTTTATGATTAGATGATCTAGAGGTCTAAGTCAGTCTTAAGGCAGAAGGTCTTAGTCACCAATACAGTGAGAGCAACTAGGCACAGTGGCACACATCCATAATCCCAGCCCTGAGGAGGCAGATCACAAGTTCAAGGCTACCTTCAGCTTTATAGTAAGTTCAAGACCAGCCTGGAAACATGAGATTCTTAAAAAAAAAAAAAAAAAAAAAAAAAAAAAAAAATTTAAAAAGAAAAAAAAAGTGAGTTGGGCATAATTCAGCACTAGGGAGGCAGAGGCAGGGTATCTCTAAATTTGAGGTTAGCCGGGTTTACAAAGCAAGCTCCAGGACAGCCAGGGACCTGTCTCAAAATAAAACAATTATGAAGATGGACACTAGTTACCTGGTTGGTGTTTCAGGCAGAAACGCCAAGGCTGCGGCAATGCTGCCCTGGGCTGCCAACAAGCTGGCATACTGACTCATCTTCTCAGCCAGAAGAGCCCCACAGTGTTTGTGTCCATGGCTTGGGAGAGCTGCACAGCTTTGCGGAGGATGACAACTTTCTCAATCAGATCCTAAATGAGAAAAGCAAGGGAGAAGGAGACAATCAGAGACTCCAACACACACATGAAGGACGCAGGAGACAGTCACTAAGTTTCCCAAGGTCTACCAAGCACAGCGCCTCTTACTCTCCCTACGTGAAGAACACACAAGAGCTGAGCACATCTGGATGACGACCAGCAGCAGGCCATGTTGCCTGCACCAACATCACAATACGAAGTCTCATGACACCTCCAAAAGGCTCACACTTGCTCACTTCAATCCCCTCCAAAGGCGGGCTCTACTGCGGAGTGGCAGAACCTGGAAGAAGTGGGGCCCAGTGGGGGCCTTATCACTGAGGATATCCCTTGAGGGAACTGTGCGCTTAGGTTCCTTTCTGTTGCTCTTCTGCCTCCTGTGGGTCAGCCATGTTCTCCTGTCAATACGCTGCCATTGCCAGAGACCCGAAGTCATGGGCTACCTACCCAACCTTTGACAGGACTCTCCAAACCCTGAACCCAAATAAAGCCCTTTCTCTGTAAAAGTGAACTGGTCCAGTCATTACAATAATGCAGACTGACTGATATGGTTGTGGCAAAGGCTGTGGAGCTGTTCTTGAGAGAGCAGGTCTTGTAATGGGAGATCTGCTCTGAGAGAGTGTGTAGGACACCCTCTCCTCCACCCAGAGGTGAGAAACATGGTACTTCTCAGAAGCACCTGGAAGGAAAAACTTGCTTTAAAAAAAAAAAAAAAACACCAGACTTTTAGTCTCAAAAGAATGATTTTAAAACAATGACTATAGATAAAATTTTTTTCCAGAGAGAAGAATAAATACTACACTGAGCTATGGTAGGACTGCCCATTGGGTGACTTGGGGGAAATTTTAAGCTCTACTTGAGGTCTAGGACAATCTCCACAGTTTGGCTCTCTCTAGCCTGTGTGGTAGAGTAACCTGAGTTCCCTTTATCGTACCTCATTCCCTGATCGTAACTTCTCTCCTCAGTGCTGGGATGCCTCCCATTCTCCAGCCCACACTGCCGCTCTCTGCCAGAGGGAGGAGCTTGAGAGAAAGCAGCTAACTCCCAGGCTTCTTTCAGTGTTCCTGCCACCTACTGCTCCAGTAAGCTGCTGCCCACCCTGACCCGACAGCTTCACCCACACCTGACTAGCCTGTCATCTCACACCTGGCTTCTTCAAAGATGACAATGAAAACACACAATGATGCATCCAGAGAAGCCGGTGAAAGCAGCAAGCTTCTAGAACACGCATTTCTAGCTCAGCACTATGTCAGCCGCTGGCACACTATGGCATAAGCATCTTTGTTTCAGAGTCACTCACCTGGAGAGACAAGGGGTTGCTACTGTCTTGAGCTCTTGTCCAACAAGCAACCAGTCTCTCCACATTCCCCGCACAGATGTAGCAGAGGCAGGCCTGAGTCCGCAGCACGCTGTCTCCTTCACGTTCAAGCCTGGCTCCCAAAAGATCTGCGAATCAAGAAAAAAGCAAGATAAGAAGATACCCATTTCATCTGCGTATGAGGTGTGAGCAGCTCAACAGTATCTTCAGAAGCATGGACATATTTTCTCTTCCTATCCCCTCCTTCCATCTGTCTGTCTCTCTTCCTACTGAGAATCAAGTTCCCGTGACTACTTACACGTGTGAGCAGCTAGCACTGAGCACTGCCTACCTTTGCATTTCACAATTCTCCTCTGTGATTAGACAAAGGTTTCCAGTAAATCTGAGAGTTGTGGAGTGCCCTGGCCACCTATGTAACGGTTCCCCGCAGAGCTTGTCTCTTACCGCAAAGGGCCGAGAACTCGTCTGGTTTAGCGTAAGTGAGTACTGCAGCTAAAGCCTCTCTCCAATTTTTAAGATCACAGGATTCAACAATCTCCTTCCAGTTCTTCATCACCACTGCAGTGATCAGCTTAGGAAAGGAAACAGAAAACATGAGGGTGAGCTAATCTTTACACTCCTGCAGTGCTGTGGACTAACCCAGGGCAATCACTGCTGCTATGTCCCATATCAAGCAATCTCACCTTTCAAAATCAAACAGCAGCACAGTGAAAACATGCTTTGAACCAAATAACAGATAACAACACTATTTTTCCTTCAGAAGGAAAATTAAGTCAATGTATTTTATAAAGGGCCTCAGAAGAGGATACTAAGAAAACAGAAAGTTGTTCCTGGGTCTAATGAATCAGGAAACGTTGTCTAAGCATGGCATCCTGGGAGACATTTGAAGGACAAGGAACTTCATAAAGAGAGGTCAAAGACCAGGGCAGGGCCAGTGGGACCTCGAAGCAGGACAGAGTGTTGAACCAAGCCTGAGGATCAAGGCTAACAGCTCAAGGTCAATCCCCAGGTCCTCTTGGTAGAGGAAATCACCTCATGCAAGCTGTCCTCTGACCTCCACAAGTACTCACTCCATGGCATATGTGCATCATGTGTGCACACACAAAAGACATAAATGTAAGAAACAAAACCTAAAGCCTTCAAAGCGAAGGCAGCGTAGCAAGGAAGGTGGGACCGACGCATAGCCAGCCTGACAGAAGAGAGGGGCACAGGCAAGGTCTGGGGACAGCCACCTGAGACTCAGTATTAGAATAACTTTACAACAGTAATGTCCACACTGGGCATGGTGGTGCACGCCTTTAAGCCCAACACTGAGGAGGCAGAGGCAGGCAGATCAAGTCTAGCCTGGTCTAAGGAGTGAGTTCCAGGACAGCCAGGGCTACACAGAGAAACCCTGTCTGGAAAAAATTTTCAAAACTACTTTTTTCAGACACGGAAAATAACATTAAGCTTAAAATGTTCAGAGCTATGCCAGAGATTCTAGTAACTGAGTAATCAAAGCTGTACGAATCTTGAGGCATAACAGAGTTTTATTCACTATAGAAAACAATGTTGTTTACCTATATGAGCAAAACATTAAAATGAGCCTAAACAATCCCAAATTGGGACATAATACATCTTGACCATAAACTATTACAGAATAATTAAAACATTTCTAACAGTCCTTAACAATGCAGGAGAAGCTTACACTGTGATAATGTCAACAAAGATGACACGTGGATCTATATGTGACCTTGATTCTATCAGGAATATTCTACAGACATGCAGAAAGGCATGGGAAGATGTGCACTAACTTCTGGAAAAGGTTAAGAGATAACTACAATTTTTATTTTAAACCTCTGGAAACGTTTTTAATGTTTTAGAAGGGAGTCAAAACACTGGAACTGTTTCATATCAAAATAAACTACCATTTCTGTGTCAAGTAATTTAATTTCTTACTGTATCCCAATTATCAATAATCATAATAACAACAACAACAATAGGACACTACCCTCGTAAACAGAATAACAAGTGGTCTTATAATTCTAATACTCAGGAGGCTAAGTAGAAGGATTGAAGGCACAGGGAAAGCCTGGGCTATGTAGCAAGACCCCAGTGAAAACTAAATACAACTTTTGGGAGGAAGGGCAGATTGGAGACAGGGTTTCTCTGTGTAGCCCTGGCTGTCCTAGAACTCACTCTGTAGACCAGGCTGGTCTTGAACTCAGAGATTACTAGCCTCTGCCTCCCGAGTGCTAGAATTACCCAGCTAATATAAAATTTTATAAAATATATCTATATTTGAATGTATGTAGGCTACTGTTTATTTTAAAAAATTACATACCCTGGTAATTTTGCTTTGGGATTTTGCAAAGTATTTCTTTTGTGTTTGAGCCAAGAGTTCTTGTCCACCTGCTATGGCTAATATAATGGCATCAGCCATTCGGTTATCATGTAAACAAAGGTCAACTGCACTCTCAAAATTGCCCGTCAACAAGGCCCGAGTAATTAAACCATCAATATCTGTAACAAGAAAACACAGCATCCACATTAAATAGAATGCGTTACCAAAAACTATTACAAGAATATCATGTACAACAGATTTCATACACAGACAAATGGAGAACACAATGCCAATTTATTACTGGCAGATTAAATTTCCAAAATAAGTTGTTAGTACTTATGGAAGTTATGGAAGTAAACCAGATGTATACATGGTAACACTCTCTGTATTAGTAAAGACCACTTAGGTGAGTCAGACAAGCTCTTTCTTAACCCTGCCCACCAACAACACATTCTGATTATGCCTATAGGTAAGCAACTGAGATCCCAGGTCATGAGACAAAGGAGGACTGTGAGTTCAAAATCCTCACTGGTGTGCTGGACACACTCACACTCTCTGTCTTTCTCTGTCTAATCTAAATTAGAAGACGATTCCTCTTACGTTTATGCCAAGGGCACTTACCCCCACTGACAGAGATGTTAAATGTCCCTCCAGCGGAGGGCAGAAAGTCACTTTCCGGTTTTTCCTCTTTAATGCGCTAAAGAGATAAAAGGGCACAATTAAGCAAAATGGAAACCAAAATAATTTATGCTAAAAAAATTCTGTATGATTATTCATCTACCAGAAGATGATATACCAAGTTGTTTCACAAAGTTCCTACATCCAAGTTTAGACTAGAATCTGGGCCTTCCTGAGCCATTAATTCCCATACGAGATGTAAATAACTCAGTCATTCAAGATACCAAATCAGGTGTGCACACTTGCTACATATATAGGAAAAGCTGCTGTCAAAAGTAAAGCACGTTTTCTTAGATCCCCCCAACTTCGATCACTTCTAGGTTTAAAAATAGATATGCTTTTAATTCTAGAGTCTACAGGTTTGTCTACAAAATCTTTTTGTCAAAGTTAAATCACGAAAACAAATCACTTGGTGTCTTCAGTACAAAAGCAAAGCAGGGCCTGTAGCTGACTCAGTTACGGAGCCCAAGCCCAGCAAGTGGGTGTGGTCTCCAGAGCCACAAAATCCAAACAAAAAAGGCAGTATAAAAATTGTTTTTAAACATACAAAATTAAATCATTCATTTTGTTTTCCTTTAAAGTAGATACATGTGGAACAGCACATAGCCTGGTAGTATGTGTATACATGTGTACACATAATCCTATTGTAAAGGTTACAAACTGTGTGACTCAATTCAAAATATGAATACAAAATGATCTGAAATTCAAAACATCCAAATTTCAGATCAGGGACTATGGAGACATCCCATGAAAACAAAGTTATCCTACATGACATCAAACACCCACACCTGCAGCTGCACTGCCTACATCAGAATGTGACATCCTAGAGTAGGGTCCAGCACAGGCTCACCTAAGGCATGGAACTCATGACCCTTACAGCAGGAGGCTAGTCCTCCCTCCTCCCCACTTCAAGTTTAGAAAAGCACTGGTAGTTTACATTAGCCACGCTGAGGGGTAAACCAGCTACCCACTCTCACTATCTCTGTTCACCGAGTTCCTAGAGCAGCACTTTCAGGGCTGGAGATGCATTATGGGAAAAATACAGGAGACCTGGGATACAGGAGGCCCTGGGCTCAATCCCCAGGACCATACAAACAACACCATTTTTCCTTTTTCTAACTTACCATTTTCAGACATGCTTTCTATACACAACTAATAAACCTTTACTTATGAACTCCTGAGATATTAATTAATAGTGCCCCAAATGCATGATTTCTTATGCACTGAAACCTCAAATATACAAGATACTATATTGAAAAGCAAAAAGAATCATCAAGACAGAAGGGAAGATTCTTTTTCCTTCTGACTGATGATGGCTATCTGGCTAGCGGATCATCTCATTACTGATTACTCTGAGTGCATCACCAAGCAAGTCTTTAATTTGATAAGTCGGTTAATCTATCTGCCTGTAAATGAACATGCTTGTAGGTATCTATAAATCTCCCCAGATAGCTCCAAAACTAGTTCCAAGGTTGAGGAAGATTTTGCAATGCTCTTTATTTCCTTCTTAAATTCTAAGAACTGATTTCAATAGGAAAGGTACTTTATAATCAATTTGTAGTAGCCCAAAATATTCATGAATCATGTTTGTAAGTATTTCAGAGTCAAGAAAAAAGGCAATGGAAAAGTCAAAGATTAGATACAAAATAAGAACCTGATTAATTTTCCAAGATTAAGTAAAATTAAAAAGCAAAAAAAGTAAATACCAGAATTAGATGTTAGTTGGGAGGAGAAAGAAAGAGAATCAATAGGAAACAAATTAATGATACAAGTTTGTATTCAAGGTCTCTTCTCAATTAATTTCAGGAATTACCAAGCACAGCTAAGAACACACAGTAAATCATCACAATTGGTTATTTTTATAAAATATTCTTGACTTGTGTTCCAAGTTCAGGATTAATTTAGAACCTCTAACATTGACAGTAAGTTATACAAACTAAATGTGCCAAGAAAAAAGCATTAAGTTGACATGCAAGGCAATTGCATTTCCAAATGAAATATCTCTTCAGTTTAGCATCTGGCAGTCTCCTGAGCCAATTAAGAAAATCTCACATCTGCTGCTAATTTTAAGCCATACAATGCAGAAGCTGGGCCAAGGAACTAGAGCACAGAGATACTTCTGTTAGGTGAGGTGAACAGACTCTTACCCTAAACACATCTGAAAAAACAATACATTCAAACACAGTTGGCAACCATCAGTCAAGAATGCCTAACGTTTCAAGTGAGATCACAGTTATCACACAGTTTTCCAATAGAATATAAAAAGTCAGTACCTCTCCCAAGAGCTGCCCTTCAGCAGCAGGGCTCTCCTCCCCATCACTCTGCGCTACTTGGTCAGAGTCCTTAAGAGCCTTTGGTACATAAAACAATCAGAGGAGTTGAGGAATGCAGCATTAAAGGTTATTAGTAACAAGAGAGACAAAGACCCAACCAACCACATCCAGAGCTTGATCATAAGAAGCAACCAGGCAAATTTATTCCAGAAACAACATTAAAAGAAGAGCAAGAGCTATCACTGCCAACCTCTTCCTTCCGGTTACCACATGTCACATGACATACAAGAGCTTTACTTTAAGTATCTGAACAGCCATTGACTCAGTTTTCCCTTTTATAAAGTTCAACTATATCAAGAGTGACATGCTTTAAAAGTTCAACTTAAGGTGAGAATTATGAACTTACTAGAATATTTAGAATTGATATTTTTTAAACCAGGAAGCACAAGACATATCAACTTCTCCAGTTACCCTTCCTTGTCATGATCTAAGCAAACTCTCACAAAACAGCTATTTTTACGGCCTTCTTACCACATCGGATCCGTCCACTCTGTTCAAGGCCAAAGCAATCTGAAAGGAAAATAACATCTCACCTACTAAATGGAATTCTAGTTCAAGGCGAAGAGCAAGGTTTAGTGTTCCCCCATTCTCAGCACCACTCCACATTCTTATCAGGGATGGCGTGTTCAGGGAAAGCGAACATCTGTGCAGAACGGCTTTCCTGGCTCTAGTTTCATCTACATGGAATTCTACTGGTCAGATGATTCTTCAGTTCTGCTGTCTAACCACAAAATCAACCTTAAAAGAAACATGCTTTCTTGTACTTTGTTGTTTTAGATAACTAGAAGTAAGTTTTTGTTTTGTTGTTGTTTGTTCTTTAACTGGGTCTCACTCTGCAGCCCTGGCTGTCCTGGAACTCAGAGATCCGCTGCCTCTGTCTGCTGAGTGCTGGGTTTAAAGCCTGGGCCACCATGCCTGGCTTACACTTTTTAAAAAGACAAATTGCTTTAGCAGTATTTTGATAAGGATTCTATTTCCAAATTTTTTGCTTCCAGGCATGCAAGTAAAACTTCAATCTCCTGGAAACTCAGAAAAATCAAGAGCATCAAGGATGCTAATGATGAAATCAAATAAAAACCACTTTAAAGGCGTAAGCGAAGACCCTTGCAGTGTGACCAGGATAAGGCTCACACTGAGGCAGTACACACTGTTTAGGCAGCTGTGTTTTCTACAGAAAAGTTCAGTTGCTGGCAAAGGTGGTGACAGGCCAAAGAACTAAGTGTTGTCAAGGTTTCGTGGTGCCTGATGCTCAGGCCAACACTGACCAATGGACACAGTTCCGAGGAGATGACAAAACTAGAATGTGTTTTCCTCTCTCAAAACGGAATTCATGTTACCTGGTTAACATGTGCCACTTAAGAATTCCATGATGGCCAGGCCATGGTGGTACACACCTTTAGTACCAGCACTCGGGAGGAAGAGGCAAGCGAATCACTATGAACTTAAAACCAGCCTAGTCCATAGAGAGTTCCAGAACGGTCAGGACTACACAGAAAACACTGTATTGAAAAGCATTAAAAAAAAAAAAAAAAATGTGAAAGCATTGATGTAGCTAGGGTGGGAGCCTGCAGTAGCTCAGACAGCGTCTCCTTCCCTTGTGAGTCAGAGCTGGGAAGACTTCACTGCAGCTCCTCATTGGTAACACCCCAATAAAGCTTCAGTGTGTGTGACTTATCTGTCAAGGCCAAATTATTCCTGATGACTCAGGCTGAGGTAAAGATGGTTCTGACAACTTCTAAATCCAGCCATATAATGGAGTTTTGCATTTGAAAACTTTGGTAACATATACGAATTCTTATTAAATGTTTATTGACTGATTTGATAAAATCTGTAAAAACACATAAATGTTTTACTTGAGACAGTTACTTGACTTTCTTAGGGACTCACCTTTTTCCCCAGATCTTCTTTTCTGTATCCAAGAAGCTCAAGATACTTTCCACGAGAATCCTCCTCAAAGTTTACCTTTTAAAAGAGATATTATCTTCAAACAAAGACCTACATTTAAACCTAGCTTTTCTACAAATTGACCAAATTCCAAATAAAATCACTAGAGAATTGAAAGTCTACAAAATTTTGAAAATTCACTGTTTCAAAAAGAATTTAACTCTAAAAACTGCTTTTTTTTTTTAAACTATGTATGAATGTGTGTGTCTGCGTGTTGGTCTGTGCATGCTGAGTTCAGTGCTCGAAAAATCAGAGGAGGACACCAGTTCCCTACAGTGAAGTTACAGGAGGTTGTGAGGCCCCTAACCCAGTGCTAGGAACCCAACTCAGGTCATCTGAAAGAGCCATCTCTCCTGGACAATTCCAGACTTCGAATGGCTTATTTGAACAGGATCTTGCTACATAACCTTGGTTGACACGGGACTTGTATAGACCAAGCTGACCTTGAACTGACCAAGAGTCACCTGTCACCGTCTCCTGAATGCTGAGATTAAAGGCATGTGCTATCACATCCCTAAATAACTTCTTCTAAAAACTAGTGTTCTGTTTGAGACTGCGTCTCAGGTAACCCAAGCCTCAGACTCAGATGCTCTATGTGGCAAACAATAACCCCAATATCCTCACCTCCCCGCCTCTGCTTCTCAACTGCTGGGGTTACAGGCATGGACCATCAGGCCTGGAGAAGCCAGCTATTTTTTTAAGGCTAAGTATGTGTGTAATTAATCATTCTGGATAAGTGAAGCTTGGTTTTCACCTACAATTTTGTTAAATACAAAGTAATTCACGTTCAATGGTTTGATGAGAAAGTAAAAGTGTATACAGTATTCAATATCCAAAAACTTTTTCAAATCTTCCACCTAAGCCAGGCGTGGTGGCACATACCTGTAACCTAAGCTCTAGGGAAGCAGACGGGTGGCTCTCTGAGGCCTGCTTGGTCAACACGAGAACTGCATGCAGAGTGAGAGACCCTATCTCAAATGGAAATGAAATTTTACTCCTAACCAACCAATTACAATTGTAGAATTATAGAATTTAACCTTATTATATTCAAGATTGGTTTTCTTGGAAAAATCAGTATCAAGAAACATCTGTGAAAGCAAAATGCTCAAGAAGAAACTCTTAAGTCTGCTATGAAAAGACAATTTACTGAAAGGTTCTTTCCTTTGGCTCTTCTGTGTCAGCAGGAAGAGAAACGTCTCTAAGGCCCAGCTCCCTCCCTCTCCCCCCATGTCACTAACCAGGTCTGTGACAGATGCTACTTTACGCTTTTATTATAGTCTCTCTCAGGGTCTAGTGTTAAGTCTGCTTGATGCTGTCTCTGTCTCCTTTAGGTGTATTTCCACACTATTTAGCTTATAAGGACTTAAGAAATTACGCTTGTCCTGTGTTCTCTTTATAAGTTTTTCTCTGGCTTTGAGACAAGGTCTTGCTATGATAGCCCAGGCTGGCCTTGAGCTCGGGACCCCAGTGCTGGCATTACAGGTGTGTGTTACTGTGCCCAGCTTGGGTTTCTTTAATTTCATCTTGCATGTCTGAAATCAAACTATCTCAAATGTTTCTTGAAAAGAAAAATACAACTTGATTATAATAGGAACAATTAAATTTACTGATAATGAAATAAAACTACCTTTAGGGCCAGAGAGATGGCTAAGCAAATAAATGTGTTCACTGTAAAATGAACATGTACAGACACACACAGGAACAGAAATTTAAAATAAGCCCAGCATTACCTTCAAGAAGGACCACACATTTTTCTCAAACTCGGTCTGGGAAGCATCGATCTTTTTCTGGCAGTAAGTGATAAAGCCCTGAGACTGCACAACATGCTGCAGCTGCTCCGAACGGCTGAGAAAATCTTTTTCTGTCACCACCTGACTGATGAACACAGGCTGCCTCCGCTGCTGCTCAGCTCCCTGCTGCGGCTGCACTGCAACATTCTCAAAAGTCACCAACTTCCCTCCAAACTGTGAAGAACAAACCAGCTGTGAGCCATCAAGCTGAGCTCCCAATGAAGGCACTGTAAGCCTGCTCAAGTCAGAGCTGGGTCCCACTGACACACCCTCCCACGACCCAGAACCTCCGTCTATCCTTCCGCTACCCTGTGCAGTTCTCACAAGCCACCTTGGATACGCAGTACTTTGTGCTGCCCTGACCATAAAAACCAATCCACCTACTGAGAAGGACGCGCCCACGGGTCTCCGGATCCACTTGGGAGGCTTCTTCAGGGGCAGCACTATGCTGTGCTGAGCAGTCTGCTGTGGGATTTGTAATGGAGGGAGGGGCTGGCCTGTGCCGAAGGGATCAAGATTCCCAAAAGATGACGAAAGCTAGTTTGTAAAATAAAAAGTATAAATCAGTAACCTATGCAAACTGTGTTGCAATTTTTCAACAACAACAACAAAATATCCAGTAAAGTGGCATTTCTGGTTGGTAAAATCACTTTAAAAATAATTGCACACAAACGGCTATCTTTTTCAGTTGTAATCATCAAAAGTCTTAACTGCCTGTTACCTTGTCAACTTGTTTCTGCCTTAAGCCGTCTATGCTTCCTCCCATGATGGAATAAACACTGATCCGTCCATCAAAGGAAGCAGCAGACAAGACAGCAGGATTCCGAGGACACCACTGGATATCAAAGCACCACTGTGTGTTGGTGGGAAGTTCATATAATACCTAGCCCAACATAAATAAAATAATAAAAATTACAAAAAATAAGTGGTAATAAGTGCATTGAAATTTCTTAGAAAAAGTCTTAGGACGGGGTGGGTGGCCACGCTTTAACCAGCATTTGGGAGCAGAGACTTCGTCGAGCAGCTGGTCTACCGAACAGTTTCCAGACAAAGCCGCTACACCAGAGAAACCTGTCTCGAAAAACCAAAAAAAAAAAGAAAAAGCTAGACGGCAGGGGGCACACGTCTTTAATCCCAGCACTTGGGAGGCAGAGGCAGGCGGATTTCTGAGTTCGAGACCAGCCTGGTCTACAGAGTGAGTTCCAGGACAGCCAGGGCTACACAGAGAAACCCTGTCTCGAAAAACCAAAAAAAAAAAAAGAAAAAGAAAAAGTCTTAGCCAAAAAAAGCAATAGTAAGTTCTCCTTCCAGTACCATGGCCTGGGATGTCCTGTAGGAACAGGAATGAGAGTCAGTATTCCTCTTCCTACAACAGCAACAGCAGACAAGCTAGGAAGGCTACAACCATTTTATCAAACTCTAGGGCTACTCCCTTCAACTGGTTTTGCCTGGCAAGATACAAATAACTATATTTTGGTCATTTGAAGACCAAACTGTATGAGCTGGTGAGATGGCTCAGTGGTTACAGCATTGGCTGCTCTTCCAGAGGTCTTGAATTCAGTTCCCAGCAACCACATGTGGCTCACAACCAACTGGAAGGGGATCTGACGCCTTCTTCTGGCCTAAGGATACATGCAGCAGAGCACTCATACATTAGATAGATAGATAGATAGATAGATAGATAGATAGATAGATAGATAGATAGATAGAAAACCAAACTGTAAACCACAGCCTTAGAAAGAACTGACAAATCTAGCTTTCAGCCACAAGAGAGAACATGTATATGCCACTCCTATTGCTAAAAGAATCCTGGCAAAGTTTCCTATAAAGGAAAAGGTCGTGAAAACTTTAGAATGCTGTTACAGGGCTGTGCAGAGGGTCCATCTGTAAAGTGCTTGCATGTAAGCGTGAGGACCATAGTTCAAACCCCCGCACCCACACTGGCCTGTGACCGGAGCTGGGGAGGCAGAGACAGGAAGATTCCTGGGGTCAGCTGCCAGCACTGTGGGCGGCCAATCAGAGACAGAGACCCTGTCTCAAAAGAATGAATAGGGAGAGAGGCAACTGACAAAGAGATACTACCAATTCCTGGCAGCCAGGTCACACATACATAAGTGCACATGCATTTGTATGTCCATCAACATATACACACAGAGGAAATTCAAAAATAAATAAAAAGTTATCAGAACTGCTGCTGATCCAGAGTATGACAACTGGGAATCCTAGGAGTATACATACATCTGAGGCCTTAGGAAAAGCCAAATGGGCCTTAACTTTGGTATTGTATGGTATTAACATCAACAACAACAACAAACACCCAACCACAGAGTGAAGAAGCTTCTATTCCAGTCTTTGATGCTTGCACTGGTTCATATGTAACTTGAAACTTCACTGTACTAGAAAATCGAATTATTAAAGATATAGCATACATATACTGAAAAGTCAATTCCTTCAAATTCCAAACAAATACAATGATACTCTAAAGTTTATTTTATGACTAAGAAAATGGTAAGAGAACAGTATGTTCCAAGAACCTGGCCAAACATGAACAGGTACAGGGAAAAAGCAAATGAGTGTTTTCCTGGCTTCAAATCACAGGCAGAATTTATTGTTGGGTTAATTTTGTTCTCAGCTCCCTAACCTTAAGGTTTCTGTATTCCTACAAAAAAACATAATCTAAAACTTTAAACTGGAAACCAAGGAACTAAAGAACTTGCTTTTATTTTAATAAGACAGATAAAATCTACTGACAGGTTGGGAGTATTTGAGACCTTGTGTTCAATTCTCAACACCTAAGAGAGGAAAATCTATTTATTTACTCACTTATTCTGTGTTGTTGTGTGTGTGTGTGGGGGGGGGGGGGGTTATGGATAAGTGTGAGGTGCATGTGCCACAGTACACACACAGATGACAAAGTTCAGGGGTCAGCTGTCTCTCTCTACCTTGGGGAAGTGTATTCTCTCTTGTTTCTGCTGTTGCAGACCAAAGTTAGCAGAGGTTAGCTTCCCGTCTCGCTGGAGGGGTGCTGAGGTTATGCATGGAGCCACCGCATCCTATATTTCATGAGGGTCCCAGGAATCAAACTCAGGTTTCCAGACTTAACTGCTAGGCCAGCTTGCCAGACAGAAAACATTTCTTAACAGTGCTGGAAACCAAGCCTAGAACTTTGCACTGGCAAGAGCTTGGTCACTGAGACACACTTCCAGCCCCAGCCATTCACGGTTTTTCTTATTTTTTTTCATCAGAATAACTACAAAAGCACCTGCAATGGTCTACTTTAACAGAGAAGAGGCAAAGGTATAAGGCTATAGCTTGGGGCTGGAGAGATGGCTCAGTGGTTAAGACAACTGAGTGCTCTTGCAGAAGACCCAGGTTTGGATGCCAGCCCCTACATGGTGGCTCTCGGCTGTCTATAGCTTCAGCTCTACAGGATCTGAAGCCTTCACACACACATATATGCACGAAAAGCACCAATGCACAAAAAAAAATAAATGCGTTTTTTAAAAAACCTATGTTCTAACAGAGAAGGATTGATTTTAAAGATTAAGGGAAATGAGCCTGGGTAACGTTCCTGACAGGTTCTGATGGAGTGACATTTCTCACCTTCCTCCATAGTTTTAATTATAATTACATACTTAAAATCCATATGGAAATTTCTTATTCAGGTAGAAATAAAATATTACAAGGGCTGATAGGGCGAGAAGCATTCCTCCTCCTACCTCTCCCGTGTTAGGGTTAGAGCAGAGAATCTTAGCATCTTTTCCACAGCTTAATAACAATTCAGGATCTGCCATGCTCCAAGCAATTGCCAAAATCCCCCTATTAAAAAAAAAAGGGGCAGAAGAGAGGAACAAATGAGAACAAAGTATAGTGATGGAACTCACTTCTCTGTTTACTAGTCCAAATCATTAGCCTAGGAAGAAAGGGAGGGAGCAAGGAAGGGAAGGAGGAGGAGGGGGACAGACAGACAGACAGACAGACTCAAAGAAAAACCACAAAGAGATGAGGAAAAGTTCAATCTTGAAGAAAGCAAATTTTCAGTCAGTCCTGTGCAGGCTCAGGGAATCACATATTGCTAACTAATCTGGTACTGCATGCTGCAGGCACGGGGCGCTTAGCCCCGTGCACGGGCCGATGGTAAGCAGTGAAAGCAAATGCCCACTATATGGACTATGAATAGTGTGTCAAAGTGCCTCACAGAGCTGGGCGTGGTACCGTGCACCATTAATCCCGGCTCAGGAGGCAGAGGCAGGCGGGTCTCTGTGGAGGCTCTCCCACCAATCTACAACCTCAGTCGCACTAGTTAGCTTCTGCCACTAGGGAGGTACTTTTTACCAAGTGTAATGACAAGAAAACAATTAGAAATGTTTCAAGGAAATACTAAACTCTAGATTCTAGAAACATGTTTTTATAGATCACTGTCTTAGAGTAAGGGATATTTGTAACTTTAGTATAAGAGTAATACTTTCAAGTATTATTGCAAGTATTACTAAGGAGTACTCATCGGGCCGTACACCATGTAACAGTGGAAATCTTGGGCTGGAAAGGCTGCTGAGTAGTGATGTGCTTGCTGTACACATCCTAACAAAGCCAAGCCATCGTGAGGGCTCAGGGAGGTAAAGGTTCCTCCTGCCAAGCCCTATGACCTACAAAGGGTTCCATATTCCTGGATCCCATCTGAGACACACTGACTCCCACATGCTACTCTGAGCTCAACAATGTGTGCACCCACACCCACATTCACACTCACATACATACCACCAGGCATGGGAGCACACACTTGTAATCCCAGTTAGGGAGATGGAGAAAGCCAAATCCAAAGGATTTGCCATTAGTCAGTGGTGACTCCAGGTTCCGTGCCCCAAAAACGTAAGCTTGAGGACTGCTCAGAAAAGCACAGGCATTGACTTCTGGCCTCCACAACTGTGCACATCCCCACATAGACCACACACACACACACACACAATCTTCTGTACTCTCTTTAGAGAAAGACAGTATTCTGCCTTTTCTATATTCATAACTATGTTACTCAGAGATTATATGAGAAACCAGAATTATGTTTTAATCATTCTTAAGAGCACACCATTGGAGCTTCTTGGTGTTTAGCTCAGTGGTAAGCACTTGCTTAGCATATATAAGGTCCTGGGTTTGATCTCTAACATAGCAGCAACAAGTGGTCAAAGTTGGTTCATTTTAAAAATGTTTTAAAGTGTATGTGTGTGGTCACATGAGTGCAGATGCCTAAGGAAGCTAGAGCCATCAGACCCCACAGAGCTAGACAGAGTTACAGATGGCTGTGAGCTGCTGTGTGGGTGCTGGGAAATGAACTGGGGTTCTCTGGAAGAGCAACAAGAGCTCTTGATTACTAAGTCATCTCTCCAGCCTAATATGTATACATTATTAAAGAAACAGAGCTCTAGGGCTGGAAGAGGCCTTTCGATCAAGCAATCTACCATTTAGTAGAATAAGAAAATGGCTAACTACCGAGATTGACTTGTTTCTGCCATCCAGCACTGTGCTTTGTTAAATTATGACGGCCCAGTCCCTAGCTCTGTGGTAGAGCACAATGTTCAGGGAACACTCTGAGATCTGTGTTCACCTAATGGCTCAAAAATGTTTACTTTTAAAGTAAAATGAAAGCAGAATCAAGCCAGTTTCTATACTGCCCCTATATAGCATCCCATTGTCTTAGGTCTGATGACTGCCAAGGACCTAACTGCACAATCCATACCAAGAGCTGTCTCACAGGGTTTTGACAGACTCAGCTTTACTGATTATTCTGGTGACTTGTAGCCGAGGGGCCCTCACTTCCTCATCTCCTTGCCTCCATCTGCCAAATGCTGGGGTTACAGGCACACATCTCTGTCTCTGTAAAATCTTTAACAAAGGATCCATTGAGTATGATATGATCTATCTTCCACTCTGGAGAGAAAATCATGACTACTGCTTAAAATATGAGTAAATATGTTTTAGAACAAACTATGAAGAAACAATGTTCCTTAAAACAGAAGCATTGTACCTGGCATGATTTTCCAGAACCCGAAGAGGAGAGGAGGCAAATCGAAGATCCCACATCTGGATCACTGGTAATCGATCATCCTCAGAGGCGAGAACCATCTGAGTAGCAACATCAGGGTGCCATGCCAGCCCCGAGCAATGCATCTGCAGACAGGAAGACTCACATCTCAGCAATCATGTTACTTTATGAAGCAGAAATAAAATGTGAGGACTAACTATGTCATTACTGAAATGAACAGGAAAAAGGATCAATTCAGACTAGTTTTTGAACCTTTTACATCAGTGGCTCTCAACTGTCCTAATGCCACGATCCTTTAATACAGTTCCTCATGTTGTGGTGACCTCTGACCATAAAATTATCTTCATTGCTACTTCATAACTGTAATTTTGCTACTGCTATGAATCATAATGTAATTATTGGGCTTTCCAATGGTCTGTCTCAGGAGACCCCTGTGTTCTGTGTCCGGCGTCTGGCACGGCCACGGTGGGGTGGCCTGGGACAGGGCCAACAGGACGTGGATCTTCACAAGTGTGTCGATGGCTGTGGGCATAGGGCTGGTTTGTATAATAGTGTACATATTTTCCCATTCCACTGATAAATGTTAACGTCAACCCCGTTAACCTTAGTAACTCCATAATTAGAAACAGCATGCCCAAGAGACAAGGGTGTCTGTGTCTTTAGCAAAACGGTAAATGCCTGGACCTTCAGGACAGCCTTTAAGGCTGTGGAAAGGAATTCTGAAAACATAAGTTCTAGGTATGCAATTATTCTCATGACGGGAGTGGCATTTATCCCACTATTAACTGATGGATAAAAAGACAGGACTTTAATTTTACAATGTGATTTCTTGAGACAAATGACAGTGTACTTCCAGCAGAAATATCACGTACTCATCAGGACTCATTCTGTACTCACCCTATTACTGTGTCGCTGACTTTGATGATGGGCTCGTTTTTCTGAGATCCCAGACAGTTGCCCGCCACTGGGACTGGCTGATGCCAGATATGTTGAACTTGTCTGTTCCATGCTATGCACTGATATCTTCTGGTGGCTAATAAGGAACAAACATTAAAAACCACTTCACTACTGTGCTGGTTAGTTTCTGTCACCTTGAGAGACTGGAGCACTGGGAGGAGCCTGCCTCTATCAGAGGGCCCTGTGGAAGTACTGCCCTGAAGTAAGGAGCAGGCCAGGGTGGCAGGGCACTTCCCTTCCCCGGTGACAGACTGCCATCTGGACATGTAAGCCATATAAGCCCTTTCTTCCCCCAGTTGTTTGTGGGCAGTGTTTAATGACAGCAACAGAAAGTGACTAGGACATTCCTATACTCAAATTTAATTATAAAGCTGAATGTGGTAGCATTCACGTTTAGTCCCAACATTCTACAGGCAGAGGCAGGCTAATCTCTGAGTTGTAGGCCAGCCTGGTCTACATTACTGAGTTATAGGACAGTCAGAATGACATAGTAAGATTTTGCCTCAAAAAACTAAAAAATAGATTTAATTATAAATTCTAATACTCATTTATAATTTCTTTCTTTCTTTCCTTTTCTTTTTCTTTTTTGAGACAAACAGGGTGTCACTATGTAGCTCTGGCTGCCCTGGAACTCAGAGATCCACCACCTCTGCTGGGATTTAAGGCATGGCATGTACCACCACACCCATTTTATTTAAGGTCTCATTCTACATTCCAAGTTGATTTCAAATTCAGGACAATCTCCCCGCATCTACTTTACAAGAGAAACATACTTATCAATACTTTACTATGCTACTAGAAATTAATGATATTTAAGTACTAGTCTGTGTTCAAAAAACTTGAAAGTAACATAAATGTGTTGAAAAGAATGGCTTTTTGGTTCTGTGACTCCACTGATCATCAATTAACATGATACCTGTGTCTTAGCTCCAGGTGTCATTGGAGTTGCAAAGTTGTTTAGATCCCAAATGTAGATCTCAGACTCGTTTGCACCAGAGGCCACCAAATTGGTCTGTAAAAGAAACAATGATCAAATAACAAATAAATGAAAACTCCGAATAACTAAACACCAACACATTGACTTTAATACATAGAATGTGTTTATTGATCAAAACAATTACATGTGACTTCCTAATTATCCATAATTTATCAAACTTAACTTTTTTAGAGAAACATGAAACTTTTCAAATGAAGTATGTCTACCGATAACAAACTCATTTTAAAGCAATGCCTTACAAAAGAAAGACAGTTCCATCGTTAAACTGTTATCACATGAGCCACTCAGGTATGGTATTGGTGGATTTGCATCTCTGAAAGACAATGTGACTACAGAAGACAAAGACAGTCGCAACTACGGCTCTCAGGACAACCCTACCCTACGGTAACTGTGTCTTCTGGGGACCTCACAGCCAGTACCCGACAGCTAGCAAAGCCTGCCCTCTGTTTTCCCATACTTCCAGCTCATGGGCATACAGTCCTGTTGCAGGGAGCAGTATTCCTGGGTGGTTTCTACTCAAACCTACTGGGCTAAAGCAATCCCAAAACTGGCCTCATCTGCTACTGTTCACGATCATCAAGTCTCTATCAGCTGGTGCTGGGAGCTGGCCTGACATAAGCCTTAGAGCTTCCAAACTATGGGGCTCCTCATAGCTAAAGGTGCCTAGACAGACACTTAATTAGTGTCTTAATTTCAGCTTTGCTTGGGGCAGGTTTTATTTTTCCTGTGTGCTTGGTTGTGTGAGCTCACCTGTGAAATGTGAGTGTACTTGCACCTACACACAGGGGCATATGGAGGTCAGGGGACAGCCTCAGATGTCACCCTCAGAGACACTGTCCACCCCCTTGGAGAGAGATCTCTGTGGCATGGAACTCACCGACTAGGTTAGACTAGCTGGGCAGCTGAAGGACCATGCCCATGGCCGTCCTAATGGCGACTGTGACCTTTACAGGTTGAAGTCTCCACCTATCCGTTCCCAACACTGAATCCTAGCACACTCATCACGTTATCCCCAACACTGAATCCTGGGATACTCATCACGTTATCCCCAACACGAATCCTAGCATACTCATCACGTTATCTCCAATGATGAAGACACAGTTTAAGAACTATGAAGGAATGCCAAACAAAGTCAAACCTGGAAGATGTTTACATCCAAGGCTCTCACTGGCCCAGTGTGCTTGTCATTTTGGGCAATCACAACTTCCTTGTCTCCAGCTATAATTTTAGAAGGATCATAAAGAATAATGTTTCCATTTTCTCCACCTGCAATCAGAACTCCAGAAATGTCCCCTTTGGAATCCATCTTATGAGGTCCCCAGATCAACTTGTGGTACCTTAAAGAGAAAATATGTAAGTCATTTTCAAGTCAAGCAAGTGTCCAAAAATATTTAATTATATTTGTTGTCTATATCTCCCTATGTAATACAAATTAGTTTCTCTTTGACTCTTGCTGACTATATAATCAGTAAAATAGAATTTTACTGTTTACGTATACATTCATATTTGATTTCCTGATCTTTAAACAGTGAAGACTCTACAGAGTAACACAGTATAGAAACTCACTTAACGCGGGGCGGTGGTGGGGCGCACGCCTTTAGTCCCAGCACTTGGGAGGCAGAGGCAGGCGGATCTCTGAGTTCGAGGCCAGCCTGGTCTACAGAGTGAGTTCCAGGATGGCCCAGGCTACACACAGAAACCCTGTCTCGAAAAACCAAAAAAACCAAAAAAAAAAGAAAGTCACTTACATGGCAAAAGACATCAGCTTAGACTTTATCATTTAGAAACTGTGCAACTTAATATTTAATTATTTGCAAATATTTACAAAACAGAGCTTATCAACTGCTTTCTGAGAAAACAAGCCATTCTATTTGCTATAGGAGTGTCCACTAATCTGTATCCCTGAAACAATAAAAGTGTTAGGGGAGTCACTGGAAATTTTCGAAGTAGAGAAACGGTGTCAAAACTAATTACAAATTTTCTTCTGGTAGAGGATAATGATACAGTCTCTGGTGGAGATAAAATTAGAAGAGTACATGACAGTGGTTGGAAAACCTTCAAGACAAGTGCATCTTGGGATCCTGTAATAGGCAGAAGCTCTCCAAAGCATGGGAGAACTCAGATCGCCAAGACTCATCTCTCAGCTAGTGTACGCTGTACGCTGTTTCTTTAAAACCTACTAAAAACATACCAAGTTTCTTTCACTCTTAAATGAAGCGTCCTTTCTCTGCATCATAATACAGTGTAAGTGGGCCAGCAAGATGGCTCAGAAAGCAAAGGCACTTGCTGCCAATCCTGACAGCTTTGGTTTGATCCCAGGACCAACACAGAAGTTAAGAAGCAGCTCCTACAAGCTGTCCACTCTGGTGCACATGCCCCTCTCACAGAAACTTCCACAAGATAAACAAACAGTCGGGCTTGATAGTCAGGCATGGTGGTACACCTTTAATTCTAGCATTCACAAGACAGAGGAAAATGGATCTTTGTGAGTTCAGGCTATCCTGGTCTATAAAGCTGAGTCCAGGACAGCCACGAATATATAGAAATCCTGGCTTTAGAGAAAAAAAAAGTGTGTGTGTATTCTTTTCTTTATTCATAATTAATTTTAAGAATATACTTTACTTGCACAAAAATGCAACTGCACAATTGTTTACAATGTTTTCATGTCACTGGCATTATTTCTTAAAGTTTCAAATGATCATAATTGCAGACAAAAGTAGACAACAGGGCTGGGGTGTAGCTCACTTGGTTGAGTGCTTGCCTAGCATGCCCAAAGTCCTGGGTTCAGTCACAGGCACTGCACAAACTAGGAGTGGTGGCGCTTGTCCACAATCCCAACACTCATGACAGAGGCAGGAGGAGCATTAGTCCAAGGCTATTACTGACTATTAGTGAGTTCCAGGCCACTGTGAGACTGTGCCTCAGAATGAAATAAAAACAAATAGTTAAATAATAATTCAAACCTAAGGCTGAATCTCATACCTGTGAGAAGAGGAGAAAGTAGCACAGGACTTCATATCCAAGGATGGGTCCGAAAGGTCCAGCTCGAATATCTCCAGGGAAGCATTGGTACTAAAGGTTGCGTCCAACTGTTGAGCAGACGTTCCTACAGAAAACATATGGCCGGTAACTACAAAGTAAAGACTTAAGAGTGGCACCAAAGAGAAACGAAAAGCATGCTGTCCTGATGTCATGCATTCATCCATGACGAGACCTTAGCACACACAACCCCGAGCACTGTTAAATAACTGCAACATTAAGATCTGCACAGGGCTAAGAGTTACAGACAACTGTGTGAAGACTGCAGATATTTTAGAAGCTATCTGGAGTAACAGTCCCATGATGTGCTGCATCTGCTTCAAGTCTATACAAAGCAGCTCTCTGGAAACTGCAGTAGATTAAGGGTTTAGGGAAGGACTGGGTGGATGGGGGAGGGGAAACTGCAGGGGGGATATAAGGTAAAGAAATTAATTTTTAAAAAAGCAGCTCTCTATTAAAAAATGCTTCTGTCAAGTTTGCTCATCATTCATTGAAACTTTGTCATTTGCTGTTCCAACAACCTGTGGGCTAAAGACAAACATGTTTGCTGCATACTGGGAAAGATGCTATGTAACAATGACCAAATCTGAGCAGTACAGAGGATGGTCATCAAATTAAGTGAAAGGGAGAGGGAGAGATCTTGCTGGAGAGTGACAAACCTTTCAGAAGATGAAGCTGGAATTAAAGTTTAAATTCAAGTATGAAGATGACAGTCACAGAATTAGGATGCTCACCGTCTTCTCTCCTGAGCTTACCTGTGGCTAGGTAAATGGGGTGGTTCTGGGCAGGGCTCCATGCCTGCATAGCTGTCCGATCTATCTCCTTTAACTTCATTCTGCTAAATGAACATTTTACAGAGAAACATACTGAGCATATAACCTAGAATATTAGAAAATACATAGAAACACACACACAAACCACAACAATATTAATAATGCCCAAATACCAATAATACAACTGCGTCATTTGTTGAAATGTCCAATATTAGACATAAACTGAGGAACTATTTTGAAACAAATCTTCTATTATTCTAATTCTTTACAGATCATAGAGCTGAGTACCTGCAATCTGAAATGACTGGGACCAGAAATGCCTCAGATTTCAGAGTTTCTCTAATAGTGAAATATTTTCTAGACCTTTCCAGTGAGGAGACATACAAAAATCTAACATGCTTCAAAATATGGAACTTTTCAGATGTTTCAATTAAGTATGCTCAACTTACAGTCACTTAGCTAAACAAAATCAGACTATAAGATACCCTACAAGAATAAAAACAATTAGCCAAAGTTATACATGCACTCCTCAAACTGACAGAAGCTTGTCAGGAATAAGGAAACAACGTGAGAAACAAGATGATTTTCCTTCCTGGGTAGGATTACCCAAGGATGAAACCCGTCTTAAGCCATTCTCAGTCAGATGTGTGGTGCATGCCTATAATCCCAGCACTCAGCCAGCTGAAGAACCATAGAGAGGTCAATGGGCACACGGTGAGTTCCAGGACAGCCTGTGCTACAGAGTGCAACCCCACGTCAAAAAAATAAAAGACATTCAGTGACTTTAAACCAAATCCAAACTGTGTATCTAATTCTGACTTTTCAAAATAGTCTTTATGGGACTGAAGAGATAGCTTGGTGGTTAAGAGTACTGCTTCTCATGTAGAGGATTCAGGTTCAGTTCCCAGCACCTATACGGCGGCTTACAACCACCTCTAAGTCTAGGTCCAAGGGCTCCAGCTCATTCCTTTGACCTCCATGGCATATGATACATATGCACTCAAACATATACACACACCTATAAATGAAAGAATAATAAATAACTGCGAGTGGCAGTACATGCTTTTAATTCCGGCACCCAAGAGACAGAGGCCAGGTGGATCTTTGTGAGTTTGAGGCCAGCTTGTTCTATATGGTGAGCTCCAAGCCAGCCAAGTCTACATAATGAGACCCTGTCTCAAAAACAAAACAACAAAACAATAAAACTAGTAATAATAGCAATAAATCTTGTTTTAAAAATCAGGCTTTATATTTTAGAGCAGTTTTAGGTTTGTTAAATGCACAAAAAGTGCAGCTATCAAACTGCCCCCTTCCCTCTAACACTCAGAATACTTCTTTCAGTCCATGAGCCAATCCTGACTGTCATCCAGCCCACAGTTTATATTAGGGCACACACTCAGTATACACATCATGGTTCCAGCAAGTGGATACTGAGGTATATCTACCATTATAGTATTCTACAGGGTGGTTTTGCTAACCTAAAATCTGTATTCTGCTCTTGCCTCCCTTCCTCTCTCTATACATGAAACTTACATAATGATTTTCTTGTGACATGTACATGGGTCCCAAAGAAGGTATGATCTATTTTTCAGAGTCCACAGTGGTATATTAATCAATACTTTCTTGTTCAAACTATTTGTGTTTTTCATATCCATATGTCTTCTTGTCTACCCTGAAGCAGAGCACAGACTCTGCAGCCTCCTGCCAGGAAGGGATCGTGTGTTTGTTTTCCTGGTGCTCCTCGGCTTCATGAACATCATTTCTTACCACACAGATACCGAGCACATAGACCACGTACATCCTTTAGCTTTATGAAGGAATCTAGCTTTAATACCTTTTAGCATGAATACAAGAACTGTCTTATTGAGATCAAGAGCCCTATACTCTTCAAAGAAGACATCACTATGTAAGTTCCATGTATATAGGGAGGCAGGAAAGGAGGGAGGGATAAGAGGGAAGATTTTTAGGTTAAAACTACCCTGTAGAATACTATTCATATATCATGTGTGTGTTATATATATAAAGTGTGCAAGCATACGAGTGTGTATGTATATGTGTGTGCCAGCAATCCACCTGAGAAGCTATCTACCTTCTTTTGTACGACAGTGTTTCTCAACTGCCCACAGCACAGCTAGGCTGTCTGGTGGTGAGCCCCCAGCTCCCCAGCACTGAGCTCGTAAGTGCAGGCCATCGTGCCCTGCTTTGCTATCTGGTTTTATAGCTTGTATTCTGCTAGTGTTCATCCTTTTTGTGTAGTTATTATTTTTTCTAGAACTTTTTGATTTCCAGTTCAATATACTTCTGGTTCTACCTTTGTAATTTTAAATAATTTTATTTAATGACATTAGTCCTCAATTTATTCATCAAGAGCTAGCTGTACAAATGAAGTTAGCTCATATAATCTTTCTAAATGTATTTTTATGTATATGGATGCTTTCCCTGCACATATGTCTGTGTACTGTGTATGTACAGTACCCGTAGGGACCAGAGGGCAGTGTCAGAGCCACTGGAATTGGGGTTAGAAGTGGTTGTGAGAGCCTGGGTCTTCTGCAAACACAGCAATGCTCTTAACTTCTGAGCCATCTCTCCAGCCCAGCTCGCATAATCTTACTGCTGCTCTTGTGATCCTGGTTAAGTCAATAGCATTATCTCTCAGTATTTACCTTTGTGCTGCTAAATGTGCTTCCATTTCTACTGATGCATTTGTCAGCTTTGAAGACGTCCTCTGACTCCAAGTCATCACAGATAGAGAAACATACAGACTCTCATGCCCACTTTCCCCTTGTCTGTGTGTACGAGCACATCCCTGCCTTGCTGAACCTCCCAGTGACATCATTCTCAGCCCTCTGTGCCACTGCAGAACGGCTCTTAGTGCTCTGTGGCCGTGCCTTGCACTCAGTGTCCTCGGTGCCCTTCGGAGGAGCAAGTTCCCTTCATTTGTCCCTATAGAAGGGCTTCAGACTTGAGTTATATGCATTCAAATTGTTTCTATTTGAAGATTTTATAAATGATAAAATTAAGGTACAGAAAGTTAGGTAATTTGTACAAGCTGGCAAGAAACAGCCAAGCATAAATTAAATGGCCTATAAGTTTGGTATTCAGTTTTTTCTATCATCAATATATATATATATATATATTATATATATATAATATATTATAATGGTTAGAGTGCCAATCTTAGCATGCCAGAGGAAGTGGGACCATCAAAAGTTCATGGACATCCTCTGCTTCAGCTACTTCCTGGCCAGAGTAGGTCCATAGAACCGTTTCAAATCAACAACAACAATAAAAAATGTTAGATTAAAAAAAAATACTACTATAGGGCTGGTAAGATGGCTCAGTGGATAAAGGTTCAGATGGTCCAGCAGCCTACGTTTGACCTTGTGACACACAGGGTAGAACTGACTCCAAAGCTGTCCTCGGACTCTACCTGCACAGGGCCACACCTGCATTCACATGCATTCACATGTACACATTAAGAAAGTAATCACTTTAATTAAAAATAACCTGGAAATAAAAATATTATTATTTCAATGAGACAACTTCACGGTGATGCACCTACATTCAAGCACCCTGACACTAAGAGACAAGCAGCTCATTTTAGAAGTTAGGCACGACGGTGCACTCCTGTCAGGTCAGCGCTGCTACACAGTGGAAACAAGAGGATGAGGAGTCCAAGGTCATCCTCCACTACAGAGCAACTGTGAGGCCGGCTCAGCTACATGAGACCCTGTCTCACAGCAAAAAAGAAACTCGTTTTAGAAGTGCTATAGGCAAGCTGGACAGTACTACACACGCCTGTGCATCGATCAAAGTTCCAGGCCAGCCCAGCAACAAAAGGCCCTGTCTTAAAAACCTAGAACAACAGCCTGGTCTGTATAGTGAGTTCCAGGACAGCCAGAGCTACATAGTTGAGACCCAGAATCAAACAAAACAACTGGGAGAAAACACAGCAAAGGCATGCTAGGTAAGGTAGGAGTACACACTTGTACTTCATGGGTAAACTGTGGTCATCGCCCTGTGCCCCTGGTTTTGAAACCGGGCTCTGGGGCTAGAGAGATGGCTCAGCGGTTAAGACCACTGACTGCTCTTCCAGAGGTCCTAAGTTCAATTCCTAGCAACCACATGGTGGCTCACAACCATCTATAATCAGATCTGGTGTTCTCTTCTGGCCTGCAGGCATACATGCAGGCATACAACTGTATACATAATAAATAAATCTTAGAGGGAAAAGTTTTTTTAAAAACTGTTGGGAAATGCCTCATATTTAACCATAATAATTTTAAATGTAAATTTAAAAAATGAAAATGGCCGGGCGGTGGTGGCACACGCCTTTAATCCCAGCACTTGGGAGGCAGAGGCAGGCAGATTTCTGAGTTGGAGGCCAGCCTGGTCTACAGAGTGAGTTCCAGGACAGCCCGGGCTACACACTGAGACCCAGCCTAAAAAGATTCCTTTTTATCGGAGACTGATACTTAAGATCATTCCGGGTTAAAAATAAAAAATTATGATTTTGTAGGGAACCCCCCCAAAACAACAACAAAAACCCAGGACCTATTTTCTGAGCCTTCTTCCTCCTGTCAGTCACTGACCTAATGGAGAATAAAAAACTCAAGGTCCAGATCCTTTATGGAAATCCAGTCCCCGTGGCTCTCAGTCAGCTCTCACTGTTACACTTCAGCATCTGACAACAGGTACCACCTTCTGTTAACTACCCCGTTCACACAGTTTATGGTTTCCAGCCTGTCTCTAACAGACTGCTTTGTATACCATCATGTCAATTTTCAATCAGGTAGTAAGTCTTACTCCTTGGAGATTCAAAACTGCTTAGGGTGGAGCTAATGAGATGGCTCGAAGATTCAGCAGGAAACCCAGGTTCAGTTCCTAGCACCCACTTAGCAGCTCACAACTGTCTGCAACTTCAATTCCAGAATCTGAGGCCTCCGAGGGTTTCCTGGATGTGGTACAGACAAATGTGCAAAAGCATGAGCATATACACATAAAAAGAAACAAAAAAAAACAAATTTGCGTAGGGTGGCTTGAGGTATGGAAAAAGTATACAGAAGTTTTGATTTAACTTTTAATGTTTATATTCAAGAGAAAACAAATGTACTAATGACCGAGTAAGCTAAAAAAGACCAGTGTCAGACAAAACTTTTTTTATTAATTTTTAACTGCTTATATGATATTAAAAAAATACTAACAAGGAATGAGTAGGGGTTAATTTCAGAATAATTTCTAAAAAGAAAAACAAATCGTTATTTTTTTAAAGCTGGGTTTTGGGTTTAGAAAGCATTAGTAAAGTACACAGAGCCCTAAAATCTCTAAACAAATAAACAAATAGATAAATAAATCTGCTAACTGGAATCACAGTATACTTATTGACAGCAAAGGTCCAAGGGCTACCTAATTCCTGAATGTTTAGTTAATGTGTAACAACAGAGATAACCACAGAGACATAAAATGGCTAAGTACGAACTCAAAGCACTTCTAAGTATATCTATTTCTTTGCTCTAACACTCAGTGTTCAGTAAAAAGTAATTCCTGTTAACCTATACAGAACAAAGTTTCAGTAGCAGGTGCATGAAAAGAAAACCCTGTTACAATGATGGCCTACACCTATGCAGTAAGCTATGAATCCAATTCAACAAGAATATCCTACTCGATGTAGTTTACAGAGTAAGAATGCCATGAAAATACAGTTTTGCTGGATTTTCTCTTGCAAATCTTTAATTGCAGATGACTTTCTCAGAACATGAGGGACAGAATGAAGCCATCTATGCTTCTCAATGACAACCTATCTTTTAGTTTTGTGTGGCTTTTCAGTATTATATGATTATATTCACATAATCATAACAAAACAGGAAATGAGAACTTTGAGGACAGTGGCTAGTTCATATCCACCATCTGCAAGTCAGTATGTACAGCAGAGTAGGTAAACTGAGGCCCAGAACAGACTCCCTTAGCGTAAACCTCAGCCTGAGTCTCAGCTCTGTCACTCACATCACTCCATCTTTGTGGTTCTGCTCCTCCCCCACAAAGCTATCCGCATCGCATCTTGTGAGAATTAAAGAGGTCTTGAGAGTGTTTAGAACACTGTCTAGCTCATGGTAAATAAATACAAATACAGCTACTCTGAAGTCACAACTTAAAGGGCCTGGAGAAAAGGCTCATCCATTAAGGATGCTTCTCGTTCTCAGTTCACAATTTAAACCATCTATCCCAACAAGTTTTCAAGACTGCATCTAAGTGCTAGGCTAGGTGGTACAAAGAGGTGTGTGATCCTAGTGCTGGAGACTAGCAGGACCACGTTCTGGGCCAGCCTGGGCCACACAGACAAGGTCTCAAAAACAAACAAAAACAAACAAAGCAAGAGTTAGGGATGCAGCTCAGGACTCCAATATCCTAGTCCTGTGTATTTCTCCCCTCAATATAAAACAAAACAAAGCCTAACATCTGAGGAACATTATGCTCCAGACAAGAACTCTTATTTTTAACTTTCTCCCCATGATAATTACATTGAATTAAGTGGAAACTTTCTTCCTCCTAGTGATTTTCTTTAGTATTTGTAAATTATATGCATATGTGTTTGTGTCTAGTAGGTTTGTTTACACATGCATGTGAGTGCAGGTCCCCCTGGAGGTGACCTGCAGGTGACTGTGAGCCACTCGATGTGGGTGACAGGAAGCAGTCTGTGCTCTTAACTGAGGAGCCACCTCTGCAGGCCTAAACTCATTTTCACACTGGAAGTTTTATGTAGCAACGTGAAAGCCAACAGTACTATTCTGTCAAAAACAGCAACCTTGCAAACAGCTGGCCCACACCTCAGAAAGTGTGAAGTCAGAGGTGATGGACTCGGCACCTTTGATTCTTAAATGAAATGTGAAAATCCCTCCTGGTACTATTTTTAGTAAAAGCCATGTAGGCAGAAGAACTCACAAAGGACAGGAATACTTGTTCTCCAAGAGTTACTCAGCATTATCTGCTGTTCCAGGCTCACCGCATTCAACCAAATTCAATCAGCCATGGTGGCCGAGCTGCATGTTACCATAGAAATCTACAGATAAAAATGTTAGGAGGTGAATCTACAAAAAAGATAACACTGCAGGTGTGGTGGTCGATGACTGAGATCCCACAACTTGGGAAGTTAGAGAAGGAGGGTCAGAATTCAAGGTCATCCTTAGCTATTCAAAGGATTTGAGACTACTCAGGGCCACAAGAGACCTTATCTCAAAGAATGAAAGAAGGGTGAAGAAGAAGGAAGAAACAAAAAGAAATTAATTTAGCTGTATCAATTGACAAGTCTTTAATGTGCGATTTTCGAACCTCATGAATTACACAGAAAACTCTACCCAGGCATGTGCATAAAGTGTACACAAGTTTTCCTGGGAAGATAGCCCAATGCTTCCAAAGGAGGATAAAAACGCCAACAGATTGAGAATCACTGCTTTTTACAGTTCACAAATGTCTTTCTACTCTTACATGTTTCAGGAAAAAAACCTGTTTACAAAATTAATCAGTGAAATCCAAAACTCGTCCATCTCAACTCTCACATTTCCACACTCCATGTGTAACATGTTCACGATTAGATAGAATTCAAAGTTTTATTCCCTGCAAACCTTTCTTGGTTTGCTGTAACTAAGAGACAAACAAGGCAGAAGTACTTAAAAGGGCAGTATATTTTAGCCAACTCCTGAATAATCAGGATATAGGGGATACTGTGACATGAGCAAGCTTCTAATTGTATATATGTAACACACACACATATATATCAGTTACAATTGTAGACAAAGAACCAAGTTTCAGCTTTGTACAGTTTAATAATTTAGAGGAACTATCAAAAAAACCTCTTGCAGCTTCCAGTCAGACCTGCAGAATTAGTTCACGAGCTCACAGAAAAAGTTTATATGCCCACAAGTCCAGGCAATCATTTTACAACTGCCTCACAATGTAATTTAATACAGCAGTAGCAAAATCATACACTTTTGAAGCACAGGCTGTGATTAGCGACTGCTGTCCCTAAATAAGACAGTCGTAGTTAAATGATAGTATCTTTCTTTCAAATCTATGAACCTTTAAATTGGCAACAGTTCAAACACAATTTAAAACAAAAATCTCAACTAAACTCAAAGAAAATAATCCCGAGGTCCGTTTCCCTTCCATGCCCTTGGATCACACCACTTGGTCCACAGGGTCTGAAAGACTCCTAACCTCAAGCTCACTCCCGAGCAGGGCAGCCTGGAAACGTTGGCAGAGGATGACGGGCGCAATCACCCGGCTGCTGCGACTCCAGGCGTTGTCCCGGCGGGGCCGAAACGAGACAGGGGCGCGCCGTCAGCGGAGAACGGGCCTCGGGCCTCGGGCCTCGGCAGCGGACACCGAACCTGGCGAGGGGCAGGAAACAAACGGCGGACACACCTGGCGGACCTCAGCGACCTGTCCTGTGTTAGCCGGTGAACATCGGACTCTCCCAGGAACCGCCGCCGCCGCCCCTCCTCCGCGGCCCAGGGCCACCTCCACGCTCCGCTCCAACGTGGCAGCCGCAGCCCCGCCTACGGGCCGCCACTTCCGGGTGCGGCAGCTCACCACGCCCACTCAGCCGCCTGGCACTTCCGGGAGCAGCGGTTCGCTCCTCCCACCCGCGGAATCGCACTTCCGAGAGCAGCAACTCCGGAAGGCGAGTCCCGCCAGAGCTGAGGATTCAGCGGCGCTGTGTGAGGAGGCACCTAACCTCAGGATGCATCCGCTTGGTGGAGGATCAAGGGGAAGTCGCGCTGGGCGTCTCCGTCAGGGAAGCGCGGTGACCGCGAGGACGCCACGTAGCACTCCCGTGAGGCGTCAGCAGTGCTGGCGACAGTACCCACACTGGCAAGGCGGGCGAAAACTGGGCTGCAAGGACCAGTTCAGTTTGTGGCTCGGCTAAGTTAATTATTGGTTCTGCGTTTTCCTTTTGAGAACTTACGTGATTTTGTCGCACACACCCAAAGGCTATTATACTCTGTGGAGTCTTAGCTGCGTGAGTAAGGTATATCGAATAAAGTTGATGTCTTAACTATCCATGGTATTCAGACCTATTAGCACTCGCCCTGGACTACTGGAACAAAGTAAGCATCCTAATTTGTGTGTGTGTGTGTGTGTGTGTGTCAGATTGGAGCATTTGAGATTTTCGGAAATGTAGAAGCTAGTCGGTAGAGCAAAAGAACGAAATGGTTGTTGAGTTGTGCATCATAGCCTATGCATATGATGCTACACTCAAGAAGTAGAGGCAGGAAGATCAGTTCAAGGCTAGTCTAAGTTCAGGTCACCCTAGGCTGCATGAGAGCCTTTCTCGAAAAGCAAAACAAAATATAACATCACGAAAAGCTGAGGAGACGGCTTAACAGTTACGAGCACTCGCGGCTTTTGCAGAAGACTTGGGTTTATTTCCCAGAACCCATATGGCAGTGCACAACCATTTGTGGCTCCAGTTTTAAAGGACCCTACACCATCTTCTGACCTCCAACTATTATCTGCATGCAAGTAGAGCACATACATAAATACGGGTACTCAACACATAAAAACGAATAAACCATAAACAACAAAAGAAATTAGGTGCTGAAATTCCCTATCCCAACTTAAGCTACCTCTAGTATATTTCTGTGATTTTTTTTAACCAGATGAGGCTGGTTTGGGACCCTTTGGTCCCAGACACTTAAAATAAAAGGACGTTACTATCTTCCTTAGAGCTTCCAACCTTAAGGATGTGTTGCCTCGTACTTTTATTTAGGGTGGAATTATCTCATCAGTGAAATCAAGCCAGATGAAAATCACTTGTCAATCCCAGCACTTGGGAGGCAGAGGCAGGCGGATTTCTGAGTTCGAGGCCAGCCTGGTCTACAGAGTGAGTCTAGGACAGCCAGGGCTACACAGAGAAATCCTGTCTCCAAAAAAAAAAAAAAAAAAAAAGAAAGAAAGAAAAGAAAATCACTTGTCATAAACTATTAGCACCTGGACCGAACTGAGGTCTCCTGACATATTACTTTTGTTGACCACACCTAACTCTCCTGTAACCCCTTACTTATAGACTCCTAAGTGAAAGTAATGCTTCTTTATTGAGCACAGACTATGAGCAAGCTGGAATTTGAGGCAGACAGCAGCAGGAAGATTATGTGAGGCCAGCCTGAACTACATGGTGACACCTCTTTCCATGCTGAGGGCATACTTTATAAGAGGTTTTGCATAGCATTCACAAAGCTGTTTGATCCCTAACAAGCCAGTAGTCCGAAGTACTGGAAAGTGGAAATGTTTTTATTCACCCTCTCAGTGTCCTCCATATATATTTCACTTCAAAAAGCAAGTTTACAGAGCTGAGAAGATGGTAGCCCACCCGAGTATCAGGACAGGACCCATGTAACAGCTTAGGGCAGCAGCCAGCATCTCTCACTCCAGCAGTAGACAGATAGTGTTCCCCAGCACAGCAAGCATAAGGGACTTCCAGGGTGCAGTAAAGGGCAGTCCCAACCCTCAACATGGGTGGCATCACACTGGGAGCCCTGGTTGGAATGAAAAGAGGAAACAGAAAGCATATACTAGGTGAGTGTATTACCACTAATATATATCTGCAACCTTCATTTTTTATTGAGACAGGCTTTCACGAAGTTATCCGAGCTGTCCGTGAACTTGATAACCTGTCTAAGGTTCCTGAATGGCTGGGATTCACAGTCCTGTACCATTAGGTTGACTGTGGAGAACTGGTGTTAAAGTGATAGTTGTACAGTATCAGAGCTTGCAAAGGACCACCTGCACCTGTGAAGGAAAAACTAGTACCATTCACAAAAGTCTTTTAGCTCATCTCAGTGAACTTATCAATCAAGCCTTGTTCAATGAAAATGAAACTTTTCAGAAAGTTCGTTTCCAGACTGATTTACTCACTGAAGCCAGAATGGAGGTAACTAAATACATATGCTGTGGATGGAGTCAGTCAGTAAAATTCACCATTCAGATAGAAGACTGTAGGCGAGAGGAGGCAGAGCTGCCTGTTGCACAGCTCGATTCCTGTGATGCAAAGAGCAAGTCTGACTGGTTAGTGTTCTCTGTGGCATTGCTGGCACGCATCCTGCATGCCTCTGAAAAGCCTGTTCTCCTGGGCCCATCGTGGCTGTTGAGGTCTCTTCTGGAGCTTCAGGCAGCATGAAATCTTTTTAAATTTATTTTTAACTAGGTGGGGATGGGAGGTGGACACTGAATCTAGGCACTTGCAGAGGCCAGGTGTAAGTTCATCCTTTGTTCCTCTGAAAGACCATTATTAGCTCTTAACCCTTAGGGCTCTACCTGAAATCTTAAAGCTGTCCTTACCTCCTGTTGGTGATTTGTCAGGGAACAACAGGGAGCAGTCATGACTGGCTTTTACTGAACTGGTAAGTCGGGCATAGGGCTCCAATTATGTAAGCTAGTTACACTTAGACTTCGTGTCCTACTCTGTGACCAGAAAGGAGATGCTAGCCTTAGGAGCCTTTTGCTTCAGTCATATAAACATAACCTCAGCAACTGGTTACTTTGTTTCACCGGGTTTTAGAAAATGACGAGTAAGTCCAGTACACAACAGAGAAAGAGGGAAGGAGCAAAGCTTGGTGGCACACCTATGCCAGTAGGTGGGAGGCAGAAACACAGAGACAAGTTGGAGGTCATCCTCCGCCTGGGCTGAGATTCTCTCAAGAAAACAGCAGCCCACAGTGACCTGAGGAACACAAGCAAGTAGCCTATTACTGTTAATATCTCACCTTATTGAAGACTCCTGATAGGGCCAACACCTAAAGGTCAAGAACCATGGGTTCCAGTTACTGGATGTCATGAAATCCTCAGATGAAATTGGTCTCAGTGATGCAGGCCAGAAGGGAAAGACAGACATTGGGGGCAAAAGTGATAGGTTTGGAGATGGATGAGGTACAGCCTGTTGGGTAAGCAGTCTACTCCTCAGTGGCTGCCAACTCCAGAGAGCCTAAGTGATGAACTGCCTGACAAAGGGAACAGCAGGTCCCTACCAGACAGCACAAGGCAGTTTGACCCTCAGACACACTACAGACCCAACTAACAGGAACAATAAACTCTCCTACAAAGAGCACTGGTCCCCAACTACTATGAGTGATAACAACATCCCTGCTGGGGACCTTTGGGTATCACCAAAAAGTTGCCCTGACCACTTGATTGAAGGAGAGTCCTAACTCAGAGCAGCAGGAGTCTTAGCTCTCGCCACTCCCTGGGGTTGGCAACAGATGCTGTGGTTTGGAGCAGCAAGCAATAAAGAGCTCACCAAGCCAGAGGAGGAGAAAACGATGGTTATTATTACACCACAAAGGAGCAGCAGCTAAGAGTGGTAGGATTGCCTTGGGAGAGGACAAACTGGCTGTATTAGGCAGCTACATCATTTAATATGGCTCCTGCAATGGAGAGGAGGCTCTAAGCTAGCCCTCCACAGAAAGCACTCGGGCCAGAAGTCCCAGCATTCCACACAGCACTCATTCTTGCTTTTTCTCCACAACACAGACTTCCAAGTCATATTCACATGAAGCTGGGCCAGATGCCCAGGAGGTAGCAGAGCTTGCTGCTCATCCAGAGCAGTTCAGTTTCCAACACCCAATTCACACAGCTCACAGCTGCCTGTAAGTCCAGCTGCATTGAGGGCACTGCAGAGACAGCATGACTACTACAAAGAAATCTTTACAAAAGGGAAAGACTGACAGGGTTTAATTCTTTTGACAATGTTGAGCCCTTTCTCATTTCAAAACAGGATAAAGTTTTGAACAAAACTGTCACAAAGCAACCAATTTATTCCATAATCCTTTGCGTCATGTTGACATTTCAATAAAACACAACATTGTAATGTTTCAGTTTTACTATTTTGATTTTTTTAATTACATTTATTTACTTATTGTGTACGTGGTCAGAAGACAACTTTCAGGAGTCAGGTCTCTTCTCCCACACTGTGGGTCCCAGGAAATAACTGCGGTCACCAGGCCTGTGTGAAGAACAGGTTTGTTAGAGCAGGAAGGTACGGGCCCTGGAGAGGGACTGAAGACACATTACAGGGCGTGGGTGAGAAATCTCCAAGAGCCTGGGCTCTGGTCTACAGTCATTTTTTGTTTTTGTTTTTCCAACATTTATAGGCTGTTTGGCATAGAACATTTTACTCTTCCATCGTTGGCAGAAATAAAGGTTGTTTTGAACCAACTGTTCAATCCATTTTATGGGTTTGCTTCCCAACTGATTCTAGTTTTTTTACCAGTCCCCCGAAAGTCATCATTTCCTTAAATGTTCACTAATTTTAGAGAAATCCTGTAGTTTTAGATTTTCTAGGTGAGAAGAGACAAACCAGGCCAGCAAACATGAGTGCCTTAAGGAGCAGCTAGAACACTGAACTGCTGACTAGCTATCTCCCTTTTTTTTTGTTTTTTCAAGACAGGGTTTCTCTGTGTAGCCCTGGCTGTCCTGGAACTCACTCTGTAGACCAGGCTGGCCTCGAACTCAGAAATCCGCCTGCCTCTGCCTCCCAAGTGCGCCACCACACGCCCAGCTCCCATCTCCCTTTTACAATTTGTTCCTTTAACTGCTGGGCTGTACCTCTGATTTCCCCAACATTTCTAATGACATTTTCTAGTAACATTCTTCATTTAGAAAGAGTAAGTACCCTTTTTTGCTGTCAGCAGGTCTGGCCCCCTACCAACCCCGCATCTTGCTAAACACCACCGGTTCATTTGGTCCTGCATGGCCATTAGCAAACTAATGCTAAGAGGCCACGGAAAAGGTACCCCTGTACACCCATACCCACCCCAGCACTGACTCCTAATCCAACTAACGGTGTGGCCTCTCTGCAGTAATATTTACCCAGGCAAGTTAGGCCGGGGTACACATACATGTCCAGATATCTGGTGGGCATACATTTTCTTCCACAAGTAAAGAAAATGCCCAGGCATGGATGATACCAGGGAGGACAGACAGTTGCTGGCTCTTACACAGCCAAAGGTTTAGTTACAGATCCCCAGTCCTGTTTCCTACTGGTTGTATCCCCTCAAAGTTATTTCTACACATCAGGACTCTGGGGAAAAACCAAGTCAGCAATCATGGAAATCCCAGGTACCTGAAAGACCAAGGCAGAATCAGAGCCGAAGGTTAGCCTAGTAACTTAGAAGTCCCCGACTCTATGTAAGAACAACTCAGTAAGTTTACAAATCCCTTACCTTATAGAAATCTTCAAATTATTGAATACATCTATAAATGTTACTCTTACAAAAAAACATCCTTTGACTTCATTCCTACAAGAAAAACAGACAAATCAGTGCAAAATGATACCATATATTTAAACCGTGACTTTGTGAACAGCAGTGGAGAGCCAATCACAGGCATCTGCACTTGCGGTATTCAAGCTTGACTTAGAAAAGGTTTGGTCTTTTTTCCTGGCCCTTTAAAATGTAAATTCAGTTTTACAACTAAGTCTCAATTCTCTAATGTAAGACACGTCAAAAGAAATTCAAAGCCTATTCCAGTATATTCTTCTAGTACCTACCTGCTTTGTTCAGACTATCTCATGCCACCTTAGTCTATCTTCTCATCGCCAAACAGACTGTGTGTGGAAATGTCTACTTTATCATATAATAAACTACTTACTTTGGGCCTTAAGTGTAATATATGTCCTTAAGAGTTATTTATTTTATGTTTTGTGTAAGAGTTTTGCCTGTGTTAATGCATGTACACAAAGAGGGCTTCAGATCCCCTGGGATTGGAGTACAGGCGGTTGTGAGCAGCCATGTCAGTGCTGCGAAGTTCTGAAGAACAGCCAGTGCTCAGAACCTCTGACCCACCTCTCCAGATGCTTTATACAGATACAGTCTTTTTTAGAGGTTTCCAACTAAGATCTTCCTAGCAGGTGTGGCCAACCTGCAACCCAGATGCGGCGCCATGCACCTGAGAATAGTTATGACTGCAATCCAACAGTTGCAATCATACTTAAAACGGAAGAGAACCACATATGTGGTTTTGTTTTTGGTAGCCCAATTGTGTTGCTCTCATGCATCAACTCTGAAGGTGACCATGTTGTGCCTCAACTTCAAAGTCAGTCTTACCAGTGCGTAAAGTGGGTTCTATGGCCAGGGAAGAGTAATGAGAGGCCTCCAGACGGCCAGTCTTGGGTCATCAGCCTAAAGCCCAAGCAGCTGTTCTTAACGGATCACTGGAGGTAGGTAGGGCACACCTTCTGGTGGCAGAGCCATAGAAGCTGTGGCTTCCCACCAGCTTGCCACCTCTTGCTGGGATCAGAACCCAGTTCTTGAAGATCTCCTGCTTCTCTACCATATCAGCATTCGTGGACTAAACTACCAGCTTCCTGGCCTCTCATTGTTGGGCTAGCTGAATCACAGCCCGTGAGGGCCCCTAGTACATCCATCCACCTTTGATATACACATGTCTGTATGTGTGTATCCATTTATCCTCAGTCCTATGCCTGTAAAGGACCCAAAATGGTAGAGTACTCTAAGAATATCAACACTGACTTTCCTGATAGTCAATCCTGCTCATGAGGAGAAGCAACACCCACAAAGAGACAAAGAAGCTCCAAGGAGGGGACAAGTAATTTGTAAAGATATGCTCATCACACTCTATATAAATGGAGCTTTGTGGGAAAGTAAACATACATCACTCATGTTAAGTATTTGTACAACTGGACCGCAGTCCCACTCCAAAAAAATACCAGCATGGGGAAACCTAATTTTATTATAGTCTAGTTCCACCAGCTTTTCCAATTACCTCCATAATTAAGAAGAAATGCTCCATGAAAACAAGGAAAACCTTCTCACTACGAACACTGTAAATGTCCTAGGAACTTTCCACATACATGAATTATATGCAAACATAGGCAAGGGGAAAAAAAAAAATCAAGTTCCTCAAGAAAGATCTGTAAACTGGAGGCCAGCCTGGACTACATAATGAGCTCCAAGCAGCAGGACTATGTACAGTGTCTTGAAAAGCAAAAGTAGGGGTTGGGAGAACAATTATGAGCAGTTATGACAACTAGCTGCTGAGCAGCCAAATAGCTCACAACCCTCTTAACTTCAGTTCCAGAGGATCTGACACCTTCTTCTGGATTCCGTTACCAGGCATGAATCTAGTGCACAGACATATAGTCAATTAACATCCATACACAGAAAGAATGTTTTTAAAAAGGAACCACTTACTTGGACATGAATACTCTTACATATTCATTTCCTGGATTCAAATACTAAATCCAAATGCTAAGTATAAATCCAAATCATAAATATGAAATAAATGGACACTTTAAAGAAGTTGATAGTCAATCTCCAAGATACTTGCTATAAGCAAAGACCAGAATCTTTAAAATGGAAAGCCTATGAATGAGTTACAGTAGGACACAGCATTAAAGGTGCTGACAGAACTAGCCAGGAATCTGACAGCAGTCAGATGCTCAAGAGGCACGGGTTAATCCTCCGTGAAGCTGACTGTTCTGCCCATAGGGCCACTGTGAGAAACAGTGCAGACCATAAAGGAGCAAACTGCAGCAAAATGCCTGGCGCACACACAGCTGTCTCGGAAACAGAGAGGGATCTGCTGTATAGACTACTTAATAGTTGAGAGGACTAGGGTCCGATTCATAGCACAGACATGACAGCTTCAGAACTGTCTCCAACTCCAGATACAGGGGATCTGATGCCCTCTCACCGCCTTCCCAGGCACCATGTGCACATGGTGCAGACATATATGCTGGCAAAACACCCACACACATAAAGTGGATAAAGGACTTGTCATTAAGACAGATGGTCTGATCTGATATCCGAGATCAAGGTGATAAAGAACTACCAAGTCATCCTCTAACCTCCACACAAATATGTACACAATAATTGCAATAAAAACTTTTTTGCCATCCCCAAAATAGGTAATTAAGATTTCACCAAAGCCTTTAGAATTTCAGTCTTAACTTGCAGAATCTTTCCCAGACTGTATCACTCAAAATATTTACTATATACACAAAACAGATGATACCTTTCTTGTATTTCATAATCATCTTCCAAAGCCATGCATCTCTTCCAGGCATCACCAAGAACACAATTCCTGAAAAAAAGAGATTTTATTTTAAATCATATGCCAGGGGCCGACACCTGTTGTTGCAGCATGACCTTTAGTAAAGCTTACATATCCTCATTAGTTCCTCAATAATCACAACAGCTCATTATGTGAACAGCAGTGAAGAGTTTAATCATTGGATATGCAGCCACTAGAAGAAACAGGAAAGAGCACACACATCACTCCCATGTCTACTCAAGTTCTCTAATGTCTCTTAAAGTTCTTTTATTTTAGGGTCTATGACATTTAAGTAAATGTGTTTTTTGCACAGTTCCCCATCAGTCAGTATTACAAATTACACGGACAAGACGAGAACATTCAGAGCAGTGCACCCATAGACTTGTCGGACTCTCAGGACCCCTGTTATCTGTCCTAGGAAATGCACAGCAGCAAGCACCCAGTTAAACAGCATCTCACTTATGATGCCACAAGGCTTTCTGCTCAGCAGCAACACCCCCCTTCATGAGTATCTTAGGCAGCTTATGTTTCTGAAGCCATTTAGCCCGTGGTGGTTTGACTGAGGTTGGCCCCTCACAGGCTCATGTATTTGCATGCTTTGTCCCCAGGTGAGGTGTCAGGGAAGGATTAGGTGTGGCCCCGAAAGCCCATGCAGTGAGTTTTGCTCTCTGTTGGCAGAGCAGATGTAAGCTCTCAGCAACTGCATCAGTACCGTGCCTTCCTGTCTGGCTGCCCCAGCATAAGGACTAACCCTACAACTCTGAGCCAGCCCCAGCTAAATGGCTCATGGTGTTGTTGTGACTGCAACAGAATTAAGACAGCCTAGGATTCCCGCTCTCGTAGGGTCACAGCAGAGAGCAGTTCCTCGTGTTAATGTATAACAATGTAGGAAGACAAATGTATTCTTCAGTACTAATCACAAAATTTTCTCCAATCATAACCTGTATATTTTTTAAAAATCTATTTTTAGGTATAGCTGTTTTATCTGTTTATGCCTGCATACTACCTTCATGCCTGATACTCAGAGGGCTAGGCGCTGGATCCCTCCTGGAATTGGAGTTATGACTGTGAACTGGCACATGGGTGCTGAGATCAACCCAGTCATCCAGCAGAGCTCCAAGTGCTCCTGAGCACTGAGCCATCTCTCCAGTGGGTGTTTAGGCTAGCCTGGAACTCTGTATGTGTTCTAAAGTCTTTGCTAACCTCACCCCTACCCCCAGTAAATCCTTGTACAAATACTTAAGTTTTTTGTTATTAAGGTTTTTCAACTTAATTCATTATCTTGTGGGGAACACAGATGCTCCCTGACTCTTATGTGGAAGTTAGCCTGTGTGGGGTCGTCTCTAACCAGAGCCATCTTGCTAGAACTTTTTTGAGCATGGTTTTTGTTTGTTCTCTGTGCTGCAAACTGAGCCCAAAATTTTGTGCAATGCTAGATAGCCAAGTGCTTTCCAGTAACACACCTAGCAGAAGGGCATGAGCCAGAAAAAGAAACTCCTCGAAGGTTGTGTGTGAGTCAGGGTCTCATGTAACTCTGGCTGGCCTGGAACTGGGATTGACCTGTCTTGTCTCTCAAGTTGCTTACTGTGGGTTTCTTTCTTACAAATTGAGGGGGTGGGGGGGGGTTAAGGCGGGGCATACTACAAGCTGCCACTTGTAAACATGTGGCAAAAAAATGGAACTTGTACCCTCTGTTGGTAGCAAACAGGGACAGAAACTTGAAAAGCCATTCTCTTTACATATTCAGAGAACAGAAATGTAGCAATACTTGTCCACTAACACTCAAGGTATCACTATTAGTAACACTCAAAAAGCATAGAACGACAATGTAAATGCATGACAACTCATGTCTGACATAAACAAGGTTACACTTACTTAAGTGATAAAAAGGGTGAACCCTTTTTTGGTTTGTCAAGATCTGGTTTCTTTGTGTAGCACAGACTGACTGTCCAGGAACTCCCTCTGTAGAGCAGGCTGGCATTAGAAAGCAAGTGATCTGCCTCTTTAATCCGCTGCCTCTGCTGGGATTAAAGGCACAAACTGCCACCACTGCCTGACAAAAAGTGTGACCTTTTACCATTATTCTGTAGGAAAAAAGCTAGCCACAAAAATCCTATGTACTAGTTTATTATCTATCTGATACATCCATCTATCTGAAACATACAGAGCAAGTATCTATACAGGTACAAAACTGCTTCTAGGGACTGGTGGATAAAAGGACAGTTAATATGGAGTTTCTTTGGGCAAGAGATATAGCCAGTTGGTAGTGCACTAGCCTGCATTCACAAAGCCCTAGGGTTCAACCTCCAGCACATTAACTAGGCTTGGTAGGAGCACAGCACTGGAGAGGCGGAGGCAAGATGATCAATAGAACAGTCATGCTAAGCTACAGAGCAAGTCTGAGCTAGCTCGGGTTACATGAGACCTGTCTAAAAACCAAAAGGGATGTCCTTACATGGTGAGGTAAGACCTCTGAAACTGGCCTGAACCTTACCTCCAGCTTTACAGGAGCCTCATTCAGAAAGATCACTCCCAGTTTGACAACAGACTCCAGGCAACAAGCCTGCCTCAGAAAGATAACTGTAACCATTCTACAAACAAGCACAGGTTGGCGATGCAGTGGCTGAAATCATGCACAGGTCCTGGGCTTGAGTCCCAGCACCGCAAGATAAAACACGTGTGTGCCGAGATCTGCTTAGATGAAGAAGTAATACTAAACCTCACTTAACTGGACACTGTTCATTGTGAAAAAATTCACTTAGGTAAGGGTTAAAGGGCTGGAGCGATGGATGTCTGCTCCTCCAGAGGTTGAGTTCAATTCCTAGCAGCCACATGGTGGCTCACAACCATCTGCAATGGGGTCTGATGCCCTCTTCTGGTGTGTCTGAAGAGAGCAATGGTGAACTTATATACATTAAAAAAAATAAATTTTTTAAAAAACTTAAAAAAACAAAGGTGTTGAAAACATAAAGCCTTGTATTCTTGACAGTCAAGCAACACTTGCACCATGTCTTCCCCAGCAGCCGATTTCCCCAAAGTTCATGGGCTGTGTTTAAAAAAATAAAATAATAAGTAAATAAAAGGGAAAAAAAAACAGCAAAAGCTGTTGATTTCATCCAAATAAGATAAAAGCATATATGAAAAGACATGAGTAAATTAATACCTTGGTGATATAATTGACTTCAATCCTGAGTAAAATAGAGAAAAAAATCTTGTTGGACTTGAATTTCGTTATTATTTGAAGGCTACAAAGAAATAAAATGCTTCAATCGATCGGTGACCTCCAATAAAATCTCCATCCTGAAAGCTATCCATCCACGATGGCCCGTTCCCAACCTCGAACAAAGGTTCGCCTGGCCTCTCAGTTTCCGTACCTGTGCAGCTCCCACCGCACTGGAGGGACACCGAGGGCCTGAGGGACCTTACCTTCTTTCCTTAACCACCTAACATCTCCAGAAAAAGGGTTCTCTTATTAAGACGCCAGAGCATCCTCACGCAAGCTGCTGTGGTCACACCAAGCGCTCCTGCGTCACCTCGGCATCAGGGACCTACAAAAGGGACGAGATGAGGGCTGAGATCACTCTTTTGTCCCACCTGGTACACAACATCAGCGGACATCGCGACCTGTCCTTACCCGTCTCCTGGCGCCATGCTACAATCAGTCCTCCCGGGCGCGCGCCACCACCGCCAAGGCCAGTCAGCGTCAACTCGGCTCCCCCTCGCTGCTCCTCGTTACCATCCTTGCCCAAAGCGCGATGGCGCCGGATTGCAAGCGAGCAGGTGTAGACCTGAGAAAAACCAGACCTCTAACAAAAGAAGAAACGCACGGCGAGAGAGAACACGCCCACGGAGGCCCTTAAAGGCGCCGGGCCTCTCCGATTGGCTGCTGTGACACAGCGTGGCCTGCGATTGGCTAGGCAGTCGTCGTCCGAAGACCGGTAGGGTCCCGAGCGTCCAAAGCCCGCCCTTCCGGTCAGGCCTCCCAGTCCTCAGGCGGAACTGAGTTTACCGCGACTCAAGCTCTCACGAGAGCTCAGGAGAGGGCGCTCCACAGGGCAGGATAGCCGGAAGTTGCTGTACAGGGGACCACCGCCCCTGGGAGTGCCCGAGGAATGTCGCGTCCTGTCCTCCGGCGGCGTCGGCGAGCGCAGCCACCGAGCCCATGCACTATTGCGGGACTGCAAAGGTGGGGCGCACACGACGCCCAGCATCGCCTGACTGAGCAACCGGACCCGGCTGGTGCTCAGCGTTTGCCTTCCGGCTGAATGACGTTAATCAAGAAACTTTGGTTTTGCTGTTTTTAGGCTTCTAGACTTATGGTGAACACCAGTAATCTCAGCCTTTCAGAGGTGTGGTAAGAAATTCCAGAATTGGTGACTTTGTCACCTGCTTGTGAAAGTCAGTCATACCATGTTTAAGGCATAATGAGGAGCAAAGTAGGCAAAATAAATCCCTACTAACACTAGCTTCCAAGGAGAACTTTTTGGTTTGTTTGTGGGGTGCTATCTTCCTATTTATATCAGCCTGACCTGAGAATACACATGTAGGCCTCAAACTTGGGATCTTCCTACATCAGCCTTCGAAGACCCAGCCCTGCACTATGTGTGAAACGTGGTCACATTTTCTTACAGTGTCAGAATTTGTTGAATAACAGTAAATTCACATGTGATGCTGAAGAATAAAAAAATTAGAAATTATATATAAGTTCATTCTAGATTTTCCTTCAACGGGCATGAGAAATTCTCTCTGAAACAGGCTACCTGGCTGATTACAAAAGGAGAACATGCGAGTTAGCCAGACGGAACAAGGAACCTGGTGGTGAACAATAGCCGGGCAGCGAGGACCTGGTGGTGGCCATGGCAACTGGGCAGGACCACAATAGCAGGCAGGACTGCATTTCTAAAAAATAAGGTACAAATGTCACATGCTGACTTAAAAATAAGTTACAATATTCACATGGCCCTGACTCACCTGGTTGGGTTCTTTTAGAAAGTCCCGCTATTCTTATGTTATGTCTACTTGACAACCCTCGCCCCCTCCCCATCCCTAGTAGGTGATTTTCCCTTTAAATTTTCCCTTCAAACCAGTAGCCAGGGTCAATTCTAGCTCCTGCGTGGGCAAATGAATTGACCAGCAGCTGGCTGCTTTCCGAAGAAACCTCTGCATTTACATCCAACTTCGGGTGTCTTGTGAGAGTTACTGGGTGATCGAGTTATCCGAGACTTGATGAGGGCCTTCCCAGAGTGGGGGTCTTCAATGCCAGTTCTGTTGGGTGTCATTTAGCAATTAGGTAATTGGTAGCTTGTCACTGGCCATAACGGATGCTTTTATGTCAGCCTTCGTTGTGTGTGTGCATGTATATGTATAGGTGTGAGCACAGGGCAGGGCCCATGTGGACACCAGAGGTCAATTTCAGCTGTAACTCTCCAAGAGCCAGCCAACTATTTTTTTGAGACAGTCTCTCACGATAATCTGGGACTGGCCAATTAGGCTAAACTGGCTGACCCTAGAGCCCTCAAGTTCCAGCTTTCTCTGCCTCCCCTACACTGGGATTACAAACGCCACCATGCCCAAGTTTTTAATGTGCTCCTCGCATTGTCTCCAAGCTTAAACCGTCCAGGGTTCCCTTCGCACATTAGGTGGGTCCTCTCCAGTCACTAATTAGAATAATCCCTCTCAGACATACTCTGAGACCCATCTCCTACATGATTCTAGAATTTGGCAACGTACAACACTACCAACCATCCTTAATGCCAAACGTTAACTTTTCCTGAACATTTCCTTCTTCAATCAGTTTTCATTCCCCACCCCACCCCCGAAAATCTCAAGCTTTTCCATACTTAGATGTGTGTTAGACCAGACCTGTGTGCTGCTTTTGATGAGTAGTGTTCTTGGCTCTTCCTAAAGACAGCACAAGATAAATTGGCTCTGCACCTCTAACATTTCATCTCCAATCTTGGAAATTCAGTCAGCCTTGTAGAATCTCTAATGCAGGTGAGCCTTTTTTTCCCCTGGGCACTTGAGTTTTGGTTTTTTGTGTTGCTGTTTTGTTGAGAAAGGGTTCTCAAGATGTCCTTAAACGTCAAGGTAGCTGAGGATAATCTAGAACTCTGTCGCACATGCCTTGGCCTCCTGACTTCTGGGACTGTATGCCTGTTACACCTGTACTATTATACCAAGCTGATCTGTGAGGCTCTAACTGCCCTGAATTTCTTTTCTTTTCTTTTTTTTTTTTTTTTGGTTTTTCAAGACAGGGTTTCTTGGTCTTGGCTGTCCTGGAACTCACTCTGTAGACCAGGCTGGACTCCAGAAATCCACCTGCCTCTGCCTCCCAAGTGCTAGGATTAAAGGCGTGCGCCACCACTGCCCAGCCTGAATTTCTTTTCAAACAGAATATATTTATTTCCTTTATATGTGACAAACTGGCTATTTCTTTGCTTTTGTTTAAAAATCAACACCAGTTTCTACTCATCAAGATCCAAAATAACCCAGAAGAGTTACATAAATTATTTTATTATATCCTCAAACCAACCTTTTGACCCTTGGCTCTCCGTCTGAACTCACCTGAGCTCTTCATTTCTGGTGATTGTCAATGAAATAATTCAGATGAGGCACACAAGAGCGCACTGTTGAAGATAAATGGGCTTCAGTATTGTAAAATGAAGTCACCCAAAGGAGAGCTAAACAATGGCCAAAGAGACCATTGGCATAAACGCCTGCTCCCAAGGGGCAAAAATGGACACAGGCCAAGGAGATTCATGGTACCAGCCTACATTTTTAGGAAGAGTTTAAAACACAAATGTCTCTAGAACAAACTGTTTGTTTTGATGTTTTGTGTGTGTGTGGGGGGGGGGGTTGGTTTGGTTTTTGTTCTTTTTGTCCTCAGGTGATTGATAGGCCCACTCGGAGTAGCTTTGAGAAGGGGGAGGTGGGAGGAATGACACCAGGCATAGTTGTGCACACCTTTAATCCCAGCACTCAGGAGACAAAGGCAGGTGGAGGTCTGTTATGTTCAAAGCCAGCCTGATCTATCTACACACTTTTAGGACAGCTAGGGCTGTGTAGATAGAGCCTGTGTGCTGGCTAGTTTTATGTCAGCTTGACACAAGATAGTCATCAGAAGAAGGGATGGCTCAGCTCAGAAAATGACTCCAGAAGATCTGGCTGTAGGAAGCCTGTAATGCGTTTTCTTAATTAATGACTGACTTGAGAAGATCCAGCCCATTGTGAATGGGGATATCTCTGGGCTGGTAGTGCTGGGTTCTATAAAACAAACAAACAAACAAACAAACAAAAACCAGTCTGAACAAGCCATGGAGAGCAAGCCAGTAAGTAGCATCCTTCCATGACCTCTGCATCAGCAACTGCTGAGTTCTTGCCCTGACTTCCCTCAGTGATAGACTTTGATATGAATGTATAAGCCAAATAAATGCTTTCCTCCTCAACTTGCTTTTGCCCATGATGTTTCATCACAGTAATGATAACCCTAACACAACCTGTCTCAAAAAAAAAAAAAAAATTAAAAGGACAGGACAGTGGTTATCTGTGTTCTTTACCAGAAAACCTCCAGTAGATACAGGTCTTAGGACCGTTTGAGCAGTTTGGAACTACCTCTCCATGAAGGGCACAAAAATCCCATGCCTTTGACTGTTCATTAGAGCCCTGCAGTTTCAATCCATGATTTTGCATTTTGCTAATTGGGAGGGAGGGGTCCATTCTTAGGGACTTCCAAGCCTATAAATTTTGGGCCAGCTACTAAACATGTATTTATCTTTTATAGGTGAAGACATAAACATTATAGAGCTCAAATGACACCTAAGGAAGTGAGGAATCAACCTGGGAAATGGCTCATCGGCTCTAAAGGAGAAGGGCTGGAGTTCAGATCCCAGAACTTAGCCAAAAAGCTGGGTAGATAGCAGCCACCTGTAAGCTCAGCACAGAGAGGTGGGCAGGGGATCCCCAGGACAGGTTGGCTAACTAGATTAGCTAATTCTGTGTGAACTCTGGGTTCACTAAGAGACTGCAAAAAGTGTAGAACAGTCAAGGGGTCTCTACACAGGGGCAGTCACACATGCATGTACACATGTACAAATAGACATACATGCATGCTTACCACACATGTACTCAGATTATATTCCTGATAATCTGAGTTTGCTTGATGAAAAAAAACTGCCTCTCGGATGTTATCCTGACTTAGCACACATGAACCACAGAACACACACGCACACTAAATAGATGTCATTTAAAAAAAATATTCCATAAGCTTTGGAAGAATTTACCTTTTATGATGAAATGAGCATCTTGTGATGGAGAAACGTGTGCCATCGATCACGTTGTCAAGCTGGTAATGGATGTAGACACCAGTTTCTTAAATGTCAGAGTTAAGGCTAGTTTGCCATCCCTTAAACCATCATTCAGAGAAGGGCACAGTAGCACTCAACTGTAAGCCCAGCACTCAGAAGGTGGAGATGGGAGTTCAAAGGCATCTCTGACTACACAGTAAGTTTGAGACCAGTGTGGACTTCATGAAACTCTGTCTCTGAAAAAAAAGAAAATCATTCAGAAAGAATTAAAAACTTTGTCCAAGAAAGCACTAGTTATCCTTCTTGGAGTACAGGAGCTTAAGCTTGGTAACGCCACCTGACTTCCTGAGGAGCATGTGTTCACAGTAGACTACAGGATGCTAGCATTTTTGTGAGTGCTCACTCAACTGAACTTTTAAAAGTTCACTGTCCTTTTAAGTACTTAAGAATATTAATTACACATTAGAATGAAGTCTATGACAAAATAACAAAAACATTTATGAGAATCCCAGAATGTATCAGTGATCTGAACAGATACCTAAGGGGTTCTTATTTGCGGTATTTTCAATAATATGTGTGGGCCCATTGCTACAACCTTTAGTTCTGTATTATGGACTGTGCTTGAGTGATCATATTAGTATTGTGTTTGAGAGACACACTGTTTTCTGCTGCTACAAACATTTTATTGCATGATAGACATGTCTAGACATAGCAGATAGTCTCTTTATCAGAAATTTCACATTTTTTTGTCTTATTTATTAATTCATTCTCAGTGGACAGGTTTATATTTCTGATCTATTCATATGATAAACTCTCTTTGGTATCGCCTGCGTGGAATATGAGTTTTCTGAAAAGGAGGAAAAGACACTGCCCAGGGTTGTTTTGAAGTGATTCTTGTCAGACAAAAGTGTGAGTAGATCTTTTAAAGCTTCTATGTATTAAGACAGAGTATCATTATTAGCACTGGTCAGCCTAGACCTTGCTATGTAGACCAGGCTGCCTCTGCCTCCTGAGTATTGGCAGGAAAGGTGTGTGTACAACCAAACCTGTCTAAAAGCAAAGAAAACATCCTCGTCTCACTCTTCCACAATCTCATACAATGTCATGCACCGTCAGGCCTTTAAAAATGTGCTTAAATAACAACACAGAGTAACTGAAACATTGACACTCTACATAAAAAGCTGTGGTTGACAGTTTAAGATACAGGATGAGGCCAGGGAGCGGGGAAGATAGCTCAATGGTTAATAAATAGCACTGGCTGACCTTCCAGAGAGGCTTTGGGTTCAGTCCCCAGCAGCCACGTGTTGGCTCACAGCCATCTCTAACTCCAGTCTAGGATCCGATGAACTCTTCAGGCTTTTGTTGGCACCAGACACACACAAGGTACATATGCACAGACAAAACACCCATACACATAAAATAAATTCAAAATTTAAAAAAGGACAATACTGGGGGTCAAGGAGATGGTTCTGAGGGAAAGTGCCTGCTTTGCTGTAAGCATAATGTTACTGTGCACTGTGTAATTCAAATGCTGATTTCTGTGCCTCCATATCTGGTTGCAATCCTTATTCTAAGTGCCCTTGCCTCAGTGCTCTATAAGCCTATTCTCTGATTTGTCAATAAAAGCTAATCAGCCAATGACTGAGCGGGGGAGAGAATAGGGCAGAATTTCCTGGGGTGGGGGTAGGGAGCACAAGGAGAGAGAGGAAGTGAGGACTAGCCATGAGGAGAGAGTCCAGAAAATTTCACTAGAAAACAGCTCAAGCAGAGAAAACCATAAAATGCAAGTATCTCAGGGATTTTGGCTGGGAAGCAGCCAAATTGGCATAGAGGATTAAAATATAGTAATAACTGCTCAGTTATTATTGTGCCTTTAAAACCCTCTAAAATATATAGTGATCCAGTCTCAATTATTTGCTAGCTAGCCAGGCTAATTGAAAAACTGCAACGCTTGATTAAAAAGCCACAGAACCCTGGAACCTCTAAAAAGCTGGACGTGGTAGCATGCATCTGTCATCCTCTCATGGCTAATACACAATGGCAGGACAGACAGGAGTCACTGGAAGCTCCTGGTCCTGTCAGCCTGGGGCATCTAGCACCATGACAGAAACAAGAAGACCCTTCTCTATAGGTAGAAGGCAAGAAGCAACTCTTGAAAAGTTATCTGACCTTCACATACACACCTGCACACACAACATACACAGTCACACATCATACACACAGACACAACATACACATAACATGAACACATTATACCCACAGACAAATAATCTATATATTCACAGACCTTCTAAACAACATACACACAGAGTCCCACACCATACACACAAACACAATATACACATACAGTTACACATATGCACGGACACGTCATTACATAGTCATACATATCACACAGAAACAGACACAACATACACATAGACCCAGATATGTATAGTCCCACACGATACAGACACATCATATACATAATCTCATGTATCACAGAGATATACAAATACATCATACACAGAGTCACACAGACACACATTCATCATACACAGTCTCACACACATCATAATCATACATACACACACACACACACACACACACACACACACACACACATATATTGGTGAAATGCCTATAAAGCCTAGAGTATAATTTTGCTTTAATGTGAAAACTTAAGCCTTTATGGTCTGAAAATTAGATTCAAACGCCATAAAATGCTCTTGTCCTGGGATGCCCTGAACTAGAACTAGTGGCAAGATAAAGGCAAACCACATGCCAGGAACCCCTGCGCTGTTGCAGAGGAGCTGGGAAGTGCAGAGTGCAGGTGATTCTATGAGCTCCACACTCCAGCCCCTGGGCTTTGAAATACTGCTTCTGAGAAATAGAATCAGGAGGATACTTACTTGATGCCTCCTAGGAAAGTCCTGCTCAGCAGAAAACAGGCAGAAGCCTTTAACTTCTGCCCCATCTGAGGTCCGCTTGGTTTTGTGAGGTTAAAATGAGAATCGTATTCAGTGGATATATTACATATTTATATTCATACAAAGCCATACCAGCATGTGTTTAATAAACTGGAAAGAGACAGTTAAGGATGGATTAGAAAACTCTCACTGTTTCCCCCACCCCTCCAGGAATTTGGAGGTATAAACTTGAAGGTGGACAGTGTCCACCTCACTCAATTTGAAGGGATAGACAGAAAAATGGACAAGTGCACCCCCTTTCACAAAAGGGAGGTGCTAAGGGACAGAGAAGAGACATACAATACAGTAGTATCTCGTATAAAAGGCTGAGCAGATAGCAGCACAATACAGTAGATCCCCACATGAAAACTTAAAAGTGCAAAAAGAATCCTGTAAACTTGAGTCTTTTAATTGCTATCCCCTTTAAAACATATTTTGTATTTATTTATTCCACCCCAACAAGAGATGTTTGGAAAGGTTAAATCAGTGCCATGTTCCACTCTATATGTGACAAGCTGCTGAAGTTCAAAGCTGTGGGTTGACTGAATGTCTGAATCGCCACCTTTAATTTATTGCTTATATAAATCGGAGTTTTGTGCACTGTCTTTAAAGCAAGGCTGACCCCTGTGTTTATTACTCTGTCACATACACCTGTGTACTTACATATTCTGTATTTGAAAAGAGTGTTTTGCATTATTCCTTTAAATGCTGGGTAAGCTGGGTAGAAAAAGGCTGATTTCCATCATTGCTTTTAGTCCAGTTAACTGTTCTTCCTTCAGAGCTGTATTGTACTCACTGGGTATGATTCACGGGCAAGTACATACAGTCTCTCCTCTCCATCTTATAATAAACATGGGTTTTTGTGTGTGTGTGTGTGTGTGTGTGTGTGTGTACTTACATGTTCATGTCAGTGTACACACACAGCTGCATGCCAGTGAAGACGCATGTGCATGTGCAGGCCAGGGGCCAGTGTCAGGTGTCTCTGAAGCTACACTAGTCTCAATCTTAATTCTTGTGTGACCTCTCACTAGCCTACAATATAGCCAGCCAACAACTGATTCTAAGGGTTCACCTGTCTGCACCCCTCCAGCTGGGAGTTACAGATGTGTACACTGCACTCAGCTTTTGTGGGTTCTGAGGATCCAAACATGAGTCCTTTTCCACCTTTCCAGCCCCAGCCACTCCCCTTTAAAAAACGCATCCATAATCGTACACCAGACACAGCTGTGCAGGCTTCCAATCCCAACCCCAGGGAAGGAGACAGGAGAACATCTCTGCGGCTGCCGCCTAGCCAATGGGGGAGCTCGAGTGATAAAGGAAGACACCAACATCAACTGCAGGCCTTCACATGCACTACATATGTCCACACACATGTAAATCCTGTGTGAACATGACACCTCCACCTTCTGTGTTCACAATGGAAGATGATCTAGATGACACACTTCCTCCAAAGGTTTAAATGGTTACTTCCCTCCTGGCCATTTTCCTGGGCATACAATTGGAAAACATGTCCGCACAAAACATTTATTCCCAAACTTCATTAAAAACAAAAACACTTTGAACTCTTGCAAAGGAAGTGGTTCAGTCAACAGCACCCACACGTGGTTGACACCCATCCTTCCCTCCAGTCCCAGGGATCTGATGCCCTCTTCTGGCCTTCTTAGGCACTGCATGCACATGATTCCATACTCAGATGCAGCAAGACACTTGATACACGATAGGAATTTTAAAGTTATCACGCAAGTGTGGGGGTGCCACGCCTTTAATCATAGCACTCAGAGGCAGAGGCAGGTGAATCTCGAGTCTGAGGCCAGCCTGGGCTACATAGAGAATTCTGGGATACCCTGGGCTATACAGGAGAGAAGCCTTACCTTAAAAACAAAAATCAACAAAAGTTATTATCAACCAGACTCTAGGAAAACAGAACCAATGAAAGGATGAGTGAGCAGCAAACTGTGCTGCATCTTGGGGAGGAGTCAGAATGTCATTTAATGTCAACAAGTTTCTGAAGTGGCCATACTTAATCTGCATCTGAACCAGAGATGTGTGGAGTCCCACTCCCCTAGGACAGTTAGACTTTATTCTGGCTCAAGTCTTCATTCCACTGGGTGTGTAGTGACCATGGAGATAAACATCATACTGGCTTGGCGTGTAACCTAACAAAATTCCACAGCGATTACCTCAAACAAGATTTAGAATTTTATAGTTTAAAAAAGGAAGAAAGAAAATGCTACCCAAGATAAAGCTGATAATTCTAGCCTGATGTCTGTTTTGAGACAGGGTCTCTCCAGCTGTCCTCGAACTGCCAGCAACACACCAGCATCTGCCTGGGAAAGTGCTGGGATTAGAGGCAGGGCAGCTACAAACAGCTCGCTCGCTCGGTTTTTGTTTTTCATTTTTCGTCTTATTTTGAAATGGGGACATATGAGGTCTAGGCTGACCTTAAACTCCTGTTTTCCTGACTCCATCCCAAATTCTGAGATTATAGGCTTCAGCTGGCTTCCCCCACACCGTCTTTTAAGGCATGGTCTTAGTATGCAGCCTGGCCAGCCCAGAGATATCTCTGTAGATGAGGTGACCCAGAACTCATGGCCATCATCCTGTCTCTCAACGCACAAGTGCGGGGATTACAGGCTGTGCTCTACAATGTGTTCTTGTGCCTTCCTTTTCTCAATGGCTAATGCTGGCAGGCTCTCATCCGCATGTCTGGCATATCTTTAGGTTCAATGTCCGCTCAATATTTTGTACACACTTTAAAAGGCTGTTTTCTTGTTGTACATTATATATTCTGGATATACATACAATTTCAAGATTGGGGCTTTCTGTTTTCATGTCAATGTCATTTGAAAAACATGTTTATTTTTTAAAAAAGATTATTTATTTATTTATTATACATGTTTATTTTTTAAAAAGATTTACTTTTTATTTATTTATTATGTATAGTGTTCTGCCTGCACATAGCCTGCAGGCCAAAAGAGGGCACCAGATGTCATTAGAGACTGTTGTGAGCCACCATGTGGTTGCTGAGAATTGAATTCAGGACCTTTGGAAGAATACACAGTGCTCTTGATCACTGAGCCATTTCTGCAGCCCCATGTAAGTTTTTTTATTATTATGGGGCCTGAGGATGTCGTTTAGTTTGTAGAATGCTTGATGAGTATGCACAGAGCCCTAGATTGGATTCTCAGCATCATTATAGAAAGGGCATGCTCTTCCCCAAGATGGTAAAGGTGCTTGCTGCCAAGCTTGATGTCCAGTCTCTGGGACCAAGTGGTAGAAGGAGAGAACCAGCTCCTCTGACCACCATACACAGAGTAAGTAAATGTAGGGGGTTGTACTGTTAAAAAATGTGCATGATGGCATACACCTGTAATCTCGGCACCTGGGACGTTGGGAGCAAAAGAATAAGAAATTCAAGACAGGCCGGGCGGTGGTGGCGCACGCCTTTAATCCTAGCACTTGGGAGGCAGAGGCAGGCGGATTTCTGAGTTCGAGGCCAGCCTGGTCTACAGAGTGAGTTCCAGGACAGCCAGTGCTACACAGAGAAACCCTGTCTCGAAAAACCAAAAAAAAAAAAAAAAAGAAAAGAAATTCAAGACAGAAGCTGGTGAGAGTCAAGGGTAAGGGCTGAGAGCCCACGTTCATTCCCTGGGCCACACTGTGGAAGGAAAGAAGCAACTTCCTCCACACTGTCGTCTGACCTTTGCGGGTACACAAACACAGTGATGGTCACAGTCACACTCAACTACACAGTGTGCTCCAGCCCAGACCAGCATGCGTTAGACTCTGTCTCCAAAAAAGGTCTCTTTTTAATTGGTCTAATATTTTCAAATTAAGAAATCCTTTCTCAGTCAAGATCCTAGAGACTTTTCTTTCTTTCTTTTTTTTTTTTTTTCTTACTATTTAGTAGTTTAGGTTTTCCATTTAAGTCACTGTGTTTTGCTTTTGTCAGTTTGACACAGCTGGAATCATCAGGGAAGAGGGAAGCTCCACGAGAAAACATATCCATCAGATATAGGCAACTATCTGGGGCATTTTCTTGATTGCTGCCTGATCTGGAAGGCCCAGCTCACTCTGGGTGGTATGACCCTGGGCAGGTGGTCCTGGGAAGTATAAGAAAAGATAGCTGAGCCGGGCAGTGGTGTCTGAGGCCTTTAATCCCAGCACTTGGGAGGCAGAGGCAGGCGGATTTCTGAGTTCGAAGCCAGCCTGGTCTACATAGTAAGTTCCAGGACAGCCAAGAGCTACACAGAGAAACCCTGTCTCGAAAAACAAACAAAACAAAAAACCAAAAAAGAAAGAAAAGATAGCTGAGCCATGAGTGTGGGGAGCAAGGCAGCATCCCCTCAAGGCCTGCTTCAGTCCCTGCTCAGTGACTGGTGGTACATGGAAACGGAAGATGAAATAAACAGTGCCGTTGGTCAATGTTTTACAGCAGTGAGGAAAGCAAGCTCACAAAGTTACAATTCACCTAACTTAGATGAGAAGAATGGACTGACACACATGTCAAGTACAGATATCCCAGCTCCACTTGTCTCAGACTGCTTTGCACACTGACATAAACATGCGAGTCTGTGTCTGCTCTGCTGTGTTGTGCGGATCTACTGGGCTGTCACTTCACTAACACTCGTCTTGACCACTGAGCTTTACATCAGGTTTGAAGTCAGGTATGAGCCTTCCAACTGCCTGTTTACACATCTCTTTTGGATACTGTTTTTTGTTTGTTTGTTTCTGTTTTTGTTTTTCCTTACCATCTACTTGGTAATATCTACACTAATTCCTGCAGGGAGTTCCACTCTACCTATAAATGAATTTGAGAAGAAATGGCGTCACACTGAATTTTATAATATGAGGCATGGCATATTTTTCCTTCTCTAAATCTCTGTTTTATAATTTTCAGCATATAGACTGTATGTGCACACACACATTTCCTATCTTTGATGCTATTATAAATGATAATTTTTAAACTTCCATTTCTAAATGTTTATTGCTCACGTAAAGAAATACAACTGACTCTTGCTTACTTGCTAAGTTAAGTGAGAGCTTTCATTCATTCTTTGATTTTTCCGTACAGGAAATCTCATCATCGAAGCACAGGCTTGTCACGCGTTCCCAGTCTGTGGGCCTCTCACCGTGCCTTAGGAAATAAAGAACCTCTACAAAACAATGACCAGGAATGGCTTCTTCCCAGTCTCACAGACAAGATACAAGTGTGGCTCACTGTGGCATTTTGTAAATGCTCGTTATCTGGTTAGTCTTAGTTTGCTAAAAAGTTGTTTTTTATTATAAAAATTTTTTGAAATATAATTCACATTCTATAATGCTCATTTTTTTTAAAAGTATACAATTCAAACTCTTCTATAGTCACTTATAACACTTCCTGCAATGTTAAAGATGAAGATGTGATGGTCATTTGTATCCATCCAGTGAATTTCACTGATTAAAATACTGGCTCTTCTTTTTATCCCTGGTATGATGTATTCTTTTTATATACTATCCATTTTCCTTTGCTTATTAAAGAGTTACAGCCGGGCGGTGGTGGCGCACGCCTTTAATCCCAGCACTTGGGAGGCAGAGGCAGGCGGATTTCTGAGTTCGAGGCCAGCCTGGTCTACAGAGTGAGTTCCAGGACAGCCAGGGATACACAGAGAAACCCTGTCTCGAAAAACCAAAAAAAAAAAAAAAAAAAAAAGAGTTACAAAAGTCCCAGTGATCTTGATACCTTGAATATACTTAGTATTTAACAGAAATTAGGAATGTCTTAAATGGTGCCACAAAAAATTTTATCATTTAAGAAATATATAATCTGTTTTTAAAAGCCTTGGCCAGCGTGGTGCTGCATATCTTTAATCCCAGAAATTGCAGAGACAGAGGCACACAACGGTTGTGAGTTCGAGGCCAGCCTGGTCTACAAAGCTGAGCTGCCTGCAAATGAACAAGGTCTACATAGTGAGGACCCTGTCTTAAACAAAACTAAACCAAAAGCCTCACAGTTGGATCTTGAAGCCTTCCTTGGAGGGTAAAGTGCCTGTGTAGCATGTGCTGAATTCAATCAGGGATCTAAAAGCCATTTAAAAAACAAAGCCAGAAGCTGGAGAGATGGGTCATAGGTTTGGAGCACTACCTTCTTTCAGAGGTCTTGAGTTCAATTCCCAACACTCACGTGGCATCTCACAACCATCGACAACGGATCTGAAGTCCTCTTCTAGTGTGCAGGCATACATGCAGAGGAGCACTTGTATACATAAAATATATAAGTAAATCTTAAAGAAAGACAGACAGACAGACAGACAGACAGACAGAGCCACACACAGCTGAGAGCAGACAGACGGCTCAGCAGTTCCAAGCTTGTAGAATACTTGAGCTCTGGTCCCAGCACCTGAGTCAGGGCAGTTCACAACCACCTGTAACCCCAGCTGCAGGGGACCTTTTGAGGGGAGGTGACATTCACATTCATTCACATATTTCTCCCCACATCCCCCAGCCGCATAATTAAAAATAAATCTCTAAAAACAAACAAACAAAAACAAAACCCCCAAAACTACGACCCACACAAGACACTGAGTATGGTGGCACCCGAGTCATGGGAGAGGAGGTGGAAGAGCGGAAGCCAGGGTTCAAGTCCATCCTTCTTACTGGCAGCCTGAGCTACATGAGGCAATGCCTCAAAAGTACCAAATCAACCCAAACAGCCAGGTGAGTGACACACATCTACAGTTCCTCCCAGGAACTACCTGGAAACCTGAGGCACAGGAGGACTATCGTGAATTTGAGACCAGCCTAGGAAGACACTGTCCAGAAAAAGAAAAGAAAGAAAACCCAAGTAAACAAACAAACAAAAAAAAAAATCTGCTCTATAGATTAAGTTTTAAAGACCCTGTAACAAGAAGGGGAGGTGAGCTTCCCTATTTTCTGTAACAGGAATTAGCTTTACTGCTGGGGGATACAGAGGCTTGGCAGCAGAACGCTTGGCAGGCATTCGTGAGGTCCTAGGTTCAATCCCTGACAGAAGCAAAGTAATTAAGAGGAAGAGGGGGAGAGGAAGAGGAAGAGGAGGAAGCACTTTAATAGAAAAGTCTAGTTGCTTGGTTCTAGGGCTTTAAATGGATGGTCCAGAAACACTGTGCAAGGTGTTTACAGCAGGCTGTGGACGCAGTGCGGGGACAGAGTGCTTGCTGGGCTACCCGCAGTCCAGAGTTCATCTCCACAACACAAAACAGATGAGAAGGTTTAAGGGATCCACATGCCCTGAGGTAGGGCTGAAGGTCCCAGGGAAGCTTCAGTGATGCGGTGTGAACTCCTCTCTAGTCAGTGTTACAGAGCAAAAGTAGAAAACTTTCTGAAGCTATTTTTATTCACATTTTACATAAGATTGCAACGCTTCGGTTATGAAGTATCAAAAGCTGGTGACAACGTGCCCTCCTTCCTCACCCAGTGCTCTGATCACTTGCGTACCTACAACGCCACGCCGCTTCCCTCTCACAGATAAGACCTACAGGCTGCTTTTACCTCTTCAGAGCCACAAGAACTAAGAGTAGTGGCAACAACATCACGTGGCTAAAAGATTCTGCCTTAGCAGTGGGAAAGCAGAAATAGTCTCAATTCAATGCAATTCACATTACGGAATTGGCAATGTTATCTTTAAAGTTTCTTCAGAAGTAAAGTCAAATGAACTTGAAAATCAGGTGACTTAAAAGGCTCCCTGCATTGCAAATGGTTAAAACTGGTATTGTTAAACTAAAGAAAAAATGCAAAACTTTTTTTTTACAGAATAGTATAAATGTTTATTTTCTGTATGATTTATTCTTCTGCCCTGTTTTTACAATATAGAAAAGTGTACTTTTTGAATAGCTCTAGTAAATATAATCTTTCTACTTTGGGATGTAAATAGGGCTTAAAAATTATAGACCAAACCCTCCCCAAATAATCTTTTGAAATTGGTGATTTAATGTGGCTATTAACTTTGTTCAGCAATTTGATGCAAATGCCTAATACAAAAAGTTGTTTAGTTAGGACCACACAGAAAGAAAGGGGCTGATACGTTAAAAGCTTCTTAAAAATCAAAACTAGTAGCTTTGATTGCACCTTCAAATTTTTACAAGCAAAACAATCTTAAGCAATGCCATCATACATAATCTACAAGTATAATAAAAAATTCACAAACATTTTGTGCACACTGTATATAAATACACATCACAATGGTGCAATTAGAATTCACACATAATATATACAAAAGGAACAAAGTTTAGGTTTAGACCAAAATCTTATTGCAGTCTTTTGAAAAATAACTTGATTAGATATTATTTTGTCCTCTTAGACTAATTTACATTTATACAAATTTACTTAAACACGCTAGACTGAGGTGCTAAGGATGCCTACATTATCTACATTTAAAGTTACTGCACTGTCATCTTATCAAACCATTTTATATAGAGGATACTTAAATGAATAACGGAATCCTCTGGGTTAATTTCTATTGTCTACACCTTTCATGTTCATATGAACATATATACATACTTACTACATACAACTATAGAGTCCTTGTAGGAAGGGTAATAATCATATGCTAATAATTACCAAGGATTAAGGTACCTTAAAAAATGCCTCAATTCCAACGTGTTTTTCTGCTTGTCATAAACTCGAAGAGTCCTATTACAATAGGCTCCCAAGTTCATACAGTTTTTAATTACTAAAGAATAGTTAGGTTATTTTTGTGACTCCAAGAACACACATACTTTAGCTTACCAAATCACTGTTTAAAAACAATGCTGATATTAAACTTCCTTTATAAAAAAGTTTTAGAAGCTGTGAGGAGGCCCATTTCAGTAAAGCAGGTAAGCATCACACACTGATTCAAACGGTCTGCAGAGAGGTGTGTGCATACAGAATCCTAATCTCACAGCTTTGTGTCCTCGCTGCTCCATCAAGACACACTTTATACTTGGTGCTTATGAGTTCTGTTATCATGACACAAAATGTTTACTTCAATTCATACAGTCTCTTATTTTAGTAATTAGCCATAATCACTTTGACAATTATTGTAAAACATACCACTTCCTTCAGAGAAAATAAAGATGCCCCAAACCATGTCAGCCATTCCTCATCAGAGACACAGTCCGTCCTCTGAAAACTACTGTCCCTTAATATTTTGCTTTCTTTAAAGAAAATAAAATGTTTATATCTGAAAAGTGCGGTGGGGATTGTTTCCCCTTCGGATATTCCCAAAGAGACAAACAGACAGCATTCCAGAATCCACCCTAAAAAGCTGATTTTTTTTTTTTTTTAAGGATGGTGTTTTTCTAAACAAAATGTCTTCTAAATATGTTTCATTAAGAATCTACTTATGTGGACATTCTACCTGTGAATATTCTGGATCTGTAGCCAAAGAATGGGTAATACCCATGGTACTTTGGCCTTTTCTACTGAACAAAGTCATACAACACCATACATTATAAATGATATTACAATAATTTATAATGTTCTTTGTCAATAGAATCAGGACAGAACATCTAATTCTTAAGAAACCCAAGCAAATTAAAAAATATAATACAATAAAAGAAAAATTTTTAAAGAAAATTTAGAAGGGGCATAGGCAGAATTAACTAAGATTTAAAATGTACTAATTTCTTCATTTAAAATTTCTTCTCTTTCAATATTATAGTTTCAGATCTCTTAAAACAAAGGCTGAATTAAAATACAGTAATTGTTAAACTATCTTCTAGCAAATCAAGTGTCCCGGCACCTTAAATTTTCTGTACAGTTCCATTCAGTCTTTTGTGCAAGAGTTAGCAGTGCATGGCACAGGGGTCACTTTTTGCTTTTCCTGCAGAGTTGATGACGCTCATCAAACACCGTCCAAACTCCTCAAGTATCATCCGCTCTGCTGCCGCCTTTGACTTCCCCTTCTTGTCTGCCTGCTCTGCCTGGGCAAGAAGGCAATTACACGTGGCTTCAGCTACTTCTTTAGTTACAAATGTAAATGGCAATCTGAAATGATGTTTGAGAGAGAAACAAAGATGGTCATGGGCTGACCTAGGAATTCTACTGGTCCTGTCATGCTCACCAGCCTAGCGGATCAGCTAAGACAGAACAAAGAAAAGCAATGTGGTGGCACACAAGAGGCAGAGGCAGGAGGATCTCTGTGAGTTTGAGGCCAGCCTAGTCTACAAAGTGAGTTCCAGGAGAGCCAAAGCTATGTACAGGGCCCTGCCTCAAACAGCAAAACAAAGCAAAAAAAGAACACCAAATCCTGCACTGTTCCATCGCAAGACACACAACAAAGGGGAAAACAGATGCTGATTTATGAAGTTGCTGCAGTGTAGCCAAGTAGTTTCAAAGCCTGAGATTACCTCAAGTAACTAACAATCTAAGGACTAACAACATCCAGTGAGCAGATCACTGAAACTCCATAAAGTCAGAAATGAAGGCCTAAGAATAACTGAGCCTCAGACTGCCACACAAGTGTACTGAAATACTTAACTTTTAAAAAGGTACTTTAGAAAATATTACTATAAATTTGAGGGGAAGAATGAAATGTTTTACTTTAAGAATATTATATAATTTATCTTATTAGTGATACTAATAATATTAGTAAAATATTAGTAATAATAGCAATAATAATAGTAAATAGTAAAACAGTAAAAAAGGAATAACAAAAGTACTCATATTATAAAATGTTTGGGAACTATGGGAAGGAAAGGGAAAAAAGACATCAACAAAATTAAGTGAGCATGCTGCTGTCACCTTAGTGTGTTTGTCTTTCTCTTAGTATATGTGTGTGTGAGTGTGTGTGGGCACAGTCTACCTTGTCTTTGGGGGCTCAGCTGGCCTGAGATTCACCTCAGAGGTTACACTTGTTAGTCCCTGAGTCCTGGGATTCTCTGGTCTCAAGCTCCCCAGAGGAGGGATTACTGTCTATATCACCACTGACACCCAGCCTTCTAATGTGTGTTCTGGTGATCAAACAGCTCCATTTTCCTGAGCCATCTTGCTCAGCCGTATACAATTTCTCAAAACATAGCTTTAATTACAGTGTGCACAGACATTGTGCGTGTATTTCTAGGGCTGAGTTAGAAGAAGAGTTACAAATCCAAAGCCAGAATGGGCCACATAGTAAGATCTTATCCCTAACAATAAAAAGGGAAAAAAAAAGAAACCCTAATAACTAAAGCATTTTGTACCAAAAAAGCATCTCACTGTTACAAATACTGTACCTTTCTTCAACTTAAGAACTTAATAGACCAGGGATTCTCAACCTTCCTAATGCTGTGACCCTTTAATACAGTTCCTCATGTGGTGGTGACCTCAGCCATATAATTATTCTTGTTGCTATTTCATAACTCTAGTTTTCCTACTGCTATGAATCATAATGTAAGTACCTGATCTGCAGGATGGTCTTAGGTGAGCCCTATAAAAGGGTCATTTGATCCCACACAGGGTCTCAACCCCCAGGGCAAGAGAACCACTGTAAACAGATCATTTACAAGGTTTTTCTCTTAATAACTTCTGAAATTAATCTCTAATACACTGCCTAATATGAATCTAATTCCAAATTACTGTGTAACAGCAGTCCTTGAAAAACATTGGCAACAGAAATGCTTCCTGAAGGATTTCTGAGCTACCAGAGAGCTGAGTTCAGAGACAGTGCTTTCCTGCAGACTAAGAAGAAACTCAGACAGGAAGCACAGGCCTGCCTAGTTTTGTCCTTTTCCTATTATTTATTTTAAACATTTTGGTATATATTCTTTTCAGTTAATCATGTGTTTATATACCTTATATATAATACCTTTATTTTTATTTATTTAATTAATTCTGTCATAACTAATAAATTTATTTATTGGGTTTGTGACACAGTATTTCTCTGTATATCCCTAACTGTCCTGAAACCTGCTTTGTAGACCAGGCTGTCCTCAACTCAGGAACTCAGTGTCTCTGCCTCCCAAGTGCTGGGATTAAAGGTCTGAGCCACCATGCCTAGTTATTTCTTTTTTCTTTTGTTTTGTTTTGAGCTGGAGTCTTGCTCCATTGCTCAGGCTGCCTGGACTCCAAATGATGTTGCTTCAGCTCCTGAGCTGCTAATGGCAGGCAGCTCCACTGTACTGCTGCTTGACTTAGGCCAAGCCTCTCCTCCAAAGCTCAACAGTCTAGTGAAGCACAACTAGGAGACTCCCACAGTGGAGTGGGATGGCATCCAATGACAGGGCAGGAGAAGGGTTCTGAGAACACACACAGACCAGGCCAGAGATCCAAGGAAATGAGGGACACCGAGGGAAGTACAAAACCCTGGCTTTGGCTTTTTCTGAGACAGGGTTTCTCTGTATAGCCCTAGCTGTCCTGGAACTCACTCTGTAGACCAGGCTGGCCTTGAACTCAGAAATCCGCCTGCCTCTGCCTCCCAAGTGCTGGGATTAAAGACGTGCGCCACCACTGCCCGGCTAAACCCTGGCTTTCTTAAGAGTGTCTCACTCTACATACTCACCCACTTTAGGAGAGAGCAATCCAATTAAATCATCCACAGCAAACTAAAAGCATTTTTGTGCATGTAGACTAGCACAAAATCTGACAGTGATTTTTCTACTGCTCTTCAAGTTACTTAAACAGTAAGTCAGATGGAAGGAAAATGGAAAATTCAAGTTGGCAACAGCTTAGAGTTTGAAATTAACTTTGTCTCCTTAAAAAGAAACCTCACTAAAAAAGAACATCTGAACATCAGATAAAAAGAGGTTGTTAAGAGGTGCTGACTTACTTTCCTCCCCCACTGTTCAGAGCTGGGGTTGGCCTTGTAAGCAGGTCTGAGATCTGAGAGGATAGCTTGGTCTTCGCTGCTGTCTGTTGCTGGACCCTTACTTCAGCCGCATCTGCCAAGTGCATCAATGTCTTCCGCTCCGGGCTTTCTTCAAAATTCTTACAGCCAATGCATTTGCATATGGAGGAGCACATTATTTTTGCCTGAAAGATTTATAAAAGGGAAGTTTCTAAATCAAAAGCACAAAATATCACTGTAAGTAGATTCCTCAACAGGAAAATAATAGCACTAACTTGCCAACAGATATCGTAGATAAAGTAGTTTCTGCTAACAATAGCTATGCCTGTGGGTAAATCAAGGATTAAACTGAGAACAGTGCTTCCCCTCAGGCCTTTCCACTCTCTCCCACTGACGACAGATTCTCATCCATATAGGACTAACATTTTTCTTCTGAATGAATATAAGGAAGACATAAAAATATTTTTAAAAAGTCACTAAGAATCCACTCAATGAAATCACCACTAACACGTCAGTAACCTCATGCTTATACAAACTCACAATTGCACATTTAAAAGTTTTCATACCTGGGCTTGGCTCAGACAAGGCAGAAAGACTGTCATTAATTTGAGGCCAGCCTAGGCTCCAAGTGTGAGACCTTCCTTATCTCATAAGGACAAAGGAGGAAAGGGGATCTCATGCATTCTTTTTTCTCCTTCACTGAATCAGTTTCCCAAGCCCTTCAGTAACCCATATCCATGAACCAGTGTGCTCTCCTGTGTAAAACTATAAAGTACACTTACATGAGAACACAGACGAAGCTAGGGCCGTGGCCCACATTACAATCCTAGCACCTGAAAAATGGAAGCAGGATGATCACAAGTTCAAGGCCAACCTGAGCTATATAGTGAATTCAAGGCCAGCCTAGGCTACTTGAGACCCTGCACAAAATAATACACACATACAAAATAAAAAAATAACCCCCAAAACCCAGACTTCGGGTACACACAGCAAGCAACAAATACAGAACTCTCCCTTTTAGCTTGTCTTACAAAACTGCCCTCCTGTTTCCGTGTGTCCCTCACCTCGCACTTCACAACCATCCTCAGCTGGCCGGCAAACCGGGATCCCTGGCATCATGTATCACAGTTTTGGCTCATTTATTTACCTAAAAATGGGTGTGCATTTTGTTTACAGTTCTTGGGAAACAAGAGCAACTCATATTTTTTGTAAAGAGAAATGTCTAAATACAGCTTCTCTGAACTAGATTTTTTTTGAACAGAATTCATTGGTCAAAGCACATTTTAAGTGACATGGTTAGGTTGCTTTCCAGTCTAACAGCTCTACCTCAGTAACAAAGTGCACACTAAGGCTTCCCTAGACTCCTACCAACAGAAAGAGGGCACTGTAACTCTTTTACTGTTTTCCAAAACAATTTTTTGGTTGTTTTTGAGATTATAGAGAGCTCTCTTTATAGCTGTGGCTGTCCTGGAACTCACTATGTAGACCAGGCTATTCTTGAACTCAGAGATTTACTAGGCTCTGCTTCCTGAGTGCTGGGATTAAGGCTTGCACCACCATGGCTGGGCTTCAGAGTGATGGGAAGGGCATAAAAGGCAAAACACACTGTTTTTACACTTCTTAACCCTTGGACAATTTGAACATTGCTTTGCAAGCTGCATTTTCTTCAATAAATCCATGCCTAGTTAAAAAAACAAAACTCTGTCCTTTCTATAGAATCTAGCAAGTCAAAGATCCTCCTTTGTCATTCTCTTGAATGCTGGAATGGCAGGCATGGCCACTGCACCCAGCTGATTCTGCTACATCTTTCTTTCATCATGTGTGTGCCTGATGTCTGAAGAGGCCATAGGAGCACTAGACTCCCTGGAACTGGAGTTATATATAATTATAAAGTGATTATGTGGGTACTAAGAACCAAATTCAAGGTTCTCTAAGAACAGTAAGTGTTCTTAACTGCTGAGCCATCTCTCCAGCCTATCTGTAAATTCTTTTTCTGATTTTGGCTTTTGTTCTTTTGTTTGGTTTTTGAACACAGGTCTCACCATGTGCCTCTAGCTGGCCTGGAAGTTATGTAAAGCAGGCTGGTGTTGAATTTCTAGAAAGTCACCTGTCACTACTTTCCAACTGCTGGGATTAAAGACGAGCCACCACATCTGCCTTCCCCTTCTTTATGTTTTTGAGATAGGGTCTGTCTATGTACCCATGGCTGGTCTAGAACTCAGTATTAGACCAGGTTAGCTTGAGTGCTGTGATTACTGCCTAGCTCCCTCTTTTTGTTAAGACAAGATCTCAGTAGGTATTCAAAGCTAGCCTTAAACTCACAGTGATTCTCCTGCCTCAGTCCCCTGAGTGCTGATTACAAACTGATTACAATTTCCATTGCCACACGTGGCTCTTCTTTTAGGTGTTTTTCTTGTCGTTCTATCTGTTTGATTTGAGGGGTTTGATAGAGCAGCATATATCTCAGGCTGGCTTGACCTCATTACACAACACAAGACAACTTTGCATTCCAGATCCACCTGCCTCTACCTAAGTATCGGGATTACAGTTAAGTACCCCATAGTGTTAGGGAACAGAGCTACACTCTTAGATTCTCAAAAGATTACTTCTGAAGTACCTAATGATGAAGAGAGAAAACCCTGACCTCTCAGAGAAGGGACATATTACTAGTGGAAGTTTGTGGGTTTTTTCAGTACTGGTCTTCTCATTAAGTGGGTTGTGTCTATCCTTGTGCATGCCAGGAGTTGGAGGAAGCCAGGAGTCAGATCCTAGAGCTAGACTTACAGGGAGTTATTACAAGCTGCCTGTCAGGAGTGTTGGGAACAAAACCTAAGTCCTTTGGAAGAACAGTAAACATTCTTGTTTTGTTTGTTTTCTCCCAAAAAGCATCTCACTGGCCTTGTAGGAGGAGGTGTGGCCTTGCTGGAGGAAAAGCATCACTGTGAGAGTGGGCTTTGAGGTCCTATGCGTAAGCTCTGCCCAGGGCAGAAGAGATCCTCCTCCTGGCTGCTTTACATCAAGATGTAGAACTCTCGGGTCGCCCAGCACAAGTGTGCCCGCATGATGCCATGCTTCCCACTGATAAGGACTGAACCCCTGAACCTGTAAGCCAGCCCAAAGTAAACGTTGTCCTTTATAAGACTTTCCCTTGGTCATGGTGTCTCTTCACAGCAATAAAACCCTAACCAAGACAGAAGATGGTACCAGGACTGGGGTATTGCTATAATAGGTCTGACCATTCTTTTGTTTGGAGGAATGTGTATTCCAAGACCTTGGAAAGCAGTAGAATGCTTTAAGTGGGGCTTAATGGGCATCCTAGTAGGAATATAGAAGGACTTTGTGGCTGAGGGTGGCTTGAATTGGGAAGCCTGGCTCTAGAGATTTCAGAGGAGAAATTTTTCAGCATATGCAGCCCAAAGACTGTTCTTATGATATTTTGGTAACGAACATGACTGCTTTTCGCCTTGTCTGATGAGTCTGCCTGAAGCTAAGGTATAGAGATTCAGATTAATTACATTGAAAAGGAAGTCTCAAATCAACCAAGTTTACACTGAAGTTCATTCTTATGAGGAACATTTTGATCAAGCATAGCAAGCTGAGAATGGAAAAACACAAAATGTATGGTTCAAGGAAAGTGCAATGGAGCTAAATCCAAGCATAATAAACAGAATTAAATTCAATAAATTCAAGCATAATAAACAGAATTAAAGGAGTGGTGACCTCAGGGCAAGATCTCACCTAGCTAACCTTATTGTTTGTGTGTTTGCAGTTGAACAATAAATAGCTATAGAACATTAAGTGTTATTATTACCTGATTATTGTTTTCATTTGGACTTTTAACCTGAAATGAACTACAGTCCAGAAATGGAGGGCACACCTGTGATCCAGATCTGAAAGCTGGAAGACACTGGCTTTTGAACCAGATCTTGAGGCATAATGTCCATGAAAAGCATAGGTCCAGGCATAGTGGTACACACCTTTAATTTCAAGAGACAAAGAGAAGATCTCTTGAGTTCAGGACCAGCCTGATACTGAGCAAGTTCCAAGTAGAGAAAAGCTTGGCTCCAGCTGTGGTGGACCACATCTTTAAGCAAGTGTTCAGGAGACAGGCAGCCAGATCTCTGAGTTCAAGGTCAGTTTACAGAGCAAGTTCTAGGACAGCCAAGTCAGGCAGTGAAGGATGTACTACAAGGAGGCCAGCCCCAGCATGCAGCGGAACTCAGCAGCTAAGGCCACATGGCTCTAGCTTTAGAGTCAAGAATAGAAGGGGTTACTGTGACAATTGATGCTGTGGCTAACTGGAGCTAAGAAATTAGTGGTGATTAAGAGAAATGTTTCACCAAGGTGAAATCTTCTGGGAAGTGATTTCTGAGAACACAGAGAAGCTGTGTTCCAGAGATAGCCAAGATTGTACCTCATGTTGCACCTGGACTTGGTAATGTATAAGAATCACCCAGGTGATACTGGTTTTGAAGGCATGAAGGAGTCATGAAGAGCAGTGAGATTTGGTACTTGAGAGGCCGTGGAAGGCCACTGGTAAAGGTGCAACCTCAGTGACAGTTGATGCCCCAGGAAAGATGGGTCATGCAAAGGATTTGATGCTTGGCACCATGAAGAGAGCCTATGAGAGGCTATTTGTGAAGCCTGGTTGTAGCAGAAGACGCCAATGTAATAGAGATGCCAGTACCGTGGGATGATCACCAAGAACAGCAGCAGCAGTGGAAATGGGTCACCCAGAGCCTAGAATGCTACAGAGGGTAGAGCTGGACAAGTGACCCAGCCCTTTGAAGGAGCCCAGAAGATTAGATGTGGACCCTAGACACTGAAACAAGAAGCTGTGATGCTGAAGTTGGCTTGGAGACTCCTAGATGTTAGAGATGCCAGAACTGTGGGCTATCTGCTGAGGAAAGCTACTAACAGGAGTGGAACCAGCCCCCCAAAAAAGAACTGTGTTGCAATCAACCAAGCTGAAAGGAGTTGCACATCAGACATGGAGATACAGAGTCTGGCGTCTGCCTAGCTGGGTTTTGGTCTTGTTTGGTCCAGCAGTTCCTGCTATGACATGTGGAATAGTAATGCATATCCTGTGATGTTGGATGTATGTGATCTGCTTTTTGATTTTGATTTGTTAAGGGATTACAATTAAGAGATTGCATGAGTCTCAGAAGAGACTTTGAACTTTGGACTTTTAACTGTTGATTCTGCTATAGACTATGGGGACTTTTGAAGTTGGACTAAATGTACTTTTTATTATGCTATGGCTAAATATGGCCCCATAGACCCTGTGTGTGAACAAGCCTGTGGGGACAGGGAGTGGGATGTGGTGGATTAAATAAGCTTGGCGCATGGGAAGTGGCACTATTGGGAAGTATAGCCTTGGTGAAAGAGGGGTGGCCTTGTTAGAGAAAGTGCATCACTGTGGGTGTGGGCTTTTGAGGTCCTATGCTCAAGCTCCTCCTAGGGTGAAAGAGACCCTCTGAGACCCTCTTCCTGACTGCCCTGGGTCAAGATGTACAACTCTTGGCTTCTCCAGCACCAAGTCTGCCTAAATGCTGCCATGCCTCCCACCATATGATAATGGACTGAACCTCTGAAACTGTAAGTCAGCACCAATTTAAATGTTGTCCTTTATAAGAGTTGCCTTGGTCATGGTGTCTCTTCAGAGCAATGAAACTTTAGAGAGGCTGTCTGTCAAACTTGGGTATGGAAGGAGTTTCCCTCTGAAAATGACGTTTGAAAGAATGCAAATAGAGAAGAGCTAACAATAAGAATGACTCAACTCAAAAGTGTAATATCAGGCACAGGCAGATTGTTACATTTAAGCTTTGAAAATAAAAAGTGATAGTCTGAGACCTTGTCTGAAGTAAGAAGCAAATAATTTTACACATGATCTCTCAAGACAGAGCAGCAAGCACATTCTCCAGGGAAGTCAGCCAGCCCAGGAGTGAAGCCAGCTGGCTGCAAGTAATGGAAGCAGTGAGAAGGGATTCTCTGAGCTCACAGAGAGCAGTACCTCATCTACAGCATCCCATGTGCTTCTTTCTGCAGAGCAGTGCTCAAGGAAGATGGCCTTTATTTCAGGGCTACCTCGGCATAGATGCTATTTGATGTCCATAAATATCTAAACAGCCCATGGGGCTAGGTGGTAGTAATGTGCTGTCACTGAGAACCTCTGGTGTAGTTACTATGTGTCTATGTTAATATCCTAAGAGAAAAACTAGCATATTGGTGTTGATTTACATGCTTTCAAGTAAAGGCCACTAAGTTAGAATCGTATATCTCACTAATGAAACCAGTCCCATCTGAAAGATAACCTAATGGCTCTTCTCAAGCCAGCTTAGAAGGTCCCAGGCCTTCCTCAAACAAAGGCCTCTGCGGTACCTGCTTATTTTCAAAAGTAACAGCACAGTGATTTGCCAATTTCAGATGACCTCAAAAGACAACGAGGTTACCTTTCCCAGCAAGTACTCACCTCATAGCACTCACAGTAGTTTTTAAGGCATCCGACCGTTTGCAGTTGCAGCCCTTGCTGTGCCGCCGATCCGACTCCCCCTCTTTTCCTTTCCCTATCTTTGGCTTGAAGGCTTCCGGGTTTCTATCAAGGCACGCCTTTGGGGACAGACAAAACACCAATGGAGGTTAGACTGGAGACTGGACTTAAAGACCACAAAGGTAAAGATCAGGGCTCTCTTTATAAAGCAACCCTTCTTAGCAATTGGTAACAGGAGTGTTTGTCAGTCACTTGCAAGAGTCACCTTTATCGCCTTTTGTCTCTCATTCTCGTGCTCTAAATTGTTTAACAATTGGTACAGTTGCAGTTGTTGCAGAATTCACCATTTGCAAAGCAATCACAGTATCTGGAGATAAAATCAGAATAAAATTAAAACATCATTTTAAAATAAAGTTAGCAATTAGCTGGTTACAAATGTGGTACATCAGAATGTACACAGAGATACTTAGATACAGAGTTAACACCAAAACCAGACTGTCAGCCATATATGAGAGCCACCAATTCCTGGAATTTCATCCTAAAAACTAAAAATCTTTCCAGCTAAAAGATGCCCTTCATTGAGTTATTTCAAAATCCTGAGGAAAAGGAGTTGGGCCTGATTCTTACAAGAAACCCACAGAACTGGACAGTGCTCCTTGAGACCCTGAATCTCCAATGGGACCAGTACTCTCCATGTACTTTCCTAAGAAAACTATTCACCCAGTGAACTTATGTTTTTTTAATTTACTTATTTTCTGTGTATGAGTATTTTGCCTGCATATGTATATGCACCACTTGCATGCCTGGTGCCCCTGGAGATCAGAAGAGGGCATTGGATGCCCTAAGATTGAAGTCAGATGGTTGTGAGCAACCACTTGGGTGTTAGGAACCGAACCCTTGTCCTCTGCAAGACCAACAAGTGCTTTTAACCACTGAGCCAACTCTCTTAGCCCCTTATCTAATGACTCATAAAACTACAAGTATTCCCTGACTTGGGAGAACCACATATAAGGTCATAAACAAGTTGAAACTATTAATATTGAGACATAACCTAGGTCTCATTTTGCTGGGTCCCTAGACCCTGTTGGTTTATGGAGGACTCTAAAATTAGTTCCTTCTGTTTTTGTTTGTTGTAGTTTTTCCAGACAGAGTCTTAATCGTAGGCTGTCCTGGACTCACAGCACAGATAGTCCAGGATGACTTGGAACTCCTGTCAATCCTCCTGCCCCAGTCTCCTCAGTGCTGGGATCATAGGCAATAGGCCACCATGCCCAGATTATTTTATTCTGAATCAATAAAAGGATAGTTTTCATGCTACAACATATGTTCATCCATTTACATTTAGATTTAAATTGTTTAGACTTAATTCAATGTCTCTGTTAGGAATCTTTACTTAGCTCTATCATCTATCTAGCTCCAGGACTCCATGCGGCTCAGGCGGCCGGAGCACCGTGCAGCACAGGATCCTTCTGACTGCATGTTCAAGTATGGACAACTATTTGACTTGTACTTCCATGCCAACTAGCTTAATTTAATTGTAAGAACATGTGTAGTTGATTAAATAAGCAAACAGCAATAAAACTACTCACAATTTCAAACACAGTGATTTTGTACAGTTGCAGGGTTTTCTGGGCCGACTGGCAGACTCTGATGGAATTATGCTGTCCAGACACACATACACACACACACAAAAAAAAAAATCAATTAGTTACTTAAAACTAGAAAAACAACCTCAATCTATAAACTCTTCCTAAAGTAAAACATTAATAGATGCTTCTATTTCTGGCAAAACTTTATTAGGATGTTTCCTTTACATTTTAAAAACTATTATTAACAGTTGCTTAAGACTACATCACACACACTCTTCTCTCTGCGAGAACTGAGGTTAAAAAGCTTTAAAAGCTCCTAGAGTTTCCTTGTTGAAGGGAGGAGTGAGGAGGGGGAAGAGGGTGCATGAAGACCGTGGTGGGGATGGAATGGGCTGGTTCACTCTGCACAGTTCACAGGTGGAGACAGCAAAGACAGCGAAGAGCTGCCAAACAACGACACAGAGCCAACACTCAACATCGTTTTACAAACGTTCACAGCAAGTGGAAAAACATGGCAAAACTGGCCAAGGACGTGAGGGAGTCCATCACTGATGGTCTCTAAATGTGTCCATTTCAACTATTTCAAAGTAGAGTACTTTAGACAAATACACAGCTTTAAAGGAAAAACAAATGGAATATATTCAGAATAAATTATTTAATGCTACACTTAAACTGACTTAATAATTAAATTTACATATTTTCAGACTCCTTACCCATTGAATGGCAGTCTTGCCTGTGTCTGGATGCCAGATGTCCCAGTAAAGTTAGAACTGCTTGCTATAGACACGTACGAAGATTGCTGCAACTATTAGCAAAGAAACAAGTTCAGATGGTATTTGCAAAAATTGATAGCACTCTCACACATAAAAATGTACAAGAAGAATGTCTACCCAAGGATAAAAAGCAATGGGGAATTTCATATAAACCTGATGGTGTTGGTTTTTTTTTTTTTTTGGTTTTTCGAGACAGGGTTTCTCTGTGTAGCCCGGGCTGTCCTGGAACTCACTCTGTAGACCAGGCTGGCCTCGAACTCAGAAATCCACCGGCCTCTGCCTCCAAGTGCTGGGACTAAAGGCATCAGCCACCACCGCCCGGCCCTGATGGTGTTTTTAATGACCTCAACCAACACTAGTGAAACAGCATGAATGTCTAACAGCATTGAATGGTATAGATATAAAAGACTGCCTCACAAGGGACCATGTCAGGGTTATAGGAAATTCTAGGTGGATGCCCTGCAATACCAGAATAACATCTATGAAGTGAGAAATTCAATGTGCCCACTGGTAAGTGGGTATTGTATTATTTATCAAATCACAAACAATAGGGGGGGTGGCATATATAGCTTCTATTCTGCAGGGCTGTGCAAGCACAGGAAACATGACACCTTGGCTGAAAACTGAGGTTCATGCTTATCCTCCCAGCACTCGGAAGGCAGAGGCATGGTGAATTCCATGCCACCCTATGTTAAAGTGAGATCCTGTCTCAAAAAAGTCCCCAAGAAATGTACCTGACAGCCTGTCTTCAAGCACATGCCAGCAGCAGCCGACTTGTGTGTGCAGATGGACGTCACTGTGGGCACAGTCTTCCCTAACTTCACTGGGATTTGATTTTTAATGTCAACTTTGTAAAATGCTTATCTATAGTCTTACCCTATCACCAAACTATTCCAAATTACCCAACTTTTAAATCTTATTTCTGCTGTATATCTGTAAATTCTAAACAATTAATATAATATTTTAGAAAGAGTCAGTTTAATACAAAGCTGATGTTTACTTGTACTTAGAATGTGGTAGAGCTAGACATTCTAGGGGCAAACAGTATTTCCAAAGCATAGTCCCTTCACCCCCACGTACCTGAGTGACATACTGAGCCGGAAGCACTGCATAACCCACATTCCCTGTTCCTGGAGCTGGTGCCAACACAGTACCTGGTGGCAGGTTAGTGAGGTTGGGCTGGATCTGAGGCAGTGGTGTGGCAGGCATGATGAGCCGTTGTTGTGGCTGGCTCGTAGTTACAATCTGTGGAGTTGAATTGATTGGTTTTGGAACAACCTTTTAAAAAAGAAAAGAAAAGAAAACTTGTGACTAAATAATTTTATGGGAGCTTAATTCAGTTCAAATCTCTTATATATAATTTTTTTTCTAGTTTTTCAAAACAGGGTTTCTCTATATAGCCTTGGCTATCCTGAAACTGGCTCTGTGGACTAGGCTGGCCAGGTCTGACTCAGAGATCCACCTGTCTCTGCTCCCCAAGTGCTGGGATTAAATGCATGGGTCACCTGCCCAGCTTCTTATAACTGAAAAGTCAATTGCCCTTTGGGAAAACAGAGAAGCTACACAATACTCACCTGCTTGACGGCCTGAGCTCGGACAAACGGAACTGACATCCGTACAGGAGTGGTATTAACAACCACTGGTTTTGCTTTAAAAAAAAAAAAAAAAAAAAACAGTACTCAAAACACTTAAGAATACTTATCCTTCAAGCTATGCTTAAGAAACAGCTTAGAGCATCCCACTTGATTCTCATTTTGCACATCTTTAATCAGAGCTAGTAGTTACCTTTCTTGGGAGGCAGAGGCAGATCCATGGATCTCTGTGAGTTGGGAGGCAAGCTTGATTTACATAATGAGTTCCAGGCCAGTCCAGGCTACAATGAAAACCAAACCAAACCAAAACAACAAAAAAACAAAAACCACATACAACAGCAAAAAAGGGTAGTTACCAAGTCCCAATCGCTAATCCCCCAGCAAAGGTGAGTCTGAGGTGAGTAGTCCCTCAGGGAGGGGACTAGCTGCAGGCTCAAAGTTTCCCACTGAAATCCTGCAGCCTGAGCTCAGGGCCATACACAAAACCGAAAAACAAATAACTGCATTTACAAGTTCAGCTAAGCACACCATTCTGTGCTGCTACTTTTAATTTCTGTGTTTGTAAGTTACAGAAAAGATCATGCTGGCACAACTCAGTATTTAAAAGAGACAACAGGGCAAAAAGGTTAAGAGTCTGAGTTCTTGAGCTGGCAAGACTGCTCACCCAGCAGATGCACAGGATTAAATCCCTGAGACCCACATAGTTAAAGAAAAGGACCAACTCCCACACCATGCATGCACATGCACATACATAACATCCATGAACTTACAAGTACACATGGATACACATACATGAACACACTCAGACACGTGCACACACATGCATATACGCATCCATACATGAGCATACGTGCACATACACACACTCAAAATACATGCACACATACTCACATGAATGCACACACTTAATAATGAAAAAAATAAATTCTAAAGTCAAAAGATCCAGTGGTTCAAGACCCAGTTCTGCCACTTTTAAGTGTGTAGGCTCTTTGAGTGTGATGTGGGTAGTAAATTCCCACACTGGGTAGAAGGATTAAAGGTTAATTCCTTAAAGTAGATTAGAACAGTTCCCACCAAACAGCAAGTGCTCAATGAATGTCAGCTATTGTCACTACTGCTATTACTGTAACCCTGCTACTATATAGATGACACTGTGGGCAGTACACCCCAGGAGACTCGAGTTTAAAGCTCTTGCTCTCAAGATTATACTGTTGAACAGATTAGGCAAGTATCCAAATAAAAGAAAAAATAAGTCTTAAAAAAAGACTTCTATAGTTGATTTGAGAGAGCAAGGGAATGTGGGAAGAAAGGGAGGGAGGAAAAGGCAGGAGTAAAATGATGTGATTATATTTAAATTTCAAGAAATAAATCATACTATTAAAGAAGATAAATTGCCCTGAGATTTCAAAGAGGAGAAAATACACTTATTGGCAGAAAGTGGGCATCTGGAAAGTGTCTAGGACACCACAGTAGGGGCCCAACCACGCAGCAGGCAGGGGTGGGCTCCCTCATACAGGCTGTGGCGGCACAAACACTCAGGCAGGGCTTCTCTGCAGACAGCCTGAGAAGTGGGAATGGCAATGCCTAGTCACACAGTAGAAACAAGGCAGACTCAGTGCAGCCTGGGGTAAAGTAAACAAATGCAAGGAAGAGGAAGGTTTCAATAGTCGCTGAGTGCCCTGCAATGTCAAGGCAGAAATGTGAACATTTATTCTGTTTGTTGTTTGTTTGTTTGTTTGTTTGAAAGAGAGTCTCTCTACATAGTTGTCTTGGACCTCACAATGTAGACCAGGCTGGCCTCGAAACTCACAGAGATCCTCCTGTTTCTGCCTCCCAAGTGCTGGGATTAAAAGCATTCACCAGGTTTATATTCTTAAATTTAGTTTAATTTTAATTTTTGAGACAAGTCTCAGTATGTAGTCCTGATGGCCTGGAACTTGCTATGTAGATCAGGGTAGCCTTGAACTTACAGAGAGCTGCCTACTTCTGCTTTCCCCAGTGCCGGGATTACAGGCGTGCGCCATCCTGCCCAGTCTTAATCTGTATTTTTAACTCTATAGGCAATGAGAAGTTTCTAGGGTGATCTGAGGTACTTAATTATTATTGAAACAACACAATGCAAAATTTATTTGGTAGCAGTACGTAAAAAAACAAAACAATCAACTCAAGTTGCAAGAACCAAGACAAGGCAGAAAAGCAGAGCATGAGAGGGCGGGTGGCTCAGGGCAGGTACAAGTGAGAACCTGCCAGACCTGGGAATGGGAAAGGAGATGTCACCACACGCCTCCACCTCCCCAATGAGTGCTGGAACCCTGGTAAAAAGGGAAGAAAAGGCCAGCCATTGCCCGGCTACCCAAGTGAGGTGGTGAGAACTAGACTTAGGTGGGCTGGCTGGCAGAGGGCAGAGTCTGAGGTGCACAAACAATGCAGAAACGTAGGGAACCGTTGGCAATAGACTAAAGAACTCGGTCCAGGGCCAATTAGGCAAATTCTGAAAACTGCTTACTGCCATTTCCATAGCCTTGAAGGGTTGGGGTAGTTAGGGAGTCAGGAAGAACCTGGGGTTTTACATATGTGACAGTAAAGCCAGACACCTGGTCTCAAAGAAAGACAAATACTGGGGAAAAACATTCTAAACAATAAATGAAATAGCCTTCTTTGTATAAAAAGGCCATCATGATATCAATGGGATTCTTCCTTTCTTAAACTTTTGATGGAGACTGGCAGGCTAGTAGCTGAAAGACAGAGCCATGAGTGTCCTAGGTGACAGCTATACACAGAGGGTTCCCAGGAGAGCAGTGACCAGTGGTGACTGTAGGGCTCCAACTGGGCAGGGACACAGCTGGCTCAGAGAGTAGAGTATTTGCCATAGAAGCATGAGCACTTCAGACCAGGATGAGCACACAGAGCTCGTCCCTCATTCCAGCTCGCCTGCAGCGAAATGGGAGCTAAGACAGGACACCCGGAAGCTCAAGGAGCCAGCTAGTCTGCTGTACTGAGCAATAGGCAACAGCTTCCAACACAGTGAGAGCTGACACGGAGGCTCTTCTGAGTTCCAGGTTTGCTCTGTGGCAAGTACATCTGCACTCCCACTCACACGTGTGTGCATGCACAAAGATAAAATAAAAGTGAATTTGAAGGTGCATATAAAATATTTCAATAAAGTTATAATTTAAAAAAGAATACATAAGCACTGTGTGGTGGTTTGAATAAAAATGGCCCCAACAGGATCATATACTTGAGTACTTAGCTGCCAGGGAGTGGAACTCTTTGAAAAGAGTAGAAAGATTAGGGGATGTGAACATGCCAGAACTAGGTTTTCTTATTCTCTGCCTGCAGATCAGGATGTAGCTCTAAACTACTTCTTCAGCACCATGCTTGCACAGCCTGCTGCCATGCCCCCCACTATGATGATAATGGACTAAACCTCTGAAACTGTAAGCCAGCTCCAATTAAATGTTTGCTTTTATAAGAGTAGCCACAGATATGGTATCTCTTCACAGCAATAGAACAGTGACAAAGATGCAATGACATTGGATTTGAAGTTATTTGAGCTTGATTCTTTCATTCGTTTCTGCACCTTGTTTTGTGGTATTGGGGATCAAGCCTAAAGCCTTACATATAAGGTGAGCACTTTACCACCGAGCTACCTACTTATCTTTTCAATCTGATATTGTTGGAACGTACAGCAGTTTCCAAAAAAAAGCAGGTTCAAAGCTATAAGCTGTTCTCAACCTTTCATTCTGCTCAACTCTGAAAAGCAGCTAAGCCTGAGAGCAGTTACACATGTCTACGCATATGTATCAGGAAATAGGAAGGGTTGATTGACTGTTGGCGGAGTCCCCTTGCAGGCCACCCTTGACACTGCCACAGAATGAGGATCCTGAACTTTGGATCCTTCTTTGTCCATCTCCCAGCACTGAGTTTACAAGGCATGCACAACCACACCCAGTCTGTAGTAATAAGGAGTAAACCTAAGGCTCTATGCACACAAGGCAAGCACTTTGTCGACTGAGTAGACTTGCCAATTATAATTTTAAAGTACTATTCAAAAGAAGATTAAAATAATTGTTACCTTCTTTACACACTGACCCAAGCCTTAGCAAAGAGCTGTACAGTTCAGAAATTAAATAAAGCATTTGGTTCCAGCTAAATCTATGCTGTTGACGTAAACAGTGGGAGGGTTTGAGCAGTAAAGCAGCTACCCAATTAACCAATACTTATGATTATCTGGTATTATTGAGTTTCAGGTGGTTTGTGAGCTGCCTTACATGGATGCTGGAAACCAAGCTCTGGTTCTCTCGGAGAGAGCTAAGCCCAACTAACTTCTCAAAGAATAAATAGCGGTTACTTACAACTCTGATCTTGTATGTCTTCTGTAACCACTACTCATTCATACTAAGGAAATACCAGATTGAAAAGAAGCAATGTTCTTTAACAGTGTTTAAAGCATTCACTACTGCTAAAAGAAAACTGGTTACAAACCTTGCTGAAGAGGCTGAGTGTTTACACTGGGATTCTGACTGACTGGCTGGGCTGAGCTGCTGGCTGTTGTGGCAGTAACAAGTCGGACATAATGAAACTTGCTTCCAGGCACTTGAATCTGCTGGACATTGGGAGCAGTTGCCAGAGGAATGATGGTCTTAAACTGCGATGTGCTCATGCCTCCCACAGTGATGGTCTGCACGGCTGACTTGACTGTCTGTCAAACAAACAAAACATGCCTTCTGTTAATCTGTTAACGTACAACAGTCATTTAGGTAAGAGAGTATGCTCTTAAATCTCATCAGCTATGTGCTTGGAAAGAAATGAAAAAACGATATTCAGCTGGAGCTGGAGAGATGATGGCTCAAGGGGTAAGTGCTCTCCCAGAGAACCAGAGTCTGGATCCAGCATCGATGTGAGGCAGCTCATAACCACCTGAAACTCAGTCTCCAGGGGATCCAATGCTCTCTTCTAGCTTCCACAGGCATGTGTGTTCATATGCACAGGACACACACACCATACATACAACACACACACAAACATAACACATACACACACATGCACACATATGCACATACACACAACATACACACACACACACACACACACACACACACACACACACACACATATACACATATACAGACTTAATTTGAGGCAGACCAGGGAAGGGTATATGGGAGGGTTTGGAGAGAGGAAAGGGAAGGGAGAAATATTGTAATTATAGTATAACCTCAAAAGTAAAAAAAAAAAAAAATCGAAAATAATATGCAAGAACACACACCTTGTTGTTCCTGTCAGGTAACTATGAGAAAAGTATCATTTTCGACTCCCAGAATTAAAAAGAGAATACAGATGTTACTTTATCAAACTATAGCAGTTTTTACTGAATATATTATAAAAGGGAAAGACCATGCTGTTCTTGTATCAAGTGTAGTCTATTCTGAAAGCCTGTGACACTCACCACCCTGCTTCATGACGCCAAATACAGCTATCCCAATTTTGGTTATCTAGAGAGTAACCAATTCTGGGTGTAAAAAATTTGAGTCCATTTTTAATAATCACTTCAATAATTTTCTTCACCAGATAGTACACTGAGACTTTGCAGGAAGCTAATGAAACATCAGAAGCAGCCAGAGAGCAATTAGTCTCATGAGATGGCCCTAATTTACATATGATTCATGTCTGTCATAGCCAGCACAAGCAAAGGTGAACTGGGTGTGGGTGGTAGACACTTGGCGATCTCAGCACTGCAGATGCTGAGGCTAGATGCTGTAGGTAACACATTGAAACCTTATTTAAAACAATAAATAAATAAAATAAAGGAAAGGTAGTTAACATCTTGTAGAATATTATTTCATAAGAGATGACACATACCGCTACTTAGTCTAGAGAAAGTGCTCACATAAGACAACTATCAAGTGGTTAAGGATGTAAATTCTCTCTTCACACTTACTTCCTGTCTCATAGGGACTTGAGGTAGAGCTAGCAGTAGAGAGCTAGTTTAGCACTTAAGAGGCCCTAGGCTTGATTCCCAGCATTGCAAAACAAAACAGACATTTTTTTAAATGTGTGTGGGGAGGAATAAAGAGATGTTTAGTTTAGGAAAGCACTGGCTGTTCCTGCACACCCTTCCTGTGTCTAACGTCAGGCCCAGGGGGTCTGAGGCCCTCTTCTGGCCTCTGTGGGTACTACGTATATACACGATGCACAGACATACAACAGGGCAAAATTCTCATACACATAAAAGGAAAATCTTCCTAGGTGGTGGTGACTCACGCCTTTAATCCCAGCACTCAGTAGGCAGAGGCACGTGGATCTCTGAGTTTGAGGACACCCAAGGCTACACAGAGAAACCCTGTCTCAAAAAACTGACCAAATGAACAAATAGAAGGAAATCTTAAAAAGAAAACTCAGACCCTTTGGTGTTTGTTTGTTGTTTGTTTGAGACAGAATTATTTGTGTAGCCCTGGCTGTCCTGGAACTTATTCTGTAAACCAGGCTGGCCTTGAACTCACAGAGATCAGCCTGCCTCTGCCTCCCTAGTGCTGGGATTAAAGGCGTGCACCACTACTGCCCAGCAAACTCAAACCTTTTAAAATCTAATGTTAAACTTTTCTGTATCCTAAGCTTGAAGCTGTCACTCTTATAAGCTATACCTAACTGGCTTTTAACGGAAAACATCAGCTCTATGTTTTTAATCAACATACAAGTCTGTTTACATATTTTTAAAATGCATGTCTGTCATTATCATATATGTGAGGTATGATGTGTATGTTTGAATGTGGACACGTGTGTGCCATGACATGGACGTAGAGGTCAGAGGATAACTTTTAAGAGTTGGTTTTGTCCCTGGTGATCACTTCACAGCCTGTACAGACAGCACTTGACTGCCAAGTCAGCTGACATGTCCTACACACAGTTAAATGTTGAATAAGTCGCAAACTGTGATCTCCTATCAAACCGTCTGACCTTTTTTTTTGTTGCCCTGCCCCCTTCTTATTGATTTTCTTCAGGGCTAAATATTTTAAGAGCTTTGGAAAACTTGTAAGTGGTACAGTTTTACCTAGCATACACACACCTAGTCTTGATCTTGACATGCATGCAAAGAGACATTTAAAAATACTAATTTGTTACATCTACAACTTAACTCTTACTGTGCTATGTCCTCCATGTTTCTTACTTTACTCTTTGCCTCAAGAATTCACTATGGGATTTTCTTATGTGTGGGTCTACCAACAGGAAATTCTAGAAAGTGAAGGAAGAAAGGGAGGGAGGGAGGGAGGGAGGGAGGGAGGGGAGGAGGGAGAGGGAGGAGGAAGGGAAGAGGGAGGAGGGGAGAGGGAAGGAAGGAGGAAAGAGACAGAAGGGGAGAACAGAAGGGAAGAAGGATGGAAGCAAGCAAACAAAGAGGATGGGAGGAAGGGAAAAGAAAGAGCCCTTGTTCTTATTAACCTGAACCTAAACTGCTGAGTTCTTAATCTCAGTTTTAAAACTTTTGTTTGACAATCTTTGTATCAGGCCTAGGGATACTGTGCAATGTGCAGAGGCTTGCTGGACATGTGTAAGGCTCCTGGCCAATGGTCCTCTGATTTCCATGCACACTCTTAACACAAACACAAATATACACACACTAAATACATTGTAATAAAAAAATTAACACCAACAATATGCAAATCTAGAGAACAGACTCCATGGAACCCAGAACTGTAGTCTGCTCTTACTGGACTGCTCCCAGTCTCTCAGGAAAATGACAGCCTTTCCTTCCAGTTACCTCGTTACCATCATGCAGTCATGCAGGGGCCTCAGAGCATAAGCAGCTGACTTAAGGGCCACTCATCAAGATCTCTGTTAACTCTCAGCTTTGCTGTCTGCTCGTTAGATAGGACGTAACTCCATTCCTTCTAAGCTACCCCTCACTGCAGTCACAGAGGCTGTAGGAGGCTTATCACCGCAGTCCTTCTCTCTGCGGCTGATGTCACGGAAAGCACATCTACACACACACTCCACTCAGGCCCACCTTCTCCAGAGTTCACAGATGGGGCCGACGTCACTGTAGCTGGTGCTCTCACTCTGCTGTGTGGGTCCCAGAAATCAAGCGCAGGGCCTCAGGCTTGACTGCAACCCTTTACTGCTGACCACTCACTGCCCTGTATCCTTTCTTGATTTTGTAATTTTACATGCATATAAGTATTTTTAAAATAATGTTTTCCCTACTGTCTTAGTTAGGGTTTTACTGCTATGAACAGACAGACACCATGACCAAGGCATTCTTAAAAAGCTAACATTTAATTGGGACTGGCTTATGCTTACAGGTTCAGAGGGTTCAGTCCATTATCATCAAAGCGGGAACATGGCAGTGTCCAGGCAGGCATGGTGCAGGAGGAGCTGAGAGTTCTCCATCTTCATCTGAAGCTGCTAACAGATATACTGCTTCTAGGCAGCTAGGGCGAGGGTCTTAAGCCCACAACCACAGTGCCACACCTACTCCAACAGACCACACTTCCAAATAGTGCCACTCCGTGGGCCAAGCACATACAAACCATTACACCTACCATCCATAGAGCTTTAGGTTCAATATATCCACGTTTCCCCACAAAGAGTAGCGGCCCCCACATATGAAAGGCATTCAACATGTACTTCTAAGTCGTGAGAGTACTGCCCCACATACGACAGGCATTCAGTGTACACTTGTAAGTGGCAGATGAAGAAAACATCAGGCAGGACCCATGTACCTCTCTCTCCCTTTTGACTTTCCACCACAACTTCTTTCCTTGTACTGGAAAACAGCTAAGAGTCCTGGCTCATTCCCCTGAACTCACGGCAGGGCGTCTGTCCTTGTTAGGGTTTCTACTGCTGTGATAAACACTGCAATCAAAGCAACTTGCGGAAGACAGCATTGGTCTCAGTCTGCTCTCCTATACCACAGTCCATCAACACAGGAAGTAAAGCAGGAATTCAAGCAGAGAACTCAGGAGCAGGGTCTGAGGCAGGGACCGTGGAGGAACTGCTTACTTACTGGCTTGCTCCCTCATGGCTGCTTAGCCTGATTTCTTCTTTTAATTTTTATTTCTTCCCCTTCTATTGGAAATACATTTTTTCTCACATAATATATCCTGATGACAGTCTCCCTCCCCTCTGCCCATCGCAGTTCCTGTGGATCTCTCTCCCACCCGCATCTACTCCCTTTCTGTCTCCCATTGGGGAAAACAAAACAGGTTTCTAAGGGATAAAAATAAAATACAACACAGTAAAATATAATTAAGATAAAACAAAAATTATCATACTGGTGGTATTGGACAAAACCAAGAAAAGGCACAAGAACCAGAGACCCATTCTTTCTCACACTCTGGAATCTCATAAAAACACTAAATGTCTGGGCAATGGTGGCACATGCTTTGAATCCCAGCACTTGGAAGACAAGCTGGTGGATCTCTGTGAGTTCGAGTTCGAGGCCAGCCTGGTCTACAGAGTTCTAGGACAGTCAAGGACTCCACAGAGAAACCTTGTCAGGAGGGGGCAGAGCGGGACGGGACAGTAAACTGGAAGCCATAATAAATATTCAGAGGTCCTGGTGCAGACCCATGCAGGCCCTGTGCATACTGCCTCAGACTCTGTGAGTCCATATGGGTTTGGTCATATTGAATTAGGGAGCCTTGTTTTCTTGGTATCCTCCATCCACTCTGCCTCCTACATGCTTGGCTCTTAAAATCTTTCCCTCTCCTTTTCTGTGCCAACCGTACTTTAGTGTACCAACCATAAATGTGGAGCTAGCCTATTGAAATGACTAACTAGATGAGAAAACAAGGCCCAGCTTCATGTTGCTCAGAAGAAACCTGTGGTGGATAGCCCAGCCTTGTATTTTGATCCTAGTTCCCAGTGGATAGCTCCAGCCTTGTATTTTGATCCTAGTTTCACTTTCCTGGGAGGGGCTGCAGAGGACGATTGAATCTGTACACAGTGACGTCTTGTGAACTTTCTGTCCAATTAAACTTGTAAAATAAAGGCTAGAGCCAGTGATTGGGCAGTAGATGGGGAGGCGGAGAAAAAGGCTTAGGGGAGGAGAGAGTGAGAGGAATTTGATATAAAAGGAGAGGAAGAAGCAGGAGGAAGTCGAAGCAGAAGGAAGCCGGAGGACAAGCACACGGCCTGGATAAACCTCAAGTTATAAGGGATCTCATAGCCGGGGATTAGAGTAGTGTAGTGGTAAATCTGCCCAATCTAGGGTGCAATTTATACCCATAACTATTGAGTTGTATTTCCCTTGACTGGTCTTATTTGGGTCGGAGATTTACCACAACAGAAACTCATTTCACTTCTAAGACATAAGAACACAAAGGGGCAGAAGATTATAGTCCAAGCAAACAACCCAAAAGAAACAGGAATAGCCATCTTTATATTAAGTAAAATAGATTTCAATTCAAAACAGTAAAGAGAAAAGAAACAGGAAAGACCACTGTCTTAAGATCAAGGAGTCAAAGGATGAAGTGTTAACTCAGCAAAAGGAAACAATAATAAATATATAGTAATACAGTGTCAAAGCAGGAAGAGACAGACTCCAGTGCAGTAACAATAAAGGACCACAACTCCCGACTGCCAGGAATGCACACATCATCAGACAGAAATCCGAGAGAAGGATCAGTTAAGCTGCACCCTAGACCAAACGGACCTAACAGACACCAACAGAACATTTCCCCCAGACTTGTAAATTACATGTTTTTCTCATTACCATGTACAACGTTTTCTAAGACATATCATGTAGTCCTGAAAATACAGCTCAACAAGATGTAAAACCTGAGTCTTTCCAACTTTGATGCAGCAAAACTAAAAATCTATAAGATAATAAAACTTTGGAAACTATACAAATACATGAAAAACTTAAAACATATTCTCTTTCTTTTATTTACTTTTTGAGATGGTCTTACTACTTACTTAGTCCAGGCTGGCCTTGAACTTTATCCTCCTGCCTCAGCCTCTTAAATATAGGGATTACATACAGGTGTGCACCACCACATCGGCCTAGTTGTTCTGAAATAACAGATTATAGAAACCAAGAGGAAATACTTTAAATTCCTTGAAAAACTGAAAATGGAAATACATCACATCAAAAACCTCAAAAGATCTCAAACACACAACTTATGTTACATTTTAAGGAACCAGAAACTCAGAACAAACCATATCCTAGGTTAGGAGAAAGAAATAACAAAGATCACAACAAAAATAAATGCATAAGATGCTAAAAGCTACAAAAGTCAATTTAAATAAAAAGAGCTGGTTTTTGTTTTAAAATGATAAATGCTTAGGTTGAGTAAGAAAAGATAAGACTCAAATAAAATCAGAGACAACAATGCAGACACCTGGGTGTGGTGGCACACACCTTTGATCCCGGCACTCAGGAAGCAGAGACAGGAAAATCAACACCAGCCTGGTCTACATAGCAAGTTGTAGGATAACTAGAGTTAAATAATAGAGAGACCCTGTCTCAAAAGAAAAAGTAAAACAAACAAACAAACCATTTCTGGGCACTGTGCCTCATATGCCTGTAACTCCAACAGTTGGAAGGAGCTCTACAAATCTACAGAGTGAGACTTGAAAGAAGTCAAGAAGACAAGTGGGCAAGGTGGCTCAATGGGTAAGGGTGCATACCCAAAGCCTGGCAGACTGAGTTCAAGTCCCAGGACCCATATGGCAGGAGGAGAGAAGCAATTCCTGACTCACAGGCACGTGGGTTGTGGGAACGCACGTGGTGACATCTGGGAGGGCAAGGCAGGAGGACTGCAACTCCAGGTTAACCTGGCTACTACAGTAAGAAGGAGGCAAGCTCAGGAAAAAGGGAGTGACTGACTGCCATCACAGGGACACGAGGGATCATCAGGAATTATGAACACTATACAACACAACAACTGGTAAGAAACCCAGGTCCCTTACTCTGAGTGGAGAGACCAATACCCAGCCTGAGGCTGAGTCAACTCCCGTCAGCATCAATCCTGTCTGGGTCCTCCCCTCAAAGACCAGAGAGTTTCCATGCAAAACAGTCAACTAAAACATTTGCAGCACACACCAATTTTGGCTAAATTAGTACAAAAAATATAAAAGAATTATTCAAAAACTTATTCTATGTGGCCAATATTATTCTGACACCAAAAGAAAATAAGAATACAATAAAAAAACAAAACAGACAAACAAAAAAAGAAAAGAAAAAACCAAAACAAACAAACAAACAAAAAAAAAAAACTATAGACAAGCATATTTGACAAACAAACATGAAAAATTCTCAACAAAATAGGAGTCAGTTGAGCATGGTCATTACTACATGCCTAGCAAGTGTGAAGCCTGACTTAGGTCCCCATAACCATGAAACAACTACAAACAACAGCGAGCACCTTGGAAGCACTGTTAGAGCACAGGGCAGAGAGAAGAGGACTGTCGTGAGCTGGAGGCTAACCCTGGCTGCACAGCGATCCAAGACAAGCCAGACTGCAAAGTAAGGCACAAAGAGCAGCACAGCCATCAGTAAGAGGAGTGCAGCCAACCATGCGGTCATCTCAACAGATACAAACAAAGTTTTGTGAAACATATAACCCTGTATAACCCTTTGTGATAAAGCTCTCAAGAAATTACACAGGGAAGGAACATAATCATATGAGACCACATTACATACAGAAAGAACATACTTAACCATATGAGACCACATTACACAAAGAAGAACATAATCATATGAGACCATATCCAAAAATCCAACAGCTAGCATTCTACTCACGAGGAAGAACTTTCTAAAAATCTCAAGAAAAAAAAATGCTCATTTTCACTACTTTTACTCAATAAAAGTGCTACAAGTCTTACACAGATCAATCAGGAAAGAGAAAGACACACTGTTTGTACAGGAAAAGAGGAAGTCAGGTTGTTACTGTAGGTAGATGACAGCTATTACAGAAAACCTAATGGTAAACAACAAACTCAAGGATCCAGACATAATCAACAGTTAAAACACACATGCTGGACGCCAACAGCAGTGAGCTATCTGAGACAGATATCAGGAAGTGATCACACAACAGTCACCAACACAAACACAAAACCAAACCCCACAATACTCATGCATATACTTAACCAGAAGAGTGAAAGAGTTCTGCAATAAGAACTATAAAACCCTGACCACATGAAGCTGGATACTAGAGCTCAGTGATAAAAACACAGGCTCAGATAGATACCTTTGGGTTCAATTCCCAACAACAAAATAATTTTTACACTGGGAACAGGGAATGGTAATGGCAGACAGACATACACATGTCTTTCTCTTAAGACAAGAATCCCAAGCTAATGTCTAACTGAGACTTGGGTGACCTTGAACTTGTGAGTCACCAGTGTCCACCTCCCCAGGGCTGAGGTTACAGGTGTGTGCAGCCATGCCCACTTTTATGCCTTGCCAGAGACTGAATCTAAGGGTTTCATGTGAGCTAGGCAAGCACTGAATCAACTGAGCTACATTCCAGTCCTGGAACAAACAACACGCCCAGCCATATGTCCAGTCATCTAGTGAAACTTAAACCTTAATTCCAATGGTTCCACTGTGGTCACTATTTTGTGGTATTTTACATGCATGCTATGTCAGGAAACATTCGTGAACTCCAAAAGACCACCAAGGAGCTGACTCTAATGCAATCACATTAGGGTCTCTTTATTCAAGCTCGAGCTTTGGCTCCCTGCCAACACTGACACAGCAGGAAGGTGGAGCCCTGAACCTAGTTTTAGGCAAGCATTTATAGAGGCAAGAAGGGATATCTAGCCTGGTACACATCTGAGGAGGCATTATGGCTTTTAACATGGTGCTAGAAGCCAATGTAAACTTCTGTTTTCCTCCTGATTGGTGGTTGTTAGGAAGTGAAGTGTCAGGGGCGGGCTTATAACCTGGGGGTGCAGATTTGTTGGGGGTAACCTGGAAACTGGTGCTAGGTACCCGCCTGTTAGTTAACTTGAGTTCAGCCTCAGGTTCTCTCTAAGATGGAGTCTGAACCCAAAAGATTTGGTCTCTCAGCACAGATTAATGTTAATGAGTGAACTATGATAACTTATCGTACTCATCTTAATCCCTTATTTCTTCTTCTTGCTGGGCATTAACTCAGATCTACAGAATTGAACAAGTATCAAAAGTAGGTATTTAACATTGTGCTAATACATGGAATCTTAAGGATTTTTTTTTTCCTTTTTAAGTTAGAAGAATCCTGTTTACCAAAGTAGAAGCTAAGTATTATTAAGGATTTTATGTATTCATTGGAACTGCCATGTAATCACTCTCTGTCTTTTGAATTAATTAGTTTTGCATGTTAAAACACTGGGCTTAAGAAACTGAAATATACATAACAAACATTTCTAAAAAGAAATACTATGATTTCTGAACAAAAGGTACACTGGAAGCAAGAAAAAAGAGAATATAATTGGTAAAACTTAAAGCCAAGAGAAATAAAACAGATCATTTCATTACTTTGGTGTTTGATTGCATGTCTAATAAATACCTATGAAATTCATGATTACTTAGAAAATGCAATAGAAGACATCTCTCCACCATCGACAACAACAGCAGGTCAAGTGGGACGAGAGAGCAGACACCCTGATGACGTTCTACAAGGGGAGCCGTGACATTAGACTCAAAGACTGAGAAGAGGGTAAGGACTGTCGGAAATGTTAGCAGAACAAGGTTGTCACCAAGCCTACATAGGGAGAGATGCTAGGAGAAGAAATGACACCCAAGAGACTCTCCAGCAGACTCCAAGCAGAGAAGTAGAGCTAGCCACATAGTGGAACAAAATCAAGATCAGATTAGTTGGGGAGCTAGCTGGGAGATGGCCTTGAGTTCAAAGCCAGCCTAGGCTATAGAAAGACTCTGAAGACAGAACAAAGCAAAGCAAAAAAAAAGCCTTCTCTGTATAAATCTTATTAGCCAACACAGATAAACAAACAAACACACACACACACACACACACCACCAGTCTACCTGTAATAATTAAAATTCTGCACAGACTTCAAAGGCTTCCATCTAATGTTCTGATTGAACTCCTTAAGATGAAAACCTTATCTTTCTATGTTTCAGCCCCAGTGCATGAAGTGCATGAGACAAAAGCCAAGTCCATTCTGTTATAGAAAACACCATCTATATGAACATACTACTTTGTATCTGAATGCCAACTTTAATAAGCTGTATGATATCATATTTATATATTATAGACAGCAAACATTCAATGTTGTTTTATTTATGAATAGCTACAAACCAAGGAGGAAGTTGATGAAAATAGTATTTTCAGACCAAGTGCATATAGAAAAATAATGAGTAATTTTTTTTTTTGTTTTCAAGACAGTTTCTCTTGTAGCGGCTGTCCTGAACATCACTTAACATAGTGAACAGAAATCCGCTCTTGCTCCAATGGGATTAAAGCTGCGCCACACCGCCCGGTGATTAACTTTTAAAATATATCTGCTTTGTATGTTTTCTACATTGGTATAATGATAATTGTACGTCTCAGGGAAGTAAGTTAAATACTTGCCACCTTAGAATGAAAACAAATTGTGGAAAATTTTCAAATGCTTTGAATAAAATATAGTTAAGCTCAGATACACTGATGGTGTTCTTAGCAAACCTGATATCCTTTTCTAGTCCTCAATGTTACCCAACAGGAGCTCGCATCTCCATAAATAGTTACTTTAGCATTTTACAATACAAATTCACTGCATCTGTTAATTATTACCCAAAGAGTAATTTTGCTAAATACTAGCTGAAGAGTAACTAACCACATCATATATATCCTTCACTAAAAACCTGTATTTACACTCATACAGGCCATTAAACCACCAATGATTACTCTGTTGCCAGTGTTTAAAGTAAAATCTTCACTAGCCAAAACACCTTGCTAGTGGTTGATAGCAGAGGTCGATGGTAGAGTACTTGTCAAGTCCTCAGTACCAGACAAACTAATGCACAAGGTAAGGGAGTCCTTGACTGTCCTGCCTAAAAGCACACTGGGGAGGCAGAAGCAGGAGGATTTTAGGTCCTAGGCCATCCAAGCCTACACAGTAGACTCAGTCTAAACAAACCAACAAACAAAAAATGAAAAAATAAAATCTGATTAGAAAAATAAATCCTGTGTTCACCGAGTACCTATCATCTGCTTAGGGATATATGACAACTAAAGTATTTGAAGTTACTTATAAGACAATAAAAGTATCAACCACAGTATTTGGCATTTGGGACTAATTTTTTTTCTTTTTTTTTTTTTTACCTTATTTGGCGACTTCAAAGGTGAGATGGCTATCTTATTTGGTGTCTGTGTTGTAGAATTTAAAGTTGATCCAATAACACCACTTTCTGATATTGTTATAGTCTTTGATGGAGTTCCAGGAGTAGACTGTGAAAGAACCCGACCTGCAAATGAAAGGGAACATGTCAGCTGATGAGTTTTAGTGATAGTTAAAAAAAATTACACAGTGATGATCTCTGTATACAAGGATTTTAGTTTCATATATATCAATATATGACTTTAGAGACATTAGGGAGACCCTAAAGAACAATAGGGAGAAACAAAAAAAAGCTTCCTAATAATATATTAGATTACCTAACAGTGCACCCTGAACCGTAGTTAAGCTATAACCATCAGAGAGAGAAAGAGAGAGAGAGAGAGAGAGGAAAGAGGGAAGAGAGGAGAGGGAAGGGAGGGAGGAAAGGAAAGGAGGGAGGGAAGGAGGAGGGAGGGAGTAAGACAGAAGGAGGGAGAGAGAGGGAGTAATGGAGGGAGAGAGAGAGAGAGAGAGAGAGAGAGAGAGAGAGAGAGAGAGCACGCACACGCACATGCTTGAGACAAGTCAGGACTTGGGCTCCAAGTCTTCCTCGTCTCTGTACTTTATACATACAACAGCTATCTTCCTATTTGAACTTAAATCATATAGAGCAAAATTAAAACCAACAGTTCTGCAGGGAAGGCAGCTTGGTTGGCAGAGTGCTTGCCTAGCATGCAGGGAGCCATGAGAACCTCACTGACCAGGCAAGATGGGACACCACTGGAGAGGTAGAGACCTGAGGATCCAAGGACTTTCTCAGCAACAGAGCCAGCCAGGAATATGTAGACTTAACTCAAAAAACAAAACCAAAAATCATACAGACACTTACAAAAGAGCTACTGGGGCCAGAGATGGCTCAGTGGTTAAGAGCACACGCTGTTCTTCCAGAAAACCAGAGTCAGATCCCAATACCCACATCAGGAGGCTACAACTCCTTGTAGCTTCACCTCTAGGGGATCTGATGCCCTCTTCTGGCCTCTGGCCCAAACAAATGATAGCACATAAACAATCAATGCAATTTTAAACATTTAAAAACTATTTTAAAGTAATTTTTAAATGTTTCTTTAGGGGGTTGGGGGGATGGTTCAGTGGTTAAGAGCACTGACTGCTCTTCCAGAGGTCCTGAGTTCAATTCCCAGCAACCACATGGTGGCTCACAACCATCTGTAATGGGATCTGATGCCCTCTGCTGGTGTGTCTGAAGACAGTGACAGTGGACTTATGTACATAAAATAAATAAAATCTTTTAAAAAATTGAAAACAGCATACTCAATAATAAAAACACTATTACTTTAAATATTTAAAATATTAACATTAAAATGACTTCAGTTAAACTGAGATTTGACAGTGGTATTTTATGCTATTTAGAAACTACCATTAAGGTTACTGGTTATTGTGGTTACTGACACTGTTATGGTTGTTTTTATAAATATGCGTATTTATAGTCCAGATTAAGGCTGAAATATTTACAGGTAAAAATTTACTATCTGAAAGTGCTTAAAACAATACGCAGACGGCACGGCTGGAGGGCTTATGAAGTGAGACGGTTAAGACCTAAGGATTGCTTATGCTGACTGAAAGCAGTCAAATTTCATTAAGTGATTTTCCCTAAAAAGTAAAAACTATATTCACATGTGTGTGTGTTCACAGGTTTGCTGCCACAGGGCCACGCCTCCAGCCTTGTGTATGTCTAGGTATGGGTTTGTGCAAGCGAGTGCAGCGTCCTGGAGGCCAGAAGGGCAGGAGCTCTGGCCTCCTGTGGGCCACCATGTGTGGGTACTGGAGCCAAGCTGGTATGCAGGCTTACCCACTGAGCCATCTCTCCAAGCTCTGGGAAAAACTCTAAAGACAATCTCAATGATTGAAGATAATTAATACAGGGGGTGGGGAGGAGCACTTAAAATGAACTCAGGTAAAACAGAGCAAACATTATGCAGCAAAGGACTGGCAAGATGTTTCCACAGGGAAAGTACTTCCCAAACAAACCTGATGACCCCAGAAAGGAAGAACCAGACAAACAGATCCTCAAAGTTGTCCTTGATTTCCACACACCAACATAATCATTTAAATTTTAAAGCAAACTGTGAATATGGAAGGAAACTAAAAGCAATTTTACTTTCTTTTTGCTTTTCATCTTACACGTTCTCCAGTCCACTGTGCCACTCAGTGGTCTCTGCCCCTTACCACAGCAGCTGCAGTGCTGCTGGCCACTGTGAGCCACCATGAGCTAGGGTTCCCCTGGGAAATGAGGCCGCTGAGGGTACCCTCTGGCCTCTTTAGACCAACTGGAGGTCATCCACCCCCCTTACACCCAGGGACAACTAAATTACAGGTGCAGGAAGGCAGACTAGCAGTGAAAATAGAAGCCCCATTTAGGAACTGTAGACCAGTGAGTTAACCAGTGGGTCAGCTGAGGTGCTGGAGCACCCTAAACTCAGGATTGGGCAAGATGGGCCACGTGGTAGGAATTAAGAATTGGTGGCCAGACAATGTTCCTGTGTACAGATTTCACTCTTTTGGGGTAGAGGCATAGGTTATATAGAGTAAACCTAGGATCTAACTAACACTTTAGGCAAGTGCTTTATCACCAAGTCATGGCCCAGCCTACAAACCTTCTATTAAGGACTACTATGTACAATATTTAATGTCAGCTTGGAATACGATGGTCTCACATGCTTGAGGCTTTCCCTCCTGCCTCAGTGCAAAATTTCCATTTTGTGACTAGGTCTCCTGGATCCCTCCCTGAGTTCTGGATAGCCCATGTAAGCTCCATCTGTAATTCCTTTACTTTTCCCCTAGGTTTCTTAAGGCTGGTGAGAGAGTTCTGTGAATAACAGTGGTCACCACCAAGCCTGAGGCAATGGACCTAAGTAATGTCCCAACCCCACATGGCTGGAGAGAGAGACTGCCTCAGTTGTCCTGTGACCTCCACAGATACTCGAAGGGACATAAGAGCTTACACTCAACTTGTATTTGGCTATTTCATGACATACTTTAAAATCCAGGGTTTTTGTTGTTGTTGCTTTGTTTTTTAAGGAATCTGCTAGATTTTCCTCCAGGGAACATTTGATTTTCCATTTTTTTTTTTTAAATATTTTGTCATTTAATGTGTTCTCAGAGTCTGGCTGCTCACAGGCCAGGCGTGAGTAGAAATTAGACAACGTCCTGGAGAGGTCAGGTCTCTCCTTCTTCTCTGTAAACTTAATACTGACAGGTCAAAGCCAAGAAATGAATCAAGCAAAGAATATTTTAGGCAAGGATGTGACAAAATCAAATCCGTACTTTAGAACAATGAGGCATACATTGGTAAATCCATCTTCAACGAGAAACCCCCAATTTAAAAAACAATCTTAACATCTTTTGAAAAAGTATCAGCTGCACTAGGGAGGCTGTATCAGAAGACCACTGTGGGTTCCAAAGCCAGTCTGGGCTACAGAACAGGCACCAGGCTAGTCAGGGCTGTAGAGCCAGATCTTGACTCCCACCCTCTGCAGACTAAACTTAGTGCACACAATTCTAGTGACACAGCAGATATTGAGCATTCTGTCTGCAATTACAAGGCAAAGCTGGGACTAACTTGCAACACGCTATAAATGACCCAAGGACTGAACAACAGCTTCCATGATAGGAATCCATGATAGTCAGGGAGAGCTGTATAGCTTTGGATTTTGTTGTTTTATATTAATGTAAACTGATATCAAGGTCTGAGGCACAGACAACCTTTCTACTAAGTGAACTACATCCCTAACAGAGCATTTGAAATCTGAGTATCTTAATGATATAGTTACTGGCAATGATACATTTTAAAGTATAATAAAAAGGAACTGGGTAACATTAAGGAGAGTGCTGGTAAATGTACTATACCTTCAATTCTGTTCTACTTTGATAACATGACAACTTCCCATTCATAAACAATTTCATGTGCAGTCGGAGAAACGGGGTTATGATTTACTATTCTGTGTTTACTTTTCTTTAATTATTTATTTACACTGTCACTGTCTTCAGAAACTCCAGAAGAGGGCATCGGATCCTGTTACAGATGGCTGTGAGCCACCAAGTGGTTGCTGGGAATTGAACTCAGGACCACTGGAAGAGCAGTCAGTGCTCTTAACCACTGAGCCATCTCTCCAGCCCCACTATTTTGTGTTTTTATAGGTTTTGTTTTTTCTGTGTATGTATCTGTGTGTTTCTTGTGCTTTCTCTTTGTTGTCTTATTTTTTTTTTGGTCCTGGTTTATTTGATTTTTTTTGGCTAGCCTATTTGTTTTCTAAGAGACAAAGAAAGAAGACTGGCGTTGTGGGGAGAGGAGCTGAGAGGAGCTGGGAAACCACAATCAGAATATATTGAATAAAAAAAAATGTTTTCAATAAAAAGAGTACAAAACTACTAACAAATAAGCTATAATTATGTTAAAACATTTTAAAGTGACAGAGAGCCTTTTCTAAATCTAGGACAGATACACACACAAAGTTGACAAACTGTAAGGACAGATAACCTGTGACAACGGGTGGAGCCGCCTGAGTTGTCTGCCCCGTAACTGCTTTGCTATTAATTGGTTTTGCAAAAATCAGCTTCGTGATCACTGGGCCCGAGGTTGGCGTCCGAGGCTTCTTAGCAATCTGAAACATAAATAACATGAAGATATTTCCATAAAACGTGTGCAGTAAAACAAGACAGCATTCACACACAGTACAGTAAAGTCAGATAATTTGGCAAATGTATCTATGTATTAATGTATAAAACATTTAAAATGAATCCACTTACCAAAATATTATTACCATTATGGATAAGCACATGTGTCCTAATACCTCTACTTTCCAAGAAATCCCTAGTCTCTCTGAAACATGTAGACGGTGAAATGTTAAGTTTAACAGTCATAATGTTTAATAATGAGAGTCTAGGCACAATATTAGTTTTCCAAATAGGCTCTGCAGTAAATTTAAAAATATAATATGAATCATGAGGACTGCTGCACACATACACCTGACCACATTTACCTAGAATCCAGTGCAGACCACAACTTTACAGCTACATCGTCCTTCTTTTCTCTTTCTCTCTCTTTTTTATATTTTTGAGATATGTTCTCATTCATCAGCTAAGACAGGCCTGGAGTTCACTATGTACCACAAGTTGGCCTTGAACTCAAGGCCACACCCCTGCCTCAGCTTCTCAAAGAACCACCCTGCCAAGCAGACTTAGAGCTACACACACACACATACATCAGGAGAAGAGCTGACCCAGTTAAAGTCGGGCCTACACTCCCAAGTGTGGAGATTACAGGTACAAGCCACCATATTCAAGCTCAATAATTTTACATTGCAATTGTCACCAAATACAAAGACATCTCTGCTAGAAGGCAGGAGCAGAAACTTACCTGGCATAAAACTCAGAGCTTAATGTGTAAGGAACATTAACTATTTTATCTCTTGGCAGATATGTGCACTGAGATCCTGAAGTATTATTTATTATGGAGATAACTCATAAACAAACAAGACTAACATGAGTAATAGCAATACATCAAAAATAGGATTGATCACAGCCAGACAGCACACAGTTACGCTCGCAGTGACAACATTCTTGCACTCAGAACCTATCAGTGACACAACTACCTAGGAGATAAAATCATTTCTTCAAAAGAAATCGATTGGTGGTAGCAATACACTCAGCTTGCAAAGTATGACATAGCTGAACAAATTAACTATACTTTACAAAGTTGGTATAACCTAGAGACACAAAGGGAAGTACTCCAGTGTGCTCGGTAAAGCTCTAAAGCAAGGTGGAATTTCACATCTACACATCAAGTTAGTGACCACAGCGGTGGACAGTCTTATAAACACAGAGCCTTAGCTAGAAAGTAAGACTTCCAAGTATTTTCCCTTTTCTTGATTTTCACCATCATATGCTATATGCTTACCAAACAGGAAAATGGTCTAAACAATGGAACCAAAAGCATATTAATTATTCAAATGAGTGATATCATCTTGTTTTTACAGTAGTATTTCTTTAGCACTGCTAAAAATAACAATTTCCAGATCCATCAAGAAACCATCTTTTTTGTTTGTTTGTTTGTTTGTTTGTTTAAAAAATCTCATGTTGCCTAGCTGGCCTTGAACTCCTTCTGCCTCACCTCCCAAGAATGGGGATTACAGACACACGCCACCACATCTGTTTTTATGTTATGTGATACTCTGCATGCTCTTGAAAATGAGTCTTTATTTTACTTACACTTTTGTTCTAGGGTAGCTTGGGAATCAAAGTGAACTGGCCTGGTCTATAGTTCGTTTGCTAGAGTGATTGCCTAGCATGCACAAAGCTCAGCCACTTAGAGCACTTATCGCTCTGCAGAGGACCTGGGCTCCACTCCCAGCACCCAGACAGCTCTTCTGTGACTCCAGTTTCAGGAGATCTGATGTCTTCTTCTGAACTTTGCAAGAATTAGGAACGCACATGGTATATAAACATACATACATACATACATACATACATACATACACACACACACACAGGTAAAACATTCAGATAGATAGGTAGGTAGATAGATAGATAGATAGATAGATAGATAGATAGATAGATAGATAGATAGAGACAGACAATACATAATACACAAGCAAACAACTTTTAAAAATTTTTTAAAGAATCATTTTCAATAAATTTATTTAAGCAGATTAAGACAAAATAAAGAAAAGAAAACATATAAATAAGGTAGAAAAGTCAGCTAATAACTCATGCAGATAACTTTCAGCATCATGTGGGACATATTCAGGGGTCACTAAGGACCTATGCTGCTTAGACTGTTAGCTACTTATTATGGTTAGCTCTTTGGAAACAAGTATAACTGTACTGCTATCACGAGTACGGCGCTAACACGAGTCTGCCGCTATCCTTGCCTGTGGCGCGGTGACTGCTCTCAGTGCATTTGAAGATGGATCTCCTGTACTCCTGCCTGCTGTTCATACTCTAACAGCCTCAGTGCTCTGACTGCATGTTTTTAAAGATTTATTTATTTTATGCGTATTTGAGTACACTGTAGCTGTCTTCAGACACACCTGAAAGAAGGCACTGGATCCCATTACAGATGGTTTTGAGCCACCAAGTGGTTACTAGGAATTGAACTCAATACCTCTGGAAAAGCAGTCAGTGCTCTCAACTGCTGAGCCACTTCTACAACCCTCTGACTAAATTTAAAATAATATTGTGGACTATTGGGGGGGGGGTAAATTTGTAAGCTTAAATTTCTCAAAAGAACCCAAATATTAAGGGACCTAATGTAGACTGTATACTTAGAAAATATTCTAAATAGATTTCTTTAGCTTTCTGTTGTTTAGCTGTTTGCTTGTTTCTTAGTTGTGTGAGACAGTGTCTCACTATGGAGCCCTGGCTGCCCTAGAACTCATTATATAGACCAGACTGTCACAGATCCTGAGTACGTAAGCCATGCACCACATGCCCAACTCTGTCTAAATACTCAGGACAGGATGCTTCACAGTGATAAGGGAAGTGATCTCACTTACGAGTGCCTCAGCAAAGATAAACCGATTAAAGTGAGGGGTAACAGTGATGACGAAGCAAAGAGCATCAACTGTTAAAACAGTAACGGAAAGGACACAGTAGGTTACAAGGTTCAAGAAAGCGTAACCTCTTAACACAGAGTTCATGAGAATAAAGTTTCTAATTCTTTCCCAAAACAACAACCAAAACTTGAACATAAATGTCAGCTAAGAGGAAGTAGCTCTCCCAAACCTTTCTACTCCTTAGACTCCTTTCTTTGTTTCTTTGTCTCACGCCTTCTGGTTTCTCCTCCCACCCCCATATCCAAGGTTTCTCTGTGTAGCCTTGGCTGTCTTGGAACTCTCTCTGTTGACCAGGCTGGCCTTAAACCCAGAGATATGCCTGCCTCTGCCTCCTGAGTGCTGGGATTAGGGTTAAGGGAGGGAGCCAAGACTGGATACCTTCTGGTTTCTTTTCAAAGACAGTTCTTCCAAACAGGAAATGTGCTGTGGCTTCCCTCTAAGTGAATCACTGCATTTCTAAGTGCTAAAGAGGCTTTTGGGGCCATCAAAAACTGAAAAAATTTCATGTATGCCCTGGTGATCTTTTATTATACTGTCCATATTATTTCTGTATTATTAAGTTCTATTCTGAAGGATCCCTAATGTTCTGAAAACTATACAATACTGTGTTTTGTTTTGTTTTAAATGATCAAGTAGCCATCTTAAGCTAAGGTCAAAACTTCAGAGAGCAAACTATCCACAGTTCCACAGCCTATGGATAGCATGGGGGTGACTCAAACCCACAGGTCCAACTCAAACTGCACTTTGCTCCATTATATTCAGTATCTTCCTCGTATTCCAAACATGAACAACAGTGATGGACAGTTAAGTTTCAAGCAAGAGACAAACACTGGTGAGCATTAGCTATTGCTGGCTCCAAGGAGTTCTCAAAACAGCAAAGTTTACATACCCTTTAGTCATTAATCAACCAGAAAAGAAAACCAGATGGATTGATTCGGTAGCTTTGAAGTAAGTTGGGCATCTTTATGCCAGTAAAATAATACTCTGTAGCCAAACTACCAACATGTATAAAATATATAAAAGGCTATAAATATATGACTTGAAAGTTAACCAAAACTTAGTTTGCTATAAGTTCTCTGGTAAAAATTTTTCATGAGCATTAGACATATCAAATTTAACAACAAAACAAATCCACACACTTTAAACATTCAAAAAATTCATTAAAAGTTAGGCAATTAACAACTTTAAGCCAGTTTAACTTTTAACATGCACTTTAAGCAAGATGCCCTTTTTTGTTTTTACCTGTACTGTTTTTAACTGTTGGGTCTGTAACACAGAGGGCTGAGTTGTAGTATTAATCAGTTGACTTCCTGGGGTCAGTGCTGAGACACCAATGACAGGTTTCACCTCTGGCCTCCCTCCAATGGTAACTACTTTAATCTGCTGCGGTGGTAACTTAGCATCTCCTGGCTGGGCCTGAGCTGTAACTTTCTGAGCCTGGGGTAGTTGGCTATGGGGTAGTGCTAAAACAATTGGTGAACCAGACTTGCCCAAAGTTGTTAATATTAACTTCTGTCCATCTGGTTTAAGGGTCTGATTGCCAAGTTTAAGATCAGATGTCTGTGATACTTTGTTTAAAATAATCTGATTGGCTGATATAGTCACAGGAGTCTGAGCACCAAGTTTTTGAAGGCCACTTGGAAATGCTGGTTTCACTGTGGTATTAGAATCTGCTTTAGAAACTGTGGTATTCACTGCAACTTGGTTAGTGTGGTTACTGTACACTGTGATTGGTTCCGTGGAAATGGGCGTGGCTGTAGAGTCACCAGTAGAATTTATGTTGACAATTTCTTCCAGTTCTGTCTCCATGGGAATTGGAGATGACACAATTACAGCCTCAATACTATCCTCATCCACTAAAGTTATAGCAGTGTCCATTATGTCCTCTGGAAGCAAACTATTCACCTCGGCCGGCACCACCTCCATGACCGCACAGCTTCTAGAGAGATGCCCAGGTGCTGCAAGAAAAGTGGAAAGACCCATTACCAGGCTTTGAAGCAGATTTTTAAAAATACATTCAAGAAAAATGTAACTAACAAAATAAGCAGTCTTGACACTGATATAAAATTAACTGGAGGATAGCCCCGATGCTGGCCTAAATCACACCACCTTTAAGAACCTAAGAAATGGAAATATCTTTAATCTTCAATGACCTATCTACAAATGGCACTACCCTGTTTAAAAACATCCATTAAATATTAAAGGGGTTTCTAGATGAATCCACTTCATGGAGATCAAATAGACTATGTGGCCCAAGTCTAATCAACTAGATTCTTACTAAAGGAATTTTTCTTTGGAAAGATGTTCAAATCCTCTGCCCTTTAAAATGTCAAAGGGGAAACTATTTAAGATTATACAAGTTTAGAGAGACAGCTCAGCAATTAACAACAATTGTTGCTCTTGCAGAAGACTGGGGTTCAGTTTCTAGCACTGTCATAGCTGGGCTCCATCCAGTTCCTGGGGACTCAAGGCCCTATTCTGACTGCCACGAACACCAGGCATGCACACAGTGGACACACATACATGCATGGAAAACAAACATATAAAATAAAAATTAAACATGAAAGAGAATGTACAAGCAGCCCCCATCAAGGGAAAGCTAAGTTTAGATTATGGACACATCAGCCAAAACGCTTTTCCCTAAACACCCTTTATCAGTACGCACTGACGACAGTATGGCATGTTCCGGGAGACTGTTTGCTCAGAGAACTTCAAAAGTCTTTTCCACCCTAATCAGCACCTCTTCCTTTCTTTTTCTTGGAGACCGTATCCTCTCAGCACCTAGCACTGACTGTGCTTTAGTCCTTCGGCCTCCTGGGTACTAGAACTGCAGGGAGCATCACCACCTCCAGCTGACCTTCTTTAAAATACAACAACCATCCAAAATTAGAAGTAGCATAGCCAGCTGCCGTGGCGGTTTGAACCTGTAATCTCAGTCCTGGAGAAGCTGAGGTAGAGGACCGTCGCCAGTTCCAGGCAGCATGTGTTACGACATTGTACTTAGGAGCAATGGCAAACACTGCTGCTGCCAGAACAAGCATCAGTACTGAGAAGACACTACTGAAAGCATGGTATAATTTTCTCCCCATCCTCTGATATGTGTAACATTATCACCCCTACTTTACAGATAGGAAAGGTTAAACAACTGCCCTAAGCAACTAGTGAATGGTAGAGACAGGATTCCAACTCTGGTTTGTATGGTTCCAAAGTTAGCCATTTTAATTGCAAAAGTATAGTATTATAAACATTTTACCACTGGGGTTTTCAATAAAAGAGGCCTAATCCTTCAGTGTCAATCCCAGCCCACATGACACGCTGTCTTTCAGAACAGCTCTGCCGTTCCGCTCATACTAGAACTTCCTGTGCAGAGAATCCTGTACAGATGCTCCTCAGCATAAGGACATTGTCCCAGAGAGACTACCATGAGTTAAAAATCAAAATTATAAACACCTACCAAACAACTAGACAACAGAGCATCAGGTCCCCTGAAGAGAATACAGGCTGTTGTGGGCCACTCCATATGGGTGTTGGAATGAACTCCCATTCTTTGGAAGAACAGTACTTAACCTTAACCCCTGAACCCTCTTTCCAGCCCCACCTTTGCATTTGTAAAGCAGTGGTTCTCAACCTGTGGGTCAGGACCCGACCCTTTCACATGGGTCCCACATCAATAGCTCACACACCAGATATTTCTATTAAGATTCATAACAGAAGCCAGGCCTTTAATCTCCGCACTGGGAGGCGGAGGCTGATCCCTTGAGTTCAAGGTGAGCCGGATCTACATTCCAAGACAGCCAAGGCTACAAGAGGAACCCTATATCAAAAAACCAAAATAATAATACCTATTATTATAATAACTATACTATGAAGTGGAAACGTCTAGTTTCTTTGGAAAGTCAGTTACGTCAAATGATGTTTTCCTGAGGCAGACACAGGAGAAAGGATGTTTTGATATGGCAAACACGTGAAAACACCCATGATGGAGTATAAATACAACTCCACAGACAGTGGGAGATGAGCATTCAGCATCGGTTTGGTTTGTTCCGCCTCACTATTCTTTCCTAAAGACACACATGTATTGGTTTGCCTTACATAGTGTTGTTGCGCTCTACTAGTGGTAACACCAGAGAGAAACTCACAAAAGAACTGCTTGTGAGGTTCCTGCGGCAGCTTGCCACTTCAATAGCCTCACCTCAGGCTGGTGAGCCTAGCGGTTTCTTCAGGATTGAACAACAGCTGCTGGTTCATGCCTGCCTGCTGAGAGGACTGGACAGAAGCCGCTGGTTTGTGCCTGATGTTTGCCTGCCTAAAGGACTGGTCTGTTGTTAAGTTGTATTTGATGTTTGCTACAGGACTAAACTGCTGTCAAAGAAGATGGAGCTTGCCTTGCCCCCAAAGAACTATTGCTGAGCAGGTCCACTTCCCCCATATCCTAATAGCTTTTCTCTTCCACTACCTCTGCTGGGTGGTGGGCTAGAGAGAGGTTGAACCCTTATTAAAAGTAGGTTGGAAAAAAAAATGTATGACTACACTATTACTACTACTACTACTTCTTCTTCTTTCTTCTTCTTCCTCTTCCTCCTCTTCTTCCTCTTCCTCTTCCTCCTCCTCTTCCTCCTCCTCCTCTCTCTTCTTCTTCTTCATGGTTGGGGTCTCCAAAACACAAGGAACTGCATTAAAAGATTAAAGCCTTTGGAAGGTTGAGAACCACTATAGTAAAAAGGGGTGGGGGATCACAGTTGAACTACTGTAAGTCTATGTACCTTCTGTGCTATTTATCTGTGGCATACAAGAATTGTAGAGTATGCCCTTCCTCACAGCATGCACTTTGAGATTGATCTTTACGGTTGCATTCATCGCTAGTTCCCTTCCTTTTGACTGTTAAATAATATTCTCCTGCACAGATTTCCCACACTTTGTATGTTCATCCACTTACTAATGGTCATTTGAACTTTCTCAGTTAGAAACTGTTATGGATAATGCTGCTGTAAGCACTAAGTTCAAGGTTTTATGGCTACCTCTTTCCAATTCTTTTCAATAGCTAGATTAGAATTGCTAGGTTTATTTTAAAGATTTATCTTTATTTATGTGTATGAGTGGTTCGCCTACATGGATACACCATGTGCACACAGTGCCTGTGGGGCCAAAAGCCCACTGTTGAATCCCTGGGACTAGAGTTGGAGATGACTGTGAGCGGCACATGGGTGCTGGGACTGAATCCACATCCTCCCAAATAGCAAGTAGTTAAGAGAACTACTAGCCATCTCTGCAGCCCCACTGAGGTGGAGGTGGGGGAACTTGTTTTCCGAGACATGAGAATGCAGTTCAGATTAGCTTCATTCTAGCTATGAAGCCTAGGCCTTGAACTTCTTCTAATCCTCCATCTCCTAAATGTTAGGATTACAGGTATGTGTCATCTGTTAGGATTACAGTTATGTGTCATCATGCTGTTTTGTTTGGTGCTGGGCATAAAACCAGGACTTCATGACCAAGCCTATATCTTTTTTTAAATTTTTGATTTTTTGTTTTTGAGAAAGGCTCTAATGTAGACAAGGGGCCCTTGAACTCCCTTTGTAGACAAGAAGGACCTTGAGTTTCTAATCTTCTTGCCTCTACCTCCCAGGTGCTGGGATCACAGGCAAGTATCCACCCCTGGGTATATGTCGTTCTCAGGACTGAGTCAAGGGCTTTGTGTATGTGAGGTAAGTGCTCTATTTATCGCCTGAGCTGCTTCCCATATAACTCACTACACATGAAACTTGGCTATGTAACTCACCCACTGGCCTCCCACATGCTGGGATTAAAGTGTGAGCTACCATGTCAGGCCAACCTCCATATGTTTAAACAATGTACTGAGTCTGTTCTATCTTCTTTTAAAAAATAGTACCAGAGATTGAAAGTAGCAACTTGCACATGCTACACAAGAGCTATTTTTACCAAGTTATATTTCCAATCCCTTCTGCATGTTTTCCAGAGTGTGTTTCCTATTTCTGTAGGTGAGAATTCAGTAACTTAGATCATCATGTTAAGTGAAATAAGCGAATCAG